>JAPZEB010000003.1:12121465-12132131 GCA_029783705.1 Chaetodon striatus | reverse complement strand
ATTTTAACAAAGGCAGCATTGTAGACTGCAGTGATCTGTAAGGCCATTGAATACATCGCGACATCTAGATGGAGAATTCCTTTTACTATGTTACAGATTTGTTCCATTTTGACATTTTTTTCAAATGTCTTCATCTGTCATACGGTTGTTTCTCCCTATGCTACACTGCCTTAATGATTTCTGGCACTGCTCCGGTTCGTCTACATCCCTAAGCTTCAAAACACATGCACAAATATGGACAACATGAATGCAGAGCGCAGACAGAAGGCTCCATCCATGTCTGTATACATATCTTAGACTGAGCATAAATGAGCCTTCACACAGCACGATTAAGAAGTGCTGACACATTCCAGCCTGTCTCTCTTTTTCAAATTAGTTTATAATTGTTTCTTGTGAGCTTCTGTAAAGCCTGCTACTTCTCATTATTAAAATTCTCAATGTTATCACAGTAATTAACCAGGGTTTGTGTCTCAAACTGTGTCATGTTGGGACCTTGAATTTAAGGGCATAGGGCCTTTGATGTTAAAGATGGTGTAGGAACCCCATTTAAGGAGTTCACTTCTGTCTCCTTTATGCTCTCTGGTTGGGTTCAGGGTCTGCCAGCTAGTGTTCCTGGTGCTGCATTTAAGGGTTTGAGTATGCTGCTCAGGGATGCTTTTTGTAGCATTGCTGCAAAGACAGTTTAAGCCAAGCACTCTGGTCAAGTATCAACCTCACTAACCAACGAATCAATAAACCATCTTACTAGTGCAGTTAATCTTGGTTAAAGCAGTTAACATTGTTCCCTATTGTTAACAAGCTGCAGACTTAAGAGTCTTTTTTAGTTCATAGTAGTTGAGTGGGTTTGTTTGTGTGATAAATCCTCATTTGCCCTGCTGTATTTTTAGAACTTTTAAATGTAAAACTAGATATATTTATCTTCTGTGTAAGAGTCAGGCCTTGACATTTATCTCAACCCTCTTCGTCAAGAGCTTTTGCTTCGAGCCATAACAAGCTGCCATGGCAACATTGTACTCTGATAATAGACTGAAGCCTTTAGGTTATTTCATGGAATACAACTGCAGCAGTAGCATGATGTTATGGAGACATGAAACAAAAATAAGCTCACTTAACACTGAGCATGAGTCAGCTTTGTATTATTCAAAACTATGCCACTATATTACCTACTGGTCCTACAGAGGAGAACATTAGGAGCTACTCAGAACAAATCCTTAAAGATGGATGATAAAATCTTTTCCATAATTAATCACAACTGTTAGACTTGTGTTCAGTACAACATGATCCACTGGTGTGCTTCCCAGAGGAATATAAATGAACAGCAAACTCAGCTCTTAATCATCTCGTATTTGTATCACCTTCAAAGTTTGATGCCTGAGTGTCGTTTAAAAGTTGTGCTGATTTTCCTGGAGGTGTTGTTAAACAGAAAGTGTAAAGGGGGAGAGAATTAACAGAACAGAAGAAAGGTCACACTGATCGACTGTCATGTTTCACCTGCAGGTGGGCGACTCAGGGTTTTGACTTTCTTCAGGCTATTGAACCTGCCTTCATATCCGCATTGCCAGAGGATGACTTCCTGGTAAAATTTCCTGTTTTCCTCTCTTTGTCATTTTGTACAAACTGCACAACAAGCTTGCTTTGAATATGACGATTTTCATATCTACTGACTCTGAATTTACATGTCTCTCTGCAGAACTTACAAGCTTTGATGAATGAATGTATCGGACACGTTATTGGTAAACCTCATAGCCCAGTCACCGGCCTGTACATTGGTGAGATTCTCTGCTGTGATACAAACTGTTTGTGACGACTTTACCTGGAGTTCAGGATTTATTTCAGTGTTTACATTCTGTTGGGAGTTTATAACCTTGGTGTCAAGAGGAAGGGCTGTTACACAAAGCAGGCACAATGGTAATGAAATAATTTTTCAGTTCCTGTAGAGAAGCAAAGAAGTAAGTGTGTAACCTGAAGGTTGTTAGTAATAAACTTTATTTGTACATGCAAAGAATGTAGCACAAGTGCTTTCCAATAAGGAAGTTACATACCCTTAGTGCTTCACATTAAAATACACATAAAACAGAGCAACAAGTCAATTTAAGGTAAAAGGATATTTAAATACAAGTAAAAACAGTCATCAAAGAGCCGAGAGAAGATCAGTGTTTGGCCCCTGAAGCCCTGAGCATAACAGAGCCTCCCATTTCCCGATGGACATAGCTTCACCACCAGTCTTGTTTAACTGAAGTCAGCCTTTTTCAGCTCACCTCAGAACATCTTCCCACGGGTTAAGCCTCACTGTGGGTTTTATCTGTGTCGGGCGTAACCCTACGCTGACCCAAGAAAAAAAAACACCAATTTGTGGCACACAACACAGACTTTCTTTCAAAATGGGAATAGAATACATAAAATGCATCAAAGCTCAATATCACTAAAAATATTAAGTCAGGTAAAATAGAACATTTTAAAAGAAAAGTGTAGAATAAAGTGCAAAAAAGAGGCATGTATCAGGAAAGTTATAGCTAGTTTAGGTTTTTAGCTGGCTTCCCCAATCTCTATAAGTAGTATTGGGGGGTAATTGACAAAGGCTGCATCCCTGAGTTTCTTTCAGCTGTTGCTGGGAACCTCCAGTAAACCAGCAGCAGATAATCGCAGTATACTAGAAGCCAAATGGTTAACAAGGGAGTCGGCACTGTCTCTTTGTCCCAACCCATCTAAGACTTTGTATACAAGGAGGATCTTAAAATCAATTTTGAATGTTAGTCAGCATAACCTCAGTGATTACTCAGACTCCTTTAAGCAACTGCATCCTGCTGCGAAATGATTCAGCAGAAAACTGTGGTTGCCTTGGGCACGTGTGAAAATGCAGTATTATGACTGAATTACGGTGTCAATGAAAAGAGCATGTTTGCTCGGCAAACATTTCCTGATTAAATAAAGACAAAAGGCAAATTATTAAAACCAGGCCAGCTGCAGAATGTCACAGCCTTGTTCCTGCCATTTAATGCAACACAAATGTAGCGTTCAAAGAAAAATAATGCTACGAAAAGTTACCACATAATGTTGCCCAAAATGATTACCAGCAATGACAGTGTCGCAATGGCTGGAATTGTTTTCACTTTTTGAGTCTGTGTGTGTCATCATGGCAAAATGCGGTTCAAGTGGCACCAATTATAGCGGGAACTAACACAGAAATGGTTTTGAGTGCTTTTTCAGATGTTAAATGTCTGTGGACAGATTTTGTCACCAGGATCGTGTCACAGACATGACGCAGTCAGCAAACTTTACAGGTGTAAATGAAGGTTCAGTCGAGGATGGGTGTGGTCCAAGCAAGAGGGCCAACAGTAGGGGGGTAGGAAGTAGGGAAGGGGCCATTGCCACCCCCGTCCCCATCTAGTTTTTTTACTGAAAAGGGTTCAAACTAAGATATGGACAAGCTAGTACTACAGCAGTGGTGCACCAGCTAAATGTTGCAACATTGCTGGAGTTAAGCAACACAATACAGTGACTTTCATGTGGTGACATAACAGCCTGACCACTGGATGTATGTGGTTATGAAAATATGAGCAATTTGCCCTCCTGCAGCAGAATAATGTTATTTCTGTCATCTGTAGTTCATTCTGGGAGATTTCTCCCAAACTATGAACAGGGTTTCCTTTTGGGGATGAGGTGACTAAATTAAGCATCGGGTGTGTTTCTTTCCAGCTCCCAGGAATAGTCCTCGTCCTGTAAAGGTCCCTCGCTGCCATAGTGATCCACCAAACCCCAATCTGTTCATCCCTAATGCTGAAGGTTTCAGGTAGGTGGTCACAGTGTTTGAAGTTTTTACAGTAATCTGTGTGCTTACTGTGTTTAATACTCTTTCCTGCATGGCTAATTGTGCCTCATCACTTTTGCTTTGTTGCCTACTGATGTTTTTGCTCTGTAGTTGTTGAGCTTGTGTGTGTGATGAGAGCTTCTGTTTGTTGCTGTGTGTGTGTTTGTGTGCTCTGAGTATGTCAGTGGCCTCTTTCTTTTTTAAATTTATTTTTATTTGTATAGTGTCTGAGTGAGTATGAGTAAGTGCGTCTGTCCCTCAACCAGCCACCCAGTCACACAAACAAATATGTACACACATCCCACTCAAGTCACCTTACCACCCAAGGCAGTGCTCCTCAGTTTGTTTTTTCACCACACAGCTCTCGAAGTCTCCCCTGCGACCTCCGGAACCAGCTGTTCCCCAACGGCCCACGCCCCGTCCCTCAGGGCCCGGGGGAACACAGCCACTTGAAAGCACCCAGCAGCAGTCCCAATGACGTCAGGTAGCCTTGCCCCCAAGTCACCTGGTAGAAACCTGCTGTCAAAACAAAGCCTCGCAAACAAAAACAAAAGCAATCACTGAATTTTTATTAGGGTTATGGAAATGGAAGGAGGAAATGCTTCCTGTTAAGTTTTGCAGGCCCTGTAATGGTGAATTTGAAGAGATGGAAAAATGAAGCACTGCTTATGATAGCACTCTTACGGAGGGATTTGTTTTTATTATACTTGTTCATGTTCTATTATTTGGTTTGTTGCTCTGATTTATATGCTTTATTGGAAGTTTAATGATCCCCTGCTTTTAGCCTTCCGATTGCATCTAAACAAGCACTATAAATTTGGATATTTGATTAACATTAACTACTGCATCCACAAAGTCAGTCTCCTGTTCTTTGTAAATTGAGCGTATCCTGGCTTTTTACATCTAACATCAATCCTTTTTAGTTTTAGAGAAGTTTTAGATTATGTTTTCACATATAGTTTGGATTTCCGGACAATAGGAACCACTTTATTAAATAAAACAACGAGGCATTTCCCTTCACATTCAGCCTGAAATGTAATTATACTTAAAGAATTTGATTTTTAATGCATTGATGCTGCGTTTACAGCATGGCTGTGAAGATATGATCACTTTAATCACTATAGACTTGCCGCAGCTTCAATGAGGTGCTAGAAGATGCATCTAAATAATATGCATGGCATTGATGTAAGCTACAAAAGATTATTTTATTGAAGAAAAACATCAAAATGGACTTAATAAACAGTATTTCGAGGCTTAGAAGTGGTAATGTAGCCTTTCCAAGCCCTGCTAAATGTCACCAAATCTGGCCTCACATGTGTCTTGTTACTGGTCAAAGGAAGAGACTGTGATTGTTGTGCATGGTGTGAAAATGGGAAAAAAACAGACACTACCTCAATGAAAGAGTGGGCTATGATATTATGCTTTTTAGCGCTGTTAACATCAGTCTTGCTTTGATGCTGGTGATTCACCGCCATTAGATTTTTGGCTTATTTGTGTGCGCTTTAGAAATCAGTACATGCACTCCAGAGATCTAACCTTCGAGTGTGATTGAGCTGGATAATGACTCTGATGCATGCTGAACTGTTAATGGGTTTCCAAAGGCATACTGAGAATCAGCACGATATTTTTTTCCCCTTCAAAAGTCAGATGGTTTAATCTTTTTTTTTTATATATTATCTTGAACCCCTATACTGTCTGGCCAATGTAGAATCGTGTATTATTTGATTGGTTGGATTGTTTTTAGTTTACAGTTTTTATGTAATTTTCATTTTAAGGCTGGGTACATTTTCCACAAAAGCATCTCAAGCTGAAGATGATCTCTCTCTCTCTCTTTGCAAGTCATCTTATATCATTAAGATGCTTTTAGGAAGCAGTGCCCTGTGGTTTTTAATTTTCCACAATTAATTAAACGTAAAGGACTCACTTAGAGCATGAAATTTTACGAAGAGCATACTCACAGATTTTAAGAGCATAAAAATAAAGTGCAGTCTTGGCAGAGGAGATTGCACTTTGTTGATCCTACATGTTGCCATAAACAGAGAACCCCCTGACTGAAACATGCTATCTGACTCAGTAGGTTTTGATTGAACCACAGTGTTGCATCAGTTTCTTTCATGCTCTTGCAGGGGATCCAGTTTCCATGAGAATGACCGTCTGTCGTCGGTTGCAGCAGAGTTGCATTTCAAATCTCTGAGCCGCCACTCCAGCCCTACAGAGGACAGAGAAGGTGGGTGCATTCGCTGCTATGCATGGCTTGATCCACATTGTGCTTATTAATGTTTGTGTTTGGCTGAATTTTCTCTTGTAATTTCTCTCTCCAGAACCCTCCTATCCTAAGGGAGACCCTAACAGCGCTGCACGGCGAAGCTGGGAGCTTCGCACCTTTATCAGCCAGTCCAAGGGTGAGATTGCTGTTGTTGGATTGACTAAAACCTACACTAGTGAATGCTTTCCAACATGAAAATAATAATTTCCTGTCTCCCATCTCAGACACTGCGGCACGGCAAAGCCCCATGGAGGCCGTCCGTCGCTCCATCCGCAAGTTTGAGGAGAAACGCTACGCTGTGATGAAGCAGCGCAACATTATCGGCCAAGTGTGTCACACACCCAAGTCCTACGACAACGTCATGCACGTCGGGCTCAGGAAGGTGACCTTCAAGTGGCAAAGAGGCAACAAGATAGGTACGGCTACACACTGACTGCCTTTGTCATGAGGGGTGTTACGTGATGCTCATACAGGCAGTGATGTAATGTTTGTGTGTAACAGGTGAGGGCCAGTATGGGAAGGTGTACACCTGCATCAATGTTGACACTGGTGAACTGATGGCCATGAAGGAGGTATGTACTCCAGCAAGATCACGTTCAGTACAATCACAAGATCTGCAGGGAGTGTTTAACTTTTTTTTTTTTCCCCCCACCAGATCCGATTCCAGCCGAACGATCACAAAACAATCAAAGAGACTGCAGATGAGCTGAAAATATTTGAAGGCATTAAACACCCGAACCTGGTGCGATACTTCGGAGTTGAGCTCCATCGGGTAAGAGGCACACGTTTGTGTTATTTCAGACATCACGTGGTGCATACTGAAGCTTGTTTGGTCTAAATTTTCATGTGCTCACCCATCAGGAGGAGATGTACATCTTCATGGAGTACTGTGACGAGGGCACCCTGGAGGAGGTGTCCAGACTGGGGCTGCAAGAACACGTCATCAGGCTCTATAGCAAACAGATCACTACAGCCATCAACGTCCTCCATGAACACGGCATAGTCCACCGTGACATTAAGGGTCAGTGTCACATTGTCTTTCATATATTTTCTTTTTGCTTACTGGAAGTGCAGGAAATTCTGAATGAACTCAGCATCCATTCACTCTTTGTTAATTTTCTCTATTTTTTAAAATCAGGAGCCAACATCTTTTTGACATCATCGGGTCTGATTAAGCTGGGTGACTTTGGCTGTTCAGTCAAGTTGAGGAACAACACTCACACCATGCCAGGGGAGGTGAACAGCACACTGGGAACAGCAGGTAAGACATGATAGCATGTGTTTGGTTTGAATGCCACCACCAGGGGTCACTGTGGTTTGATACTTTTTCCCTTGTCACCAATGGGTGTTCACCAGCATGCTATGATTTATTACAAAAGTCTGTTCTGAAGTAGTCATGGTCTCCTGTGTAACCCTTTCTGTAACTTGTGTACTGGATACAACAATCTTCATTTTTATGTCTTCACTTTATATGAACATATTTTCCATTGGTTACATGGAATTATTCACAGATATATTTCTGAAACCTGCATATTATTATTCCACCGATTAATAAATTCTAGTATTTAACAACGTTTTGTTCTGCTTTGTCTTAATCAGCATACATGGCACCTGAAGTCATCACCAGAGCAAAGGGTGAAGGTCATGGACGAGCAGCGGACATCTGGAGTTTGGGCTGCGTTCTCATTGAGATGGTGACTGGAAAGGTAAGGAGTTGATAGAACAGTGCATGATGCGTTTTGCCTTAGTCATAGACCCTTAAAAGCCACACCAGCTTGTATCTTATTCAGGGAATTTTTTTTTTATTCTGTAAGTTAGATGGACTGAAATATTAAATCAGGTTATAGTGCTTTCAGTCATTATGATCCTACTCTGAAATTCTCTACCACATGAACTGTGGTCTGCTACAACACTGTGTTCTTTTAAAAGCAGACTAATAAACATATCTTCTTTTATAAGCTTTTAGTGAGGTTTAAATTGTGTGGTTAAAGGGTAAAACTTTTATTTTTTAGTCAGTTTTGTTATTATTCCCTTTGGTTATTTTATTCATGTTCCATTGCAACAACCCTCTTATCTTACATGTTCTTATCTTCTATGTTTCTATTTGAAGCACAGAGTTTACGCCTCTCGTATGATGTGCTATATAAATCAATTTGACTTGCATAATTGTCTTAGTTTCCTGCTGAGCTGTTTCTTAGAGTGAACAATAATGTATTACAAAATGCACAATATTATGAATGATGAAAGGGTCTTTGGCGATTAGACCCCATTGTGATGTGTATATTTAGGGGATAGAGATGCCATGCATGATTAGTTTGGGAATATTCCCTCCGATTTAGTCTAGACAGTGGTGGTGGAGGTGAAGAGAGGGATGGCTGAAGGAGGAGGATGATGGGATGAGGAGCAAGACTGTGCAGTGGATGAGCCGAGGAAGGGTCACATCTGTTTGTCCTACAAAGACAACTGACAGCAGCAGAGAGGAGAACAGTTTTAAACCTTGACAGCAACAATATGATTGTCTTAGGGAGATTGTGGCAAAATCTGGGTTGATTAACTCAGAGTGATGCCCATAGTGAAGTGGGAGAGAAGCACAGAGATTGTGACTGAAATGAGAGCGTAAAGAGTCTTCTTGATTGAACTAAGCTTCATTATTATTATTGCAAAATGGAGACGCATGGTAGATCAGCAGTGGTGTCCACATGCCAGGGTTATGTTTTAGTCCAGTTATGTGAAATTGAATGTACGTTTATATAAAGTAGAGTTTAAAACAGAGCAGATTTAAAACAATGTGATTTGCCTGGGAGATGCTGTTACACTTTGGCAACAAATTACTGTTTCAAAATCTGTGAAACTGTTAGCCCTTCAGCAAAACTGCCACTCCAGAGTAGTAAATGATAGTGGTTGTTTGGGTTTTTTGAGATGGCTCTGAAAGCTACAAAGCCTAATGCTAGTTAAGTCTGTCACATTTGTGAGGTCTTACATTTACTTCTCCTTTTCTTACCACTTCAGGAAAATTCACTTCACCAAAGACAGAAGTAAAAAAAAAACCCACAAGGAAATGATGTTATGTTTTTTGTTTTGTTTGAACTTTTATCTCAACTTGCAGAGGCCCTGGCACGAGTATGAGCACAACTTCCAGATCATGTACAAAGTGGGCATGGGCCATAAACCCCCCATCCCGGAGAAGCTGAGCACAGAGGGGAAGGACTTCCTCGGTCACTGTTTGGAGAGCGAACCCAAACGCCGCTGGACAGCTAGCATGCTGCTGGACCACCCGTTTGTCAAGGTGAGACGCTGCAACAGTGAACATTAAAATTAGCCGTCCTTTTCACAAAATGCCTCATGAATTCACTGTCATCGCTCGTTTTAGCGTTTTGAGTGCTCACCCAACAAGTCCCCATTACAGCTTCTGTCTCTTGTCTGTTTCAGGTTTGTACGGATGAAGAGTGAACGGACCCTCCTCTGCAGCTTTTACGTTTACAAATTAAAGCACTACTGTACATGCTGTTGGCAAAAAAAAAAGAACTGTGGACACGGAGAAGAGGAATTCACGGCTGAAGGCACATGGAGTTAAACTGAGGAACTAATACAATATCATTTCAGAGGACAACTGGACCTATGGAGTTTAGGGTTGTTGTGTCTTTATGTACCCATGAACTGGGGGGAGGAGGGGCAGGGGTGGGACTGTACATACTGTAAGAATAGGATTGGCTTTAATTCTTGTATAAACAATATTGTAAAGTTAAAGTAACTATTGCCACATTTGTTGTTCTCACTGGTGAAGAGACCTCTCAAAAGGCATTGAGGAATACTTTTTTTTTTTTTAAACAAATGGGAGGGGTGGGTGGGGGGGACAAATCTATGGCACTTTTAAACTGTTTACCCAAGGGGCAGTGGAGTAGAGGAGGGAAGAATCTTATTTCAGTCGTCCTTTAGGGCTGAAAAAGGGTGTGGTAAACCTCACTGGATGGAAGGAGACGCTGGTTTACCTTTATGAAATGAGCAACATCCAGATATTCAAATTAATTTATCGCTTGTCATTCGGCAAGAGCGGGCACTAGAAGGATTTTTTTAAATGTATTTTTCTTTGCCTTTGCTGAGGAGTAAATGTCAAGTCGGAGCAATGTTCAAGTGTACTGGTCGCTGGCGAAGAGCTGTTCATGTGACTGGAGCATAGCCAACTGAAGAGGAGAAACGGGGCCTGCTCTCCCTCCCTGCTGCTGAACACAAAACATCCACGCAACCAAACACAGACACTGACACACACACCACAACTTCTGGTCCTCTGCTGCTCTTACAGTGTTTGCTATGTACAAACAATATTAATAAACCAATCGTTTTTGTTTTTTTTTAATGAAATGTGTTTGTGTTCTTTCACCATGAATATATCATTTATTACTAATATTACATTACTATCAAAGATGCAGGTAGTTTCAGTTTTTAGGGACCGAGCCGAAGGCAAGGGCTTCTCTGAAAGAGGAGGCCCTGCCGCAGGCAAGGCCCTATTGTTTTTGGTTTTCAGATTCTTTCTTTCTCCTGATGAAACAACTCCAAATTTGACCCCCTAAACATGCTCAAAAACTCACCAAAAT
>JAPZEB010000003.1:12080250-12114496 GCA_029783705.1 Chaetodon striatus | reverse complement strand
TAGTGATAAACTTTGGACTCAAACATAAGGACAAGCAAACTTAAGTGAAGAGCAGAAAGCTACATATAGGTGCAAGTGTTGATTCCCAGTGAGATCAGCAGTATTTGCAATCCTTTCTGATTGCTAAATGTCATTTGATTTAGATTTGTCATACACTTACCAGCCACTTAATTATGTACACCCTGCTAGTGTACTGGATTGGACCCCCTTTTGCCTTCAGAACTGCCTACGCCAAATTCTTACCCTACCATCTGAATGTCTCAGCAGAAATCAAGACCAGGCAATGCTTTTCCAGTCTTCTATTGTGCGACTTTGGTGAGCCCATGCAGATTGTAGCCTCAGTTTCCTGTTGTTAGCTGACAAGAGTGGCACCTGGTGTGGTCTTCTGCTGCTGTAGCCCATCTGCTTCAAGGTGCGACGTGTTGTTGGTTCAGAGATGGTCTTCTGCAGACCTTGGTTGTAACGAGTGGTTTGAGTCACTGTTGCCTTTCTATCATCTTGAACCAGTCTGGCCATTCTCCTCTGACCTCTGGCATTAACAAGGCATTTTCACCCAGAGACCTGCCGCTCACTCGATATTTTCTCTTTGTCGGAGCATCCTCTGTAAACCCTAGAGATGGTTGTCCACCTTTCCTCCCCATTCTGATGCTCAGTTTGACCCTCAGCAAGTCGTCTTGACCATGTCTACATGCCTGAATGCATTGAGTTGCTGCCATGTGATTGGCTGATTAGCTATTTGCCTTAATGAGCAATTGAAGTGGCTGAGTGTATAGTCAGCATCACTGGAGCTGTCTCTTGTAACAGTAAGATGGACGTGTAACTGACATTAAACACTGTGTAAAAGTAGTTAAGAGGTTAGTACTTAATGATCCCTATGGCCTCCAAATCTACAAAATAGATCCACTGACTTTACAACATAAATAAATATATAAATAATCTACTTTCCAAATTAAAGGTTTTCCATGAGGCATAAAGCACTCGCACATCAATCAGGTTTTTCCACAATTCATATTTGCATTGGTGTGAGTTGGTTCATGGAAACACTGAGTTAGATAGATGCTCACCTCTCGTGGAAAATAATACTGTTGCTCAGCTGAAAGTGAGATAGGGCAGCTGGGGAAAGAATTACACTCATTTGCTCCCTTTAATGATGTCACACATATATTAAACATTAATGCTTACTTCAGTTTGACCCCAAAAAATATTTACAGTTTCCACTTGCCAACTCCAGAGGGAAATAAAGTTACACTGAACACAGCTCCCATAGATGAGAACAACAGAGTACATTTCCCCGTGGCACATACTGTATATAACAAATCTGTTTGGCTTTGTGTTGTGAGCACATAGCTTTCTTTTTTTGTCTGAAAAAGGTATGTTATCTAAATGGACTCTCCATTCCAAACCAAACAGTGTTTGATTATTTTTCTTTGCAGCCCAGAGACGCCTGAAAGGAAGTTAATGGGGTCCCGTGACCGTTCCACCTTTAGGGGTTACTGAGAAGTGTGTCCAAGCTCTCTTTTTATTGAGCCCATAATGCTTCAGCCCTCATGTCCTTTACGACCGAATAACCTTGAAGAGAGGATGTGCCTGTCTGCAGAGGTCCAAACATACAGTAAAGTAGCTCAGGAAGGCCTTTATGTTCAAATACCTGAGACAAAGAGTGTAAAGGGGCTCAAGGGAATAATGTTTGTAAATGTAGTATGTGAGAGTCACTTTGTAGCTTCAGGAGTGATGAAGCTCTGTTAGCTGAACTGAGGGAGAATTATCACACACAGTTTGAACACATTTGTTAGTTAGACTGGTTTAGATTAACCGAAAGTATTGATCTTATTTAGTCAAGCTCAGTGCTGATAGCACATGAAGCCTGTTTTTGGTTTGTTGGTAACTTTGTTACCAGATTTGACAGAAGATGGAGACAGTTTAAAGAAATAACATTAAAATCTCCTTGGGAATTATCTGCAATATGATCACTGTGAGTACGATTGTGCTGGTACATTTAGTTTATTCAAGCTGGGTGACATTCTTTGAATTGTCTTAATGTTGCAGTCTCCTAGATAAAATAGCAATAGTACACAAGGCTGGAGGACAGACAATGAGTAGATGGTGAATACACGTATTTAAAAGTATTGAGGATGTACAGTATATCTCGTGTTTTATTGTCTGTTGTATGGACTAAGCTCCTACTGTTGCTAGAGACAGAGGATAATTGTGTCATATCAAGTAGCACAAGTCCTGATTTAATCACTATCAAGTAAAAAAAATGGTACCAAAGATCCGTGCCTGCATGACAACATGTAAAAATAACCTGCTTTGAGTAATACTGTAAAACTTCAGTTAAATGCCCAGTCCCTTTTACTTCCCTTTTAAATGTCTGTCTCAATTAGAGGCCTGGTCTGGTTGCCAAGCAGTTCAGTTTTTCTAATAGAGGTTCTTCAGGCGTATAAAACCAGGTTGTTGGCGACCTCAAATTATGTGTCCATTCCTCAATTACCCTGTAAGTTATTCATATTTCTTTAGTCCGTAAGGGTACACAGATCAAAAGAATCAAAAGGGTTTTTCATAAAGATTTATCCAAGTTGTTAGTTGTTTTAACAGGATACAGTGGCATTGTGTCGGTATGCTGGGTGCTGTAATCCTCAAGTGCTGTAACTCTCTCCTTCTCTGATGCACTGTCTGTCAGAGCTAGATCAAATGAATGATTCATAATTAATCTTATATAAAGCCTGATTTTTAAACAAGTAAAATTCATGCTGGTTTAATTAAACAATTTCAGTGTATTTCTCATATTTGCTGAGCAACACATATACTTTTTCAACAATAAAACAAGCAAACGTCTTTCCACTCCCTTTCCTTCATTAAAACAGAAATCCTTGTGCAAATTAGCTTACTTACAAAAGTTTAACTGCTGGATGCATGAAAGACGTTTCCTATTTCATAACTTCATCATCTGCATAGGTGAGCTGGAGGTCTCTAGTTTCCACATCATTACACTTGTGTAAGCTAGAAATTGGACTTTGATTGGTTTCCAAACTACTTGGTGAGGTCACATGATCACGCATCATTCTGCACAGTGAAGGTCAAACATTAAGTCAAGGAAAAATAAACAAAAGACATTCTTTGAGTGGAGGGGCACGTGTTATTGCACAATCAGTTAAGAAGGCTCAATGTGAAAAGAATGCTAAAAGATCCTTGAGATAAAATAAACTGAAATAACCACTCAATATCTGACTGTCTTAGAGATGTATGAGAACTACCTAAGCTCAAACTCTGCAGGACATAGTCAATGCCAAACCATGCAAGAGGCAAGTACATGAGAACAACTGTTCAATGGAAAATGCAAATCACAGTGAAAGCATACATCTTGAAATTGGTTGTTAAACTGATACGACTAACCATCAGCGTGCCTCCTGCCCACTGTGGGTAGCCAGGAAGAAGAGCGCCTCATTCACATCTCACTGACGCTTCAGTGGAAAACTGCAGTTGATATGAGGTTACTGGATTTAAAGACATGCTGGGTGGGGGGCACCTCACCACAAGACGGTACCCTTGTCCAAGAAATGTCAGCTTTCATTAAATGAGTTATGTGTTACTGCTAAAGTTGCCCTTCTCTGGCCTTTCTTTGGTACAGCAGGCAACTGGATACCATAAAGGAGTAATGTCGTGAGTTTGAATGCAGCTCTTGACATTTGTTGCATGACATCCTCCTAATCTTATTTATCGTCCACTGTTAAATCAAGCAGAGAGGCTATAAAAATAATTTAAAAAAGCTTCCTTGCTAGATCAAACTAACGACCAGATGTAATGAAGCTGGACTACATGCTTCTTTGACACGCAGAAAAGCTGGCCAACTCAAAACATCCGCTTTAATCTTCAAAATCTCTCACCCTATTAGGAGAGCAGAGAAAAAATCTTAATAGCCGATGCCTGTTCCTTTATTTTGACATTAATTAGTTACTCTTATAAAAATCAGTGGCTGCAGCTGATATTTTTCAGTCAAGACTGAATCAGGTTGATGCAGCGCGCCAAAGCCAACAGCTTTCAGCCAGGGAGAAGTATACTTTTGGCCCAGCAACACAGGGGCGATTTGGATGAGCATGCTGTATAAAGAATGCACCGAGGATTAAGTGAAATCACTGCATAAGTGTGATTTATGAGCCGTTCTGCGTCAACAGACTGTGACCGGCTTTCACTCCTTTTACCCGAAACAAATTAACACTCATTCAACCCGTCTACATAACTCTTTAAGGTAATAGGTCGGCGGATGTTTCTCAACATTCTGGGTCTCACTGTGAGAAAGCCTGCGTGGATACTCCTCATGACACAGAGAATGTGTTATCGTACAAAGTGTGGCAAAACTGATGGTAAAAGCTGCTTTGAAAGAGCGAGGAGGAGAGCACAGCCATGTTTGGAACACAAAAATGCAGCTGCACAACAAGTCTGAGGCAATGATTTGACCAGACAGCACAGTCAGCAACATTTGTTGGTGTTCTGACTGGAAAACTGTGACTGACTACATTTGTGCAAATGGTCTGAATAAATCAGGAAGAGCTCTGACGTGGAAAACGCTGCTTTCATTCAGGTTTCGCACAGGCTTTGGTTAATAAGGTGCTAAATCAGATTAAGTAATTCTGAAAGACTGCATGTTGGAGTGTCATGAAAGGAGATAATGTGCTCAGATTTTCTGAATGTATGGCTCTCGGACATATAGCGGAAAAAAGTACATATCAGAAAAAGTGACAACATAGCCTGGGGCCTAAACTTTATTTGACACAGTGTATATATGCAGTAAGCCAGTAATGAGATCCTGATGTACGCAGTGTCTGTTTCTCCCAGGACCCGGCTCCGCAGCCTCGTCCATCAGGCAAAGTAACTGTGGGCCCCACCAACACATCCGACTGTCAGTGAAACGCTGGGAGGTTTTCTGGAGACACCTGCTCTGCTGCTCTCTGGGGCCCACGCATGAGGCCTGACTCAAATGCCAAAAAGTGCTGGCCTGAGTGAAGTTATTTGATGTAATGCCATCACCAAGGAGAAGAAGATTAAAATACTGCATGGTTATGCAATTACATGTCCTCTTTTTCAACTTTTACTCCTGCCTCCTCTGACAGATGTCAGATTTGGGATTTGAATGAGAAAGTGATTCAACATGAGGTCACATGTGCAGAGCTCTGGATGCTGGTCACTGCACATGTGTGCGAGCAATAGTTTGTGCTCTCAGTGTAATTTATCCAAATGGGAACAGCATGATGTTTCTAATGTTCATTGTCATTGTCTCTGTGCACAATGTGATGGCTGCAGCAGTACAAAAGGCAGTGGAGGAGCAGGAGAGGTTTCTCTTCATTTAAAAGATCAATATCCTGCAAAGAGAAAATACTGTACAGAAAATACACTACACAAATTGTTAAAGTGATATTTCTGTATATTCCACCCAGGGTTGTTCCAGTTACTCTCAGCAGTTTTGTTTGTCTTGGCTTTTCAATATAAAGCATGTTTCTCCCTTTTCTTCTTAATACTCCTACTCCTCCACATTTTGGATGATAATATCATACTTTTAATCCACTATGTGTATTGGATAGCCACAGTTATAGTTGCTTTGCAGATTCAAATTTTACATGCCACAAATATGATAACCTTATTAAACATGCATTTTTTTTTACTGATTAACCTACCTAACTATGTGTAAAAGTGTTTACATGAGCTTCATCCTGACCATATAAATCATTTCAAAGCTGCTTACACATGAATGCATCAGAATAATAGTTGAATATTATAATATACAACAATATAACGCTGCAAGAGGTCATTATGCTCAATTATTATCTCTACTTTTTATACAATAAAGCTGTTCTAATGAACATTTTTATATTAACAACACATGAAATACAAAGAATAAGCTGTTAAAGGTCCCTCATAGTGTCGAACCCACAAAGAATTATCACCAACTTTGCACCCCCTTTCAGCTCTACAGAGTTTATTAGCATCTCTTAGCTCATGGTCTTGGTTTTACGGCCAGTCTTTAACAGAGAGACAAGAGTGACAACTAGCTGGTAAACAGACTGGAGCATTTAAAGGCTAAAGAAACAGTTATTCCCTGAAGCAGTTCTTGAGGACAGAAACAGAGCTGAAAGGAGAGTGATTATCGAACTTAGATTCATCAGGTGGCCAAAAATATGTATTCAAATGAATGCTGTTGTCTTGTATCTGCTGTATATGTAAAAGAGCAACTGTTTCATAACACAATACCTATAAATAACCTTTTAAAGAGTAACTGAACACCTGAACACAAATTTTCAACCTCTCACCTTGCTGCAGTGATGTACAGATGTACTCCAGGAACAGAGGGCAGCAAAACACTGCTTTACAGCCTGGTGTTGAGTTGTTCTTTAAAGCTGTAGTTGGTAACATGAAAATAACTTTGTGTCATACTTGCTGAAACTGTCATTGTATCCTGAAAGAGGTACCTGAGACAGATAACCTGGGGAAAAAAATCACATCCACCCTTCCCTTCCTACTGCTTCTAATGGCATTTACTAGAATCTGACAGCATGGCAGACACAACCAATCAGAGCCGAGGAACACTAACATATTTTAGTGTACTGTTTAGCTGGTAAATAAGAAATTAAGTCCAACTGGTGCGCAGTGCTTGGTGCTCCAGTCAAACGCATCCAACATGGTGATCAGGTCACAAACTTTCTAATTTTACAGCTAAACAGTGCACTAAAATACGTTTCTGAAAACATCTGAGGTGAGAAATAAGTAATGCAGTAACAGAATTTTGATTCATATCTGATCAGCGCTGTCAAGTTTGACAATTTGACTGTTGTTTACAAGCAGTGATTGACAGCTGTGTTTGAGACTCCTCAGCTCTGATGGCTGTTTTTGTTTATATGCAGTAAGGCCATTAAAAGCACTGCAAAGCAATAAAGTAGGCAAATGAGTATATATATTTTTTCACGGATTATCTGTGTCATTTAGTGCTGTGTGAATGTAGTGACAATTTCAACAAATACGTTTTTTTTCTTTTTCTTCTTCTTCTGTTCTTTCTTTCTTTTTTAATAGAAGTTATCGACTGTAACTTTAAAGTATGTCAGTATGGTGTTTACAGCTGGTTGTACTGTCCCCAGTGACCCCCTCAAAAAAGCTTATGTGAATACATTTCACTTCTATTATTATTATTATCATTATTATTATTATTATTATTTGCATTTTGGTTATTTTTACTTAAACCCACAATAAGTGCAATAATCTTTCTGGCCACTTGGGGGCAGCAGAAACAACATTGATATTTAATGACCTGAGGAGGAAACATTTGCTATCTGGTGAGTTTTATAGTGTCCCTGTATTGTTGAGGGACTGTGTACATTAAAATGTTGAAATACTTCACCCACCAAAGATAAAGAATCTCACACATTAATTGTAAATACATCAAGTTGCAATTATAATGACTACTTAAAACAGATTTTAAAGAATCCAACAAAACCTACATTAAAGCTACACAGGCTAAAAGTGACAAAATAATAAAATGTACAAATAGTATTCAAAGTACATTTGAAATACTTCACTGGGCTTTTATGTCACCACAGTCCTTTAGATCCATGTGGTGGTTAATTTATGAAGTGGAAGTTCATCCAAAAATAAAATTCTGTAACTACCTCTTCTCAGGCGCTACATAAAGTATGCAGGACCACCAGATAAAGTGAGTGTACTCCTGTAGTTCTGTGTCAGCAATCTGACAAATGACTGAAGTCATCAGGGTCATTGTTACAGCTTCAACAAGCATAAAAAGACCATCATGGTTTTTTTTCCAAACAGCTTGTGAAGTCTAGTCTAACTGTTTGGTAGTGAAGCCTACAAAGATTTTCATGACACACATTTTGACGTTGTTTTAGACGCAGCCAACAGCTGTGCTTCTGAACATGCGTGCAGCCAACAACCCTGTCACAGAAGTCGGAAGACTGTTAGCATATAAAAAAACCTGACTCGACTTTACAACCAGCCAGACTATATATATCCAGCTATATCATTAGTCTGGGGGGCGGTGCATGCTGGCACAGCAGCAAATACAGTCAGAGCCCTCACCATATACCGTTTAAAATAAATTATTTATGTCAAAAGCTGCCACAGTTTCTCACTTTTGAGATAAGTAAGCTTCCATCAATCAGTAACAGTAAGCTGAAGTGTTGGCATCAAAGTGAACGGCTATAGAGGACACATGGAAAATATTAACGTCAGTTTAACTGCTGTCAGCATTCTTATCATTTAAAGACTAAACTGATGAAGTTTCCAGAGGTTTTTTTAGAGCTAAGATTAGAGTTGCTTACAACGAAATAAAGCTTATGCAGGATCAGCTGGTCTGTCCTCCCACATATTATTAAGAAACCAATATTGCTCAATTTCCTCAAAGATATCATTGAAATTCAGTCATATGTCATATATAAAAAACTTTCAATCAGAATTGCATAACAACATTGTCATATATGTTGAACATAAAGACTTTCTATGTAGATAGGAACCAAAGTACATCTGAAATTTCACCAGTTTAAAGGTTTAACTGTTAAGTAAAGAACATCATGAAATGTATAACAAACAAATAGTCAAATTGTATTTAAATAAACTACTTTGGCACGAAGAGTGGACAGCTGACAGGTTTTCCAACGGTTCTGCGATGGGAAAATAGCCAAAAAAAAAGGAGGGACAGGAGAGAGTGGCTGATATCTTCAAACAGCTCGCCATGTGTATTTTCATGGGTGGATGTTCCATTACAGCAGAGTGCAACATGGCTGAAAAACCCATCAGAGATGTAAAAGGATATGGTGTGATCACTTGTTTCCACTGGTGAAAAAAGGGAGGGGAGCTTGTAGCATTGTAGTCACGCTCATAAAGAGCAGACGCGGCGCTGCCTTTGTGTCCTATCGTGTCAGTCCGTCAGGCCTCTGCTGCACTGTCACTAACGTTGTGTACATATGCCTCCATATACTGAATAGAAGTTATACTTGTAAGCATACATAATGGCATTTTAAGTATGATTAATATATTTATTTATTTATTTATTTTTTTGGTGTGAAATTATTATTTCAGACCTCAAGAATGAACCCTTAAGTTGTAGTGTGTAGGATTTAGGGGGATATATTGACAGAAATGGTATATAATGTCACAAGTATGTTTTCATTAGTTTGTCATCATCTGAAAAAAGATTTTAGTTTCCATTACCTTAGACTGAGCCATTTATATCAACATGGGGAGCAAGTCCTCGTCCACAGAGTCCATGTTGCCCCACCATGTTTCTACAGCAGCCCAAAATGGACAACCAAACACTGGCTCTAGATTTGACCATTCCTGTTTTCGTGTTAGTCACCGTATTAAGCAGCCTCTCTTTGACAACATTTTTGAAAAAACACAGATTTTTTAATATGAAACTGTTTTATTTTAGGTGTTTTTATCAGGTTAAATCACCAGTCATCCCGGTTTCACAACTGGCACCATAGTAACAAGCCCCTCCATGACGAGAGCATCAGAAAAAAAGATTTTTTAACTGCTTTATTCAGTGTTTTTACTGGTTTTGATCACCTGGTCCATTTGTTTTGGAGAAGAAGAGACCTCTGCGCATAATTCAGTTCTTAATAAAAACCCCTTGAATAATGAACGGTGAAGAAGTTCTAACCAGGAGACGTTTCAGCTGAAGGATTTAGGAGCATCTAGCAGTGAGGCTGAAGAACTGAAACTTATCCTGTGTGCCAGGGGTGTAGGAGAACGCAAAAACACAGAAATGTGAATGTCCCTTTCTAGAGCTAGTGTTGGTTTGTCCATTCTGGGCTACTGTAGAAACAACATGGCAAACTCTGTGGAAAAAGACTGTATGTAGATATAAATGACTCATTCCAAAGTAACAAAAAGATAATAATTTTTAGTTTAAGGTGATCCTAAACTAATGAAAACATGGTTGTTATTATTATGTTAAGTCATTTCTGTCAATAGATGCCCCAAAATCCCACACACTGGACCTTTAAGTAACACTTAAACATGTCTTAATGTGCTTACAACTATATTACATTATGTTATAAAGTGTTTATGAAGTGTTTATGTACTGATTATAAATGCTAAATAGATCAGTATTACTTGATTTTTCTAACCTTTGTTGGTTCACAGTTTCAGTCCGTAAACAGGCGCAGCCATGTGACAATTCAGCAACATGCAGATTTGGCGTCACTGTTATTTCAGGTGCAGGTGTAATGTGATGTCTTGACTGTGTAGAAGTGTTTATGTGTGCCAAAGGCTCTGACACTCCTCCACATGTCTACTGTGGACAGCGCACACTGCAGCACCCATCACTGAGCGTGGCAGAGCGCACGTCTGGTCTCCAGCTGGAACTTATGAGTCTGTCACCAACTTATGCATTTCAACTCTCTTAAAATGAAGTGTTTAGCTTTACATTCAGGAAACTGAGTGATCTTTGTATTTGCCGCATGTTGGTGATGTCAGATTTTTTCTTATTTCAAAATGGTTCAGTTTGACCTGTATGTGACCCGCACTGTTGACTTCTTCAGTAGGTGGGGAATGTGTCTTGCTCAAGGACACATCAGAATGACTCACCATTCAGAAATTCTGGGGATTTGAGCACCTATCCAGTTATTTCACAAAGTTAAAATCGTCAGAAGTCATCCATCGCAAGATTAAAGCTGACACATGACCTCTTGTTGTGTTCATATGGCTCCAGAATCACAGTGCGCAGCCAACACAGCTTCCCGAATATTAAATAATATCATAGACGTTTGCATTCTTGTGTATTACCATGAAAAGCAAAAGGCAGGTGATTTATCTTGAAGCAAAGGGAAGTAAGCGATATCTTGATTGTTTCTGCTTTCCAAAAGATATGAGAGCTGTATTTGATCTGAGTTTATTTTTGTAAGTCTGATAAATCAGACTTTAGAGAGCCTGCAGCTATCTGCACTGTCTGGCTTTGTTTTGTGCAAGGTTACAGCAAGGCCAAGACTTCACAACCTGATTTAATGAGACCCAATGCATCTGGTCCCAGTTTCACACCGGTGCCATCAAAACCTAAGTGGAAACAAGCCTCACTCGGACACCCCTGGACGTTTCTGAGGATCATACTCGTCGACTATCTGAGAAAACTGCAGTTCCATTTGGTTTTTCCTCGAGATGAGAGCCTTTCTCAGCCTGGATTTGAGCAAAGGTCCAAACGTATAATTACTGCTGCATGGGAAAACTTTCTCTTTCCCCTCTTTTCCACTTGAAAATTCCTTCTACTTCTGAGTTCTTTACTGTTGTACCACTTTCTGATGTCAGTCATTTAAAGCATCTGAAGTGAAGCATCTCAAACCCATGAGTAATATCAAAGAGCTGGGTTCATGCAGACAGCTTGGAGCCCCTGTGCTGCAGGACTTCAGCCTGCAGCCCAACACTTCTGGCACCTCTGTTTTCTGGGAGCAATGAGTGTGCGCCCCCAAGGTTGGCAGAGAGAGGGACTATGGATATTTTTCCAGTGACTAGAGGAACTTATGCCCTGAAATAAATGGCTTACTTTATTTCAAATGACAGACCCACTTCTTTCCTTGCACACTTGCCCTTGGCAGCCCCTTACTCACTTTGTTCGGCAACAACATAGGTTCACTCATTAAAGGAGCCGGTGGGAACACTGAATGCTGATTTTACTTGGACTCGTGGAAGCAGAAAAAAAAGCATGCCTCCTGTGAGTCAAAGCTATGTTGCACTTTGATCAAAAATATGTTTCTGTTTATACACTGGACTGAGCGGCTGAGGTTTAAGGTTGTGGTTTGATTTGCTGATTTGTAAGGGGCATTCCAACGATTTCACAGAGGGTATTTTTCAGCTTGTGAAAATATAATGCCTTCTGTGGCTCAGGAGGGACCTTTCTACAGTCTAAAAAAACCTGCTTCACTTTGACCATTCTGTTTAAAATCTGCCCCTTGTAAGCCCGCCCACCTGAGAGCATTACTAAATAGCTAGGGTCCCTCTCAAGCTCTAATATTTCAGAAATGTCATGTATGCAGTCTATTTTCAGTTTACTTGAAACTGGTTTTATTTAATTTTGCTTTTTTGCCAGCAGTTTGTCATTTTTTAATTAAAAGAAAACTTTAACATTTTGGGAAGTGCATGTATTTGTTAGCTTAGCTTAGCACAACGGCTGAAAGCAGAGAGAAACACTAGTGTGGGCCTGTCCAAAGGAAGCAAAATCTGCCTATCAGCACCTGTGAAGTTAGTCATGTTGTATTGGTTTAATCTGTTCAAAAACCAGAAGCAAAAATGACAGTTTATGATAAACTACTGTGTACTCCTTCATTAACAATTATTTGTATCTCACTCCCACTGCTTCTTCCGTTCAGCTGTTTTTGGGCATTTGCTCCTCTAGTTAACCAATTAAACTTTGTCATGATCTCTATCGGCCAATCATGTTGCTACCATCAAACTTTAAATCTGTTCTCCTCTCTGCTGCCGTCAGCTGTCATTTTACATGGAATCGTCGTGCCCTCCTCCACCCCAGTCACCTCCAGTCATCATATCCAAAGTCCAGGACAAACTCATCAAAAGCCCACTCCTCTTCACATCCAGATCCTCAGCACTCTTCATCTTACCTCATCACCACCACTACCACCATTAGCGTCTAGACTCCAGGGGAGTTTCCTATCCTACTCCGGTTTCAACATCTTCCTTAAATAAATAAATTCATGAGGGGTATTAGCTGCTAAAGGCTTTTCACATTCCTCATACTTATGTGCACATGTAAATACATATCCTTGAGTCTCTCTTGGTTGAAATAATAGGATGCGATATGATGCCTGGTCTCACTCTGAAGTTGTCAAACTCTAACGCTTGGCAGGGACCTCTGACACATTGGCATAATACACAGCCGGTCGCTGTTATTGTAAATGGCGCCCAGCCACGTCAAGGGAAACAGGGCGGGACAAGACAAAAGTTAAGGTGGTGACAGTCCGACTAGAGTGGGCAGGAAGGGTGGTGGATAGGTCCAACCACCAACTTTCACGAGGGAGGCTGCTATTCGCCAAACCCTGTTCTTTTTTCCTAAACCTAACCACATGCTTTTGTTGCCTAAACCCTGCCACATGTGTGTTGGCAAAACATAACCATGTGCATTTGTTGTTGAAGGAAAAAAAGGTCAATTCGCAGAGTTGTATCAATGTAATGCATTTATTTCAAAAGAGACCGTATGTATCTGGTAGATTTACTGTGACGTGGAAAGTCCATGACCAAAGGTCAATATGTGACAAGGTCAGTGTGACAATGTGTTGGATACTGTGACTTCTCCTCTTTTTAACCTCCTTAGGTGCTGGTAGATGAATTTTGTTACCTCTGAGACGGAGCCAAGCTAGTAGTATCCATTTGTTTCCAGTCTTTGTGCTAAGCTAAGCTACCTTCTGCTGACTATATAGCTTAATGCTGTACAGACATGACAGCTGTATCAATGTTCATCTAACTCTCAGAAAGAAAGCTAATATGTGCATTTCCCTAAATGATTCATTTAAAAGACAATAAATTAAAAAACAAAAATAAATAAAAGCTAGTCAGTATTCAGATAAGAGAAAATAAGGTCATTGATGGCCTAAAATCTGACAAGTTGCTCCTACTTAAAAAAAACAACAACTAGGAAACTGAATGCCTTTAAAAAGGTAAGTAAACATAATTATTAGTAAGACTGGATATGTTTATCTAAAAAGTAGGCTAAACATAACTAAAAAATAGTACTTATGTTTACTTAACTTTTTAAATGCAGCCAGTGTCCTAGTTCCCCAAATACTAGGAGCAACTTGTCGGATTTTACAGTGGACGTCTCAAAAAAAAAAAAAAAAGAAGTTGATTTACACTGGAAACTGATGAAATGATCTCAGCTACTGGCTGATTTCTTCCTGTTCTAAGAAAAATAAGATATTTTTTTTTGGGACCAGATGAAATTAACTTTTAGACTGATATTTTTGGATTTCTATCAACAGTGACTTTTGCAGATGATCTGCCCTATTTTCTCAAAGCCGTAAATTTGATTCAGACATGCTTGTGTGCAGGTTTCTTAAAATTTTTCCCCCTTTTGGGGCTCGTTTGTTTCTGTCAGGCCTCATTTTGCATTTTCAAATTAGCAGATGATATGAAAAATGAGGGTAGAGGGAAGACTGAGGATGAAGTGGAGCTGGTACAGAGTGCAGAAAGTTGAATATTGTTATATTAACAGTAGCTCATATTGGACAAGCTGGAATTTGACACCCCTGTGAAGGAAGGGGAACATCAGACAAGGAGTAGTTCTCCTTTCAGATTTGTATTTGAATAAGAGTCTTCCCAATCCACCTCCAGCTTTCTGTCTCTCTCTGTGCTGCTAAAACTGACAATCTGGTGCCGAGCGCTACATCTGTACCTCCAAGATAAATACGTGTCAACACCAAACTATCTGATCTTTAACTCGTTCATTGTGTCCTTCCAAACCACTCACCTTCTGACACGTTTTCTTAAAAACCACCAGTGAAAGTGAACTTTTCTCGATGGCCTTTCGGTTAATCGCAGCCAGTTTGCTTGAGGTTATTCATCCTTTTAAAATGCTTGCTGGTTGCTAAATACTTGCCTCAGCAGAAAATACTGGTTTACTGTGTCACACATTGACATCCTCTGGCAAAGCTGTATGAACCACCCTGGAACGTGCTCTGGGCTTGAAACCAGCCACCAGTGCCAGACCCATATAGCCAGTCTTTGGTGTGTGCCACGTGGACTATTCCAAAAGCCTCAACCCAAATATCTCTGCCACAGAGCTACGAGAGCAAGGTTTTGACTTCCCCATTTTCCCTAATAGCGCATTTTTTTCCTGGCCTCACCATCATTTACTTAACCCCTTCACTCCCAGGTTTCCGCACTGTGAGACAGATGGTCTGGTGCAAAACCACAGACAAATTCATCTCTCTTATCCAGAAGATTCTGCAAACTCAGTGGTACAGTGCATTATCATAAAGACCTCTGCTGAGGTCATGTAAATTTTCAAATTTTATTTTACTATGAAGGGTATTTGAGAAACTGGATTTGAAGCTGTGGGAAGTTTTCCTAAGTTGAAAAGAGGGAGGCTTTAACAGGAAACTGACTGTTCATAGTCTTTGATGTATTGTTGCACTGTTTCATTTCTGGAAGAGTCTGTCCCAGACATGGATCAGACAGACTGTGTATCCTTGATAAACCTTTTTAAGGACAAGATGTGGTCAAATTTAAAAGGAAAATGTGAGCAACATGGATATTTTTGCATAAGATGATTGATTGTTTGGAATCAGCCATAAAAATAATCCTGATGATATTTTATATTATTTCTACTGTCAACAAGTTCTTTGGTGAGACACTTTCTCACTCAGCTTGGTCGATTGTCCTACATTTCAAACTATGACACTCTAAGTGCTCCTTTAGCAGCAGTTTTGGACTCTCAGGGGCAGCGTGTCAATTTGTGCTCATTAAATGCCACAGTGTCCTATCAAAATAAACTTCTGTCTTCACAGGTGATGTATTGCAAACAAAACGTCTTGGTTATATACATAAATTCACTTACCTAAGTAGGTTAATGACAAAGACGAAAACTCAGTACTGACTGCTGGTTTCATATGGGACAAGAACAGCGGTCTCTTGGGTAAAAGTCCTGTGTTTGTTCAATACATTCTCACTCCGATTTCATCAAACATCAATGTTTGGTCATGGACTTTCCACGTCCAGATGTGATGTGCAAGATACCCTAGATGCGTTGGGTGTTGAAGGTCTGGAACGCCATGTCAAATTTAGCCTGTTACATGCATTGTCTTTTTTCAAAATACACGTCTGTTTTCACAGGAAATGTACTGTTCGCATACAGTCTCTTTCAAAATAAATGCACTACGTTGGTACAACACTGCGAATTGATGTCTTTTTTTTCCTTCAACAACAAACGCACATGGTTACATTTTGCTAACACATCTACGTGGTTGGGTTTAGGAAAAAAGAACAGGGATTGGCTTAACAATTTTTCGGAAAGCAAACAGCAGCCTCCCAGGTGAAGGTCGTGGTTGTTGGACACATCCACCACCCCTCCTGCCCGCCCTACTCAGACTTTCACCACCTGAACTTTCGCTCTTGTCTCCTGCTGCATCTCCCCCCGATGCAGCCAGGTGCCGTTAAACTGTAATGGCAACCAGGCACATATCATGCTAATGTGAAATGATGGCTTTTTCGTTGCTGTCTGATGCCGGAAGTCACTGCCCAAGCGCTGGATTTGACAACGTCAGAGTGAGACCTGGTTGGCTTGTTTAAGTCCTTCACCAGCACTCCCTCCTGCCTGCTTGCCTTACATGGACTCTCTTGCTCTTCAAAACCTGGCAGCCATTCATTTCACATATCAAGAACTGCATGTTGGATATAACAATTTAAGGGGAATTGTGTCTGGACTTGTAGTAATGTATTTGTTGTTTTTCAGTTGTCTCCACTGTCTGTAATCATGCGCATGTCTTTTATTCCATTTCTCAAAATG
Organism: Chaetodon striatus; assembly: GCA_029783705.1. Lineage (NCBI taxonomy): Eukaryota > Metazoa > Chordata > Actinopteri > Chaetodontiformes > Chaetodontidae > Chaetodon > Chaetodon striatus. The sequence continues at coordinate 12,097,986 of JAPZEB010000003.1, read as the reverse complement.
TACTCCTATATATCTATCACTCATGTACTTAGGTTTTTATTTTATTTTTTATTTATTTTACCTATTTATTTACTGACATATTTTCTTTTATGTTGGGATGGGAGGATGGGGAGTTGATATTTTACTTGTTGTTTAGTAGGGCTGGTTGACACGTTCAGTGTTGCATCAGTTGAGCATATTTGACAGCTAAATGACAATTGTATGTCACTTTTTGTTTGAAGATAAAAACTTTCACAAATACAAAAGCTACAGTGCTCAGCTGTTTACAGAAATTATTAAGTCTTTTCTACAAAAATAAATAAATAAATAGTGAAGTCAAAAACGTTTTGAGAGTCTTTGTAACACAAAACTGTGATTTGGTCTTTTCATGGGATGTGTTGATAATAAATATACAGTAAATGAACACTGGCCTTATCCTTTGGAATATATTTAGATATCATTTCATGTTGTATGAGTAATGCTGGTTAAATGGCATAATTTAGCAGTTACAGTGTGACATTTAGCACTTGCATACCTTATCCTTATGCATATAATCAACAAAATGGTGTAAAGGAGATTTATTTATGAAACAGAACAATCTTACACTAATGCTTGTAGAAAATGTATATCTAACAACACAAGTATACAAAAAAATTTACATTTTGTGCATTGCAAACTCTCAACAAAATGAACAAGATGGAGACCAAACATGTAAGTACACAGAGGCTATACAGACTAACGACAACAAGGTTGTACACTAACACGTCCTCGATCCACACAGTGCAGTCACACAGTCACACTTTGCTTATAAAATCCTTCATCTGGATTCCATTTCAACCAACACAAAAGTTTAAGAACATCCATAAGTGATACTTGTGACTAACATATGAATGTAAAAGTAATTTGTATAAAATATTTTCACTGTATTTGAACATCATGACTCCATCACACAGAATGACTGACTGCTGAAGCACAGACTCTCAGCTGATGATGTGATCCGTCACTTGGTGCTTTGTTAACAACATTAGACCTACTAGGAATTAAACTGCAGTTCTTTTTATTTTACTATCTTTAAACTAATGTTGACACCTTGATCTACTTTCTGTTTTTCGTGGATGTGTTCAAGATAAAGTGTTTCAATATAATGCAAGAAAAGGGTGCTTGCTACAGTGCCAATAGCCCGGTTTGCAGCCAATTTTGGTGATGGACCATTTATAAGCTCCTATAGACGCAGAGTACGAGCACCGAAAAATGTTCCACGTGTACCAGAGTGATATATCACTTCGAGGACAGTGAGGCCCCGTCTGGACAGCTAAGAAAATAAACAGTGGCTTTTTTAAACGTACACATACTACCAGAATGAACTCAAACCTCCAGCAGCTGCTATCACATACAGTAACACATGCTGTGTTTATGTGTAACGCAGCTGATGTTTATCCGCTAAAAGCTTTACTACATTTTGTGTGAAAGATTTGAAAAACTAACAAGTAAAGGAAATGCATGACAACACTAAAAAATCCTGCAATACTATATGATTTGTTATCTTGACGTTTGTGATATTCAATTATACGCTTTGTCAGTGTAAACAAATAAATAATTATTTACAAACTCTAGCGAAAAAAATGCAAACAAACAAAACAAGCAAAGCATAAATAATTTACAAAAAGGAATTATAATACAGACTTAGTATAAACATCTTTGGCACTTACTAAAATGGCTTATTTAAACTGTTCTCCATAGAAAAAGACACACATTCAGGATGAAAAGAACGAGGAGAAATAGTAATGGACTTGAGGAATGATTATGGTTTGGTTACTGTTTAGTTTTTTTCAGACACTGTATGATTAACCAAGAGTGAACCACTTAATCTCAAACAGACAAAAATGTATTAAAGATAGAGAACAACCAAGTCACTTACAAGTTACAAGAAACTGTAGGAAAGCATATACAGCATGTAACTGGTTGTACAATTAATCCTTTAAAATGTAGACATAAGTACAATAGTTATAATTATATAATCTGCTTTCATAAAAACGCGTCCTCTCTCATCAGTTCTTCTTTCCCAGCTTGGGAAATGTACATGAGTCAACAGGAAAAGTGAAATCGTCCATGGTTTCCTCTCCAGTGGATGGATCAAGGCAAAGCATGGGGAAGTATGGAAAGTCTCATTTACGTTGAAATGGATTTAGTGATGACGTGATGTTTACTTTGAGAGATTCTTGTCTTCCGCCCTCTGATGTTTTTTTTTTTTTTTTTTTTTAAATCGGACTTGATTCAGTTATCTGTGGAAAGATTGAGAAAATAGCTTCCATTACCACCACATTTATAATCAAAACTAGGACACTCGACGAGATTCACACAAAGAGCCAGAGTGTAGCAACAACATGTGCGCTGTGTGCGTCAAAAAAAAAAAAAAAAGCGTGTCTTCAGTAACTGTGGCTGTGATTGTGAAAAGGCTGCAGGCTCATTTTCCACTGTTTAGCACTCAACAGAAGATCGCAAGTCCTTGGACCAACACACAAGGTCTTTCACAATGCATCTGGGGCATTGTACATGAGCAAGCTGACAAGCAGAAACATAGCGTGACTCTGTTTTTTTGCTTCAGCCAACACACAACACATAACCCCCTTTCGTCATTACCTTGTGAACACTGTTGGCAACTCCGGCTTATCTGGGGTTTGAAAAAAGATGTTGAATGTTTAAACTTTGGCCACATTATTCAAGAATGGAGGTTTTCTCCCCCACTTTCTGATCTTTGCACTGTACTGACATGTGGTATATGGATCATATGCATGCCCATGTAACATACACACATATACTGTGCATACACATACATATAGTATACACACACACACACACACACACACACACACACACACACACACACACACATCCCTCCTGTACAAAGCCCTTCATTATATATACTTTACGTACAGTTGCTTACATTTTACATATACATCCTAAGTTGCATTTAACTAAGTTGAATTGCACTTACAAGCACCTTATAGGATAATATTTCTAATTAAGTGGTTAGTAATTCAAAATGTCTGTATGTATATTTGCATTTTTTTTTAGAAAAATAGCTAACCCCTGCCTCAGTGACAGAAATGTTTCTCCTAGCTTCTCCTAGTTAAGACCTCTGCCAAGGAGGTTAGGTTTTTTTTTATGAAACTGTGAGGAGAGGTGTAGCATGGGCCAAAAAAGGAGCCATTACATATTGGAACAGCTCTGAATCATACAGGGATACACAAATTGTTGTTCACTTTTGTTAACATTGTGAGATAAGGCATTTGGCCTTGGCGGAGGTCTGTTCTTGATGTCTTGAGCTGACAGTTGAAACAAAAACATGCAGTGCACTCTCCTTGGGTTTAGTTGCAATATCCTACAGCAATCAAACAAATCAAAATTATGCATATATTGATAGTATCAGTCTGCTGAGGCTGTGGTCAGAAAGGATCTTGGTTAGATTTATGAACCATTTTCAAGTGTATGTGACACTTTAGATATAAGGTATACTGTAAGGTATACTAGGTGCATGAGGTTTAGCAGACAAGTCAAAGGCCGGAGATACACCTGCTTTTTAACACACATTCGCATAAACAACCAGTTGTTTTGTTAACGAAAGTGTTTGCATACTTGCCTATGTACTATGTGTGTTACTGGAGGATTCCACCAGAGGACACACCAGAGAACTTGGACGATATAGAACTTTGAGATTTGCATGATGTAAACAATAAACATGACGACACTTGAGTTTACTGTTTCGTTAATAATGAGACCAACTGTTCATGTACGTATTGCATCTTGCAAACATGTCACAATGATTTCTGAGGACATTACAACCAACGCTCCAAATGGACGCAGGGTATGCGAGGCAACCATCGTGCTCATGGAAACGTGTAGTCAAAAACCAGTATATCTCTGGCCTCAGTGTCAAAGTTTTTGATTTTGAAATTTAATATCATACACACACACACTCACACACACACACACACACACACAAATATATATACACACATGTCAATATTTTTCCAAGAAAGCAAACATTTATGTTTAGAACTTTAAAGTAATCAAAGTGTTTGTACTAACCTCTGCACTCATACTTGAGGTCGGAGAAGAACACCAGCTCTTGCGAGAAGACAAACAAGCCTAACCTTCCTCCGGCAAACGTCTTGTCATAAACTGGTCCTGAGTCAGCCATGATCTGTTTACCTTCATAGACCACAACTCTGCAAAATATGAGGCAGACATGATCTTTTTAATGTGTTCAGATTTTAATGCTACAGAAAAACTGCAGTAGAGACATATGAGTGATAAAATAAAATGTGCTCTTTGGAGTACTGCAACCAAAGTTGCCGATCATTGACTTAACTTTATTTCTCACCTTATAAAACCAGTCTTCGGTCTGTGAATGAGATGCCACCTGTAAGCTGTGTAATCCTTCCACCCAATGTTTTTGGGGTCATGCCACAGAGTCCGCACCTATGTGAAATAGTTAGCCACACTTAATACTGTTTCAGTCTTTAAAACAGACCACAAAGCTTTTAGACTGTAGCCCACCTGTCCGGGAGTGTTGCCCGTGTGCCACAAAGCATTCCTGAGGTTTTCTCCGGTGCCAGTGGATGAGTTGACGACCTTAAGTGAAACGCCAGAGATGCCGAAGGCCTTGGAGGGCTTGTCCTCCCAGTAAGTCTGTGTGATCTGCTTCCACATCACTACATAAAAGCGCCCACTCGACTGGTAGCCGAACACAAAGCCTGCATAGTCATCATCTCTGTCTGTGTTCACATACATTGTCCCACTGAAGTCCACAGCATTGAACTCGTCAAAACCTGTGATGGTGTGAAAGAAACATGTTGTTAAATCTCAGCGCTGTGCAGTCAGACGGAGTTTCACATCTTTAAAAGAGCTAATGAAAGAACTGTTGGAGAGGAAACATATTTGTGCTGCTCACCGACTGCAATGCCTGGATCAGAGTTGGCAGTCTGAACCAGCTCTTTGCCCTGGTGTCTGACCACCCAGTTGGGATCAATTTGGGTGGTTCCCTTAGGATCCAAGTGGACCATCTGGAACTTCCTGAAGTCTGTGACACTGATGGCATTGTTCTCCGGACACACATCAAGAATGTCTGGGATACTGTCGTTGTCAAAGTCATCCTTGCAGGCATCACCTCTTCCATCACCTGTTAAAAAAAGACATCAAATAAATAGGCCTGACCTAATATAAATTAGACATGCATGATTGAAACTACATTTTTCCTATTTTCCTCTTGATTGGAAAAATCTCTATGGCAGCTAATGTGAGTATCATAATAAAAATCCCTCTGCAGTGAGTGCTGAGGAACTCCTCCAAGTTCATATTAAAAATGAATGGGGAAAAAAGCAATTCTTCCCAGGAAACTGGCTTTAATACCTTTGCCAAGTCTACTAAGGCAAATCAGCCATTTTTTCATGCTGTGACAACTTCCACTGATACTTGTAACCATCCGAAGCCTGAAGTCTATTAAAGCCAGACTGCAGGCCAGGAGCTCAGAGCAGAAAGGACGCCAGTGGCTAATGAAGGCCACTGCGTGGAAGTAGCTAGCTGCTTTCTGTCATCATCTTTGTTATTTCACTAGGGGCTTAAACGATCCTATCAAATAAACACTATCTGACGAGCTGTGAAGAGTGTGAACGCGTCAGTGTCCAGGGCCTTCCTCCTTCACGGTCTGTTTCCATTTACCGACAGCTGTTCAAACTCCAGGTAACCCTGCTGAAATTGGGCACTGTGGATTAATCACGAGCAAAGCCGAAAGGAAATAAAAACTTCACAGCCTGTGCGTGTGCCCTCCTGGGCGGCTCACTGAAGTCATGCAGAATGACATCACTCGTGCCAACAGGGTCGGTGACTCTTTCCACAGCCACCAGATTTCACACCTGCTGCAGTGGAGCTAATTGCTGACTGTGGAAACATTTGGGAGAACGCACACTGAGGCTAAATGTGAGCATCACTGAGTAATGAGTACAGAGTTTGAGTGCACGCAGTCCATGGGAGAGAGAGTGTCTGAGCAAACAGACAGAAAATACCAGGTCATTATGCAAGCAATAAATCTAGCTGTGGATGATGAATTCCCATACTGACAAGTGTGACGACAGTCTCAATATGTCTCGCACATCAGGCCAAAATCTATTTGAATGAATGTGTGCTGGTGTCATAAACTGGTCATGTGAGATTAATGATGGTAATTAACTAATGGTAGCTCATTATTAATGTTGAGATTATTTTGAACTATTATTTTAAATAACCTTGATCTCAAACTGTAAAACAACAAACTGAGCATTGGCTTTGGCAGTACCGTTTTTTATACCCTCATACCTTCCTGACATTTTACCAGGTGTATTATAGTTGTGTTAAACAAAACAAAACAAGACAGTAAAACCCAAAACAAACAGACCCTTAATTCACGAAGTTAGATGTGAACATATTCTGGCTCTACATGCAGTTTTTTCCTGTGGTCTCTCTCTGTTATTGGCTGGCTTTTTACAAGTCCTGTAACGTTATTCCCACCACTCGCAGTTGCCGTCTTTCTAAGCTCAGTTGCCTGTTCCGACAGTAGAGACTGACCTCTGGTGGCGTGCATGTGCACTGCATTATCTTAATACAGCATCTCCGTATCAGTTTCAAAGAAAGAGGAGCGTCTGTATTTTTGATGGTATTCACAGTCACACCTTCAGGATTTCCACATACCCTGGTATACCGTAATACCTTGATACCACCCAAACCTAACAGAGCATCTACGATTCTACGACAAGAGGGCAAATCCTTCTGCCGAGAAAGCTGTGAGACAATTAAAAGTTCTAGCAGCTGCTGAACAGTCCTGGTGTTGAGATTATTTTGTCAATGAGATTGCATGCAGCATTAAGTATGTATTACAATCTACATAATGACAAAAGCATGCATTATAAATTGTTGCCAGGCACATGTTGACACAATAAATTTGTAGCTGGGTGGGAAAATGTCTGGGCAAATATGCAAAACATCAACAGCTGGAGTCAAACATGATTCAAAGGCACATGGCATGCACCCGATCCTTCAACCTTAGAACCCTTTAAATGTCTTATCCTCACCATCAGAGTCCAGCTGGTCCGCATTGGGTGTCAGTCTGCAGTTGTCCTTGTCGTCAGGTATACCATCATCATCATCATCATAGTCGCATGCGTCTCCTTTGCCATCCTTGTCATGGTCGGCCTGGTTGGCATTGGCCACATAGGGACAGTTGTCCAGGTTGTTCTGATGGCCGTCCTCATCGATGTCCTGGTTATTGTCACACTGATCTCCAACCAGGTCGTTGTCTACGTCAGTCTGTTGAATGAATACAGACCAAGGTTAACAGTATGAACACTCCCTGTACCTGCTGTTGTTCCTGAAAGTGTTATTGTATGATATAGTACCTGATCAGGATTGTGCAACAATGGACAGTTGTCACACTGGTCACCAACTCCGTCCATGTCAGTGTCCTTCTGGTCAGTGTTGTACACCATGGGGCAGTTGTCGTTTTCATTCAGAATTTCTGAGGAAAAGGGCAGTTGATGACATTTTCTTGAGAATTTAATGTATAATATAACGATTACAGTATTTTATCTGTTTACGCTTGTCTATTTTACCATCTCCATCAATGTCCACTGCACAGGCATCCCCTTCTCCATTGTGGTCGGTGTCTATTTGAGCAGGGTTGTGTTCATAGGGACAGTTGTCGCAGCGGTCGCCAACTTCATCCTTGTCAAAGTCAAACTGGCGGGGATTGTAAAGGAGGGGGCAGTTGTCCTGTGGAGGAAGGTGCATAGTTGTTAGGGAATTATTTGAGTATCATAATCACAGAATAAAATGTGGTCTTGTCTTATAGACTCTCGTACCCTCTCATCTAGGATGCTATCGTTGTCGTCATCCTTGTCACAAGCATCTCCTTGACCGTCTTTGTCAAAGTCTTCTTGTCCAGAGTTGGGGAGGCTGGGGCAGTTATCCTGAAATAGTAGTAGGTAATTTTAAAGGCAGTTAATAATCACTACAGGAAAGGCTACACGAAACAAGATGATGGAGTTCAATGAAATACCTTCTTGCAGTGATATGTAGCATTGGCACCACACACAAGATTCTGATTAGGCCAGCCGTCCAAGTCCGAGTCTTCTCCACAAATGAAGCCATCTCCAGCGTAACCAGTCCTGCACTCACACTTGTACATGGGGTCGCTGAAGTGGCTGATGTAGATGCATTCAGCATATTTGTGACAGTTGTGGGTCTTATCCTTGCATGGATTCTCTGGCTCACACACCTATAAAAAAAAAGGGCAGGTGGAACTGTATTGAGAGATTCGCCACCACATCCAACATCAAGAGCACTGGATGAGATCTGCCAGAAAAAAAAAATGGACCTTATATTTTTTTTGTTGCCACTTCAAGTCAAGACCACTTATCTTACTCCTTGTAGCTTTCTTTTTTGGAAAGCCACTCCAAAATGAGAGCTACTGCAAATCAAAGTGACGGGTTAAGGGAAAGATTTTGGACAAAGCCAAAGTGTGGAGCACTTCTGCGCACAGTTGATTTTATGAAATCCCACTTAATGCATCATACATCCCACTATGACCCACTGTTGCCGCTTTATTGCAGTGCAAGGTATTCACAGCTGCCACTCATTACCAGAGGATGAACATAACTGCAGTTTGGATGCCACTCCATGAGCTCATAGAGCACAGAGTGACAGCAAGAAAAGGCCTTTGATCAAAACTGTGAAATTGAGCCCCCTTAATGCCAGCAATGAGACAGTTCCCATTTTCCCAAATCAATTAGTGAAATTGGGGCATCATATCAAAGACAAACAGCTGCAGAGGCCGAAGAGTGACAAGATGGTCCTCGAGGACTGTTATGCAAGGGCCGGTCAGAGTGGCATGGCAAGTTTTTCAGGTATTCCAGGGAGTCTGTGAATTCAGTGATCACAACGGATCAGAAAAGTGTGTTCCAATCAAGTAATTATTGTGATCTAAATGACATGCTACAGTACCTTTGATACAGCCACTATTTAGCAGTTATGGTACGTGTGGAAAAACTGAGGTCTTTTAAAGATCTAGGTTGAGTTAAGGAAAAAGCTCCGCTTCCGTCTGATTGAACAAAAGCAGTGATCCTTTCAGCATCTACAGTAAAACTACAGTTTCAATCTGATCTTACAATGTAAGTGTGCAACATATGTTTGTTGTTAAGAGTTGCCCAACTCTCCTTCCTCTCCTTCTGCTTGCTGATACTGGGTCAAGGTGAGACACATTCATATGTGGTGGCTCCCCTCCAACACTGTAAACACTCTCAGTGCAAGAATAAGGCTTATATATCACCCGAGCTGCTGCTTCCATCATTCATAAATTTGGATCTGACGTACAACAAACCACAGGACTGCTTCTGTATAATTTCCTTTACTGCATTTTGTTCTCACTTCTCCAAAAGCTACACCTGTTTGGATGACATCCAATCAACAGATCCTTATTGGCACTGAATGAGAGCAACTTCATCTCACCTGTTTGTTCTTCTTGGCGGCCTCCACACCCATACCGAAAGGCTGGTTGCCCTTGTAGCGCCTCGGACAGGGCAGACAGTGGAAACCTGGATCTGTGTTTACACAGCGCTGCGTTCCACTCACTTTGTAGCAAACATCAGACACCATGTCACACTAGAGGAGGGAATGAAAAGCATCAGTAAAATGCAGACAAATAATTACATGAATGAAGTCTTAAACACACGCCTGGTTCATGCACATGAGAAAAACAAGAACTTTCACCTCGTTGATGTCTTCACAGTGGGTACCATTTCCACGGAAACCAGCAGGGCATGGGCCACACTCCCAGGATCCATCTGGAGAGCTGTTGCAATCCACTCCAGCAAAGCATGGGTTAGACAGACAGCCATCTGCAAGGGATTTACATGACAAGAATGGGTACAAACAAAGGAAATTGATTTAAACACCGCTGGACATATCTGTATGGTGTGTCTCCAAACGATTAGACTTTAATTTATGATGGTTTTTATCTCAACTTGATGCTTCAGGATCAAAATATTCAACATCTCTCTCCAGAAACAGTCTCAGAGTTATTTACTCTGTGAGGAGTAAGTGAGAAAAGCTGTTGTACTTTTTTTGCATTATGTTGAAAATATATGATAATCTCACAGTACTCAGTACGCTTTGAAGGAACTGTAGGTTGTATATTTTTTAAAGTATCAAAGTATTGTCCGCTTGGAAAGCCATACGATCACCAAAGTCAGTAGGATTCACCCTGTGGGGAGCATGACTGTTGGTACCAGTTGCTGTGGACCAACCGACCGACTGACTAATATTGTCGTCCCTTGAGCCTGTAGCTTGCATGGTTAATGTAGAATGACTGGTGCTCACCAATAGGACAGTCTTTTTTGTTACAGCTGTCGCTGTCGTTGGCCTCCCCGATGCAATTGTTGCCGCCATACTGAGGTTGAGGGCTGTTGCACACACGCGTCCGACTTTTGATTCCCCCTCCGCATGTAGCTGAACAGGTTGCCCATGGAGACCAAGGACCCCAACCTCCATCAACTAAAAAGACACAGAGACAGATGTTCAGTAGTCAATCTTTGACATAAAGCATTTCATTCCACAAATATCTTGTATTACTTTGTTTCTAAACAGAATCAAGTCAACATTTGAAGTCTGAAATCTGAAAAAGCAGCCAGACTCAGAAGCCTGGAACTTAATACTACAAGAGAAAACATACTGAGCTGATTTGAGTCAACATTTCCTGAAAGACAGACAGGAGGCCAGTCCAAAACACATGGGGAATGCTGCCTCGGGGGAGCCATGAGGCACAAGAAAGTCTGGTGGTTCCACATGGACGCTGCTGTAATGGAGATGCAGCTTTTGAGTGTTCCCCGAACAGGCTGAAATACTCACTGGGACAGGGCTTGGCAGTGCAGCGCTGGGTCTCTCTCCCACTTCCCTCGCAGTCTTTACCCCCCAGCTGTGGCACGGGAGCATTGCAGTGTCGTATCCTGGTGATCTGTCCTTCTCCACAGGTCACTGAGCAGGACGACCAAGGCGACCACAAACTCCACCCTCCGTCCTGGCGAACTGGGTATCAAACATCAAACACATCAGTCAGAGACACACATGTCATGTATTATCCTCTAGATTTCAACTCAGTCAAATAGTCACAGACATGTATAATTTGGAAAAGCACAAAAATTTGGCCGCCACATTTTCTTCGAGTAAACATTATGTGATGCTGGCGACGATGGCTCACTTTCAAAGATGTTCTAAGATGCTTGCGCCAGTATTTATGTCATTGTGGGTAAACTATCCTCCAGTGGTTAGACTGATGCAGTCACTCACACAGATGCAGTGTAATGTTAGCTGCAAGTAATAAAACATGCTAATCCCCCAATTTATTAAAGCACAATTAATCAGTTTCAGCATCCACCTCATCTATAGTACTTCTAATGATCTAATTCATTAATATTTGATATTCTTTTGCATGGCAGGCGGTGGTGAGTCATTACACTGTGGAACACCCTCTCAGCCAGTGATTTATTTGAAATTAACTTCAACTGGGCACACCCTGCAACCCGACCATGCGTTCCAGCTCTTCACTGGGATTCAGCCTCACTCAGATGGATCCATTTTCAACAGATTTATGGAGGCGTGAACTCGCCCTTTTGCACTTTGGGGGGAACTCATCTCATATTTACCTCAGTTTTTCCACAGTTCCATCACGTTCCACCCTCCCATACGTCATGCTGTTGTTTGTTTTAGATTATTGTGAAGTTGTGGCAATGACAGACTCATACTTTGATCATGATAATATCACACACTAAGGGGGTTACTACTGGATGCCATTTATTTAAATTAAATCTGAGTGACAGGAGAGTTTTACAAATAAAATCCTTACTTCGGCTGTCGCATTTGCCCAGGCTGCACTTGCGGGTCTGGATAGAAGGCCCGGTGCAGGGGTTGCTGGTTGCATCACATGAGCGACCCCTCTGTTGAGTTCCTGTCCCGCAGGTGACCGTGCACTCTGTCCACTCTGACCAAGGGGACCAGCCATCCTCACGGTCTTGATTTGGAAAAAAGTAAAAGCATAAGGTCAACATTTTATTCCTTTTCTTGCACAAGAAACACTGCCTCTGCTCCATGTTAAAACAGAATAATAAAAGTGCTAGCAAAGGATCATGACCGCACTATTTTTTATGTCATCCTGTTTATCAAATGACCTCATCTGAAAAACCCACAGTAGCCACTCTAAGTGTCTTATATTTTGGCCAATAAATATGTGGTTCGCTCACAAAGGCAAACTGGCTGCAACAGTCCTGCAGTATTAAAATTTAATACGCGTGGAATATTGTTTTTATGGCATATTGAACCATTAATTTAAAATAGCATGCATGCATAAAACTGCATGTGTTTATAATTCTGTTTATATGCCGGGTGCATTGGCTAATAGGAGGTTACTTACGCATACACACGGGGCAGCACTCGCCATCGACAAATGACGGACTGGCACAGGCGACTGGAGGGCATGTAATCTGGTGACATACAATCTTGGACTCCTGCCATAAATGAATATTAGAGCTATATTAGAATCACAGATATCCACAGTAAATCTGAACATATTCCCATATGACTTGGCACTACCTGGCAGGTACATTTGGTGCAGCTGTCTACAACCCAGTCTTCCTTATCGTCGAACAGGCGGCCATCCTGCCAGCACATGTTTTTCTCTTTAGAGTTCTTCATCTTCCCAAGGAGCTCCTTCATGACCGTGTTCTCCTCTGTCTTAACATACAACAACAGACAGATTTGCAGTCAGAGAGGAGATCAGTCAGAAACGATTAGGACACACTCATGATAAAGGTACGCTGCATTCCATGAAGCATGAGGAGGTGGACACCTGCTTACAAGATGATTCTGTTAAGAGAGCACATGTGAGTTTACATTTTACCAGATGGAAAGAGGAGTAGCATATCCTGTCTCACTTAAATATTACTTATATAAAAGTAAGATGACCTATATAGAAAATCAGTAAAGTTAAAGCACAAACATCACTCTCTGAGAAACACAACCACTACAATACATATTATAATAATTAAGGGCACAATGTAGCATCTTGTCGCCCTTTCAATGAACCTATCTGTCCCTCTCTAGTTCAGTGTTGTGTGACAGATGTGTCAGCTGCAGCCACTTTTATACTGCCTGATGTGATCTGTGGCATTTGTAGTATGGTTTTGTTGTTTGGTTTCATGTTGCTTTGTATTTATGTGTATATGTGAAACAGCTGATGTCCTGGGATGCAAGACAAGTTTCAGATTTTTGTCTGATGATAAAGTGAAATTAGTCTTAATTTTAGTGAAGCTCTGAGTGGGACACCATCATATCATTATGAGACTTCTTCTTTCAGATTGCCTCACAAGGGAAAAGAGAAATCTTAAATGGACTAGAAAGAAGAATGCATGATTTTTAAACAAAAAGTGCAATTACAAAAAATGCTTCCCCATTGTATTAATGAGAAAATGTTAATTTCAAAATGTGCTTCTCATTACTGCAAATTGCAAACACTGCAATTCTTTATATCTCTAATGTGTCTAGGAAAGTAGCCCACTGAAAATTATTGCTTAGTTATGCACATTGTAACCTCCAACCCAATTGGAGACCAGGGGCTCTCTGGCTGGACTCCTGAACACTTGGGAGCTGTCAGTCGATAAACTGCTGCCAAAGTTTTGTGTGTATATGTGTGTGTATGTGTGTGCATCCTCTTGTTGGACAAGGGAGGCAGCAGTGTGCAGCACTAGAATCTAAGACACCACTCGGTCTGGAAGAGCCTCAGGGACCCTTCTCATCCCAGCCTTTTTTTTTTTTCCCAAGGTTCATGCCCAGACTCTCTTATTGCTGGGAGGCTCCCAGAGGAAACACATGAGCTGTTTAAACACAGCCAGACATAAGACCGGACCCCATCGCTGCCAGGGGAACACTTCCTATATCCACATGTAACATGTCATAAAATCTGTCTGACTCACGCTGCCACAGATAGCAGGAGTCAAGCGGGTTCAGCCGTCGCAGGCGACTCTATAAACAGCCCTGCGGCTACTTACTGTTTGCTTTCAAACCAATGTAGGTTACCTAGTAACCTAATTCGGACCTCTTACTTCCTGGCTGCCACACTGAGGACTGTACCATTTATTTTCCTAAAATGTCAATTTTCTCTGAAATGTTCATTTTCTTCCCTCACACGAAAAACTGTTTTTACTGATTTCACCTTCATCACTGAAATTGGCTGGTAAAGCACAGCAAAAGAGGCAGCAGCTTGTCTAAGACAAACATAGTGATTTACGCTAGACTTCTACTACTTACCACTTTCTGCAAGCCATCAATGAGGTTGCTGACGACAACACGTAGGCCTTTAAGCTCCTGGAACATGGTGCTGAGTTCCTCGCAGGAACGCTCGCACATATCTGCACCAGGGTCATCTGTCTTCTGACCTATGATGTTTGTGGTGATGGATGGACTCACATCCACAATTTCAGTGCTCTCGCTCACAATATTAGCTTCATCTGGAGGGACAAAAGCAAAAGAAAAAAAAAAGAGATATGAAGGTGAATGGGCTAGCAAGGAAATGAAAAAGCAACCCTAGTGATGAAAAACATATTTGAGAGACATGATGACTGAAACACAAGGACTCTGATCAGGCAACAGAGCGATTTCCTGTTTTCCCATAGACGGCAAAAAGATCACAACAATGTGGTGATTACAATGTTTATTGTGTTCCCCAAAACAGATGTCGAGTCAGTGGGTGTTTGATTTGAAATATGTATCTGTTTGAAATGGTGAAGGTAAATCTTTCCACCAGAGATGACAGCAGCGTTGGCTGTGGAAGGACGGGACGGAAAGGGGATGGCAGAAATCTGGGTGTTCCTCCAGTGATGAGAAACCACTCCGCTGTCATAAATCTCCAAGACCTTTTAGAGAAGTGGACACTTCCAATATGAACTTAACAGACTGGAGTGACCACACAGATGGATTTACAAGGAGCCTGTGAGGCTCATGGTCTTATCCTTAGAGATGATCGGTAGCACAGGCGTTGGAGATGCCCTCATCTAGATGTCAGCACAACAGAGACCAAAGTGTGTGAGAATCCCTTGAGTCGCAGCATTTATCAGTCATTACTAACACTAAAGACTCTTCTCCACACAGGGGTGTTTGAAGGGCTGAATGTTGAGTCTTCTTTGCACAATCTGCAAATGTGGAGCAGGAATTCCATCCCATAGTGACGTGTCTGCCAGCTGTGATCTTTGCACAGCGTAGATAGGCAAAAATATAAATTACAGGACTGGACTTCTTTTATGGGTTTGCATTAAACCATAGGAAACTAGAAGGAGAGTGCAGACCTCCACCAGGGCCAACAGTCCTGTCTTCTATGATATGGAAATCTGTAAGTGCAACTATGTCTAAATATGTTTCCTCAATATCTCTGGTGAAGTTTATTGAAAAAGATTCCATAGCCACACATTAGTTTGAAGAAAAAAAAAAAAAAAGTTGTGTTAGAGCTGTGGTGGTGTTACAATTGTACAGGGTCTGCCATGAAACCACTCTGTGTAGGCTAGCCCAAGCAGACTACTTGTACTTGGAATATTGAGTTGACGTATTTCTGTATTTAATTTCTGTATTCCATATGTTTTGTCACTATTGAACTTTACTACCATCTACTGGATTTTAATAAGTATGGCATTTGTTCTTTCAAGGCCAAATGTCTTGCAATGTTTTTGAGAGTAAACTAAAAGTAAGTAAAATAATGAAATATCTTGTGTATCCTTGCAATGATTCGGATTTGCTCCAAAATTTAATGGATTCTTCAGTGGCTAATAAAAACATTGATATTTTGTTGGTTTTTAAGTTGTGTTGTTAAGTAACCAAAATTCAGCATCTTCCAAATGTCTCATGCTAGCGTCATCTTGACGCAGAATAATGACATTTAGTCGTAAAGTATGGAGAACAAAACTCTGCCAAACGTCCTAAAGTTAATGCCTACACACAGGCTGTTCTCACAACTTTTTTTGTTTTCATATGAAAAGCAATTGTACAAATCCCACGTATTTTGAAAGGCTGCGATTACGTGACCAATGTGCTGATGGCAGTAAACAAGGAAGCAGTCCCGAGTGCCTCTAAGGAGGCAGGTTGGGGTGGTATATGGGTCAACAAAAAACGGTTTTTCGCCCAGGACTTTCCCCAGGAGTTGCGTGTTTAGATCTGTGTGAACTTTGAGTAAACTTTGAGTCCTTAAAGGTACGTCCTCACCATGTTTCTTTTCCTACAGCTAACCACAGTATCTTTTACTTCCTAAACCTAACCTCCATAACTTTACTGCAAGCACGTAACGTCATTCGTGGGTCGCAAATCCGCAGTATATCATATGAATTGTTGTGCATGCATTTTTCGTAGGATATCGTACAAACTGTTCTATGAGAATACACTACTACACAACATGAAATTCTGTTGTTGTTGAACATTTAAAATACTACCAACCCAATTTTCATTCCAACTAAAATTTAACGTCTGTCTGACGTAAGAGTCCAACAACTTTCTGACAAATTGACGTCCATTGCAAGCGGGGAAGTTTCATGGAAATTGAGCCAGTAGCTTTTCCGCATCAAAAAACAAACAAACTGCACCAAAAACATAACCTCCTTAGTGGAGATAATTTTGTACTATCTGTCCTTTAAATTTGTATCTTAAACCACTGAGCTTCAGTGATAGCGTGATGAGCTTTATGAATGTGTGATACTGAAAACAAACACACAACACACATATCAAAGCTCAAAGGAGTGCCTGTCACTCAGCCAAAACACAGCACATATCTGCAACTGCTTTGGATCTCACTATGTAAATTGGCGAAGATTAATAGCCGACCGGGGGACACTAAATCAAGTAGTCGTCCAAATTGCCCAATGATGTCCCACTGTAGCCAGTGCTGTGTTTTCTTTCCCTTTCAGTCTGCTGGATTCATTCAAATCTCAGGAGGGCTTCAAGCTGTATGTGCATGTGAATGCGCGCAAGCTCGTCTGTGAAAGCATTCACACATTCTTCTTCTCCCTGATAGACATCCTCTTATTTATACTCAAAGCAGATAGAGGAAAGAATGAAAAAAGAGCAGAAAGCTCGGGTAGTTTTAACACTGCTCATTAATGTCCAACATGACAGTTTTTATGAGCGTGGGTTGTGTGGGTTTATAAGTGACTTTTGGCATTAGAATTGCTACCAGGGCAAAACCTTGACTGGTACCAGCCAGCATGCAGAAAACTTCCAGGCCTTGGTGACATTTGTTAAACAAATAAACTCATTCAGCTGGAATTCAACACTGCTTGTGGCAACAGAAATGCAGCAACCACTCTGTCACGCACAAACACGCACACCGCATATGGATTTGCTTTGTCACAGTTAGCTAAAGACACTGTTTCCAGATCCAGTGACTCTTTAGCTTTGTAAAGGATGATTATTGACATATTCACTCAGATATCTGTGTCTTTTTAGTTGCAGCCGCTCTTCGTGTGAGCCCCGCTGAGGATCATGAGGTACTATTCCTCATGCGAGCAAAGCTTCAGCTGAGAAAAGCAACCCAATAAGCCAATTCATGACTTCATCGTGTGTGTGTGCGCGCCTGTGTGTGTGTGTGTGTGTGTGTGTGTGCGCGTGCGCACGTGTGTGTGCAGCTGGAACAGGAAGCTTCCC
>JAPZEB010000003.1:12052899-12072990 GCA_029783705.1 Chaetodon striatus | reverse complement strand
GCAGCAAGGTGGTCACCCAACAGCAAGAGAGAACCTGGTACGAATCTAAGGTGGGGGGTTCGAACCTGAGGGTGGGGGAGCCGTTCTGTGGAGAGTTTGCATGTTCTCCCCATGTCAGTGTGGGTTTTCTTCAGGTTCTCCAGTTTCCTCCCACAGTCCAAAGACAAGCAGGTTAACTGATGACTATAAATTGACTGTAGGTGTGAATGTGAGTGTGAATGGTTGTCTGTCTGTCTGTCAGCCCTGTGATAGTCTGGTGACCTGTCCAAGATGTACCCCACCTCTTGCCCAATGTCAGCTGGGATAGGCTCCAGCCCCCCATGACCTCAGTTTAGGCAGTTACGGAAAATGAAGGAATGAACTAAAGAAAACATATTCGTCACAATATATTTCATTTCTGCCAATGTATCCCCCCAAATCTTAAACACTAGACCATTGAGTGAAGGTTTATCAACTATTGATTTGATTTCTGTGTAACTTGGTTCAAACATTCAGGATAAATTGAAATGCCATCTAGTATCACAATCAGGTCAAAATTTCAATTTGTCCATTAGTCTTCTTTGGTTTATGACCAAATACCTGCAAAACTAATGCCCATCAGCCTGAGCTGCACTTTGTGTTTAGTGCTAATTAGCAAAGCATGCTAAAACTAAACTACAAAGGTGAACATGATAAACATTATACCTATTAAACAACAGCATGTTAACACTGCCACTGTGAGTGTTTTAGAAATGCTGTAGTATTTAGTTAAAAGCAGCACATGTGCCTTTAAGTGCAACCACACAGAGCCGCTAGCATGGCTGAAGATAACTCAGTGATGCTGCCTAAAAAAGACAGATTGGAGTTTCAGGCGTTTTCTTCAAGATTTCTCAAAATAGCAATTTTCACTGTCAAAATATTATAGTGTTTCTTTCGCCAAACAGTTTCACAGTCACTGACTTCATTTATTTTTGTCTCTTCCCTCAATTTAAACACCCATGTGCGCTAGCTTATTTTCTTTCTGCAAACTTTAGACAAGATGTGTCTTTCTAGCATGCATGTATGGAGCCACACCAGAGGAACCATCAGTCAAAGCTTCTAGCTGCAGAAAGATATGGAAAACTGATACAGTTGTTGTGCAGAGAAAGGTCTTCACTTGCAAAATGGATTTTTTTGTGTGAACCAGTGTCAGTTTTTGCATATACATGACAAAAAGCACCAAATGAGCGCATTTACTGGCTTATGTTATGACATTTTTGATCACTTAAGTCTCCGGCGTTCTTGCATTATGCATAATTTGACACTGTGATGAAACAATAACCCCCTACTTCTTAAATTATCACCAGAATGTCCTGCCTAAAAATCCCATCTAAAAGTCCTGATCTTACTTCTAAAACAGGACATACAGTGCAGAACATTTCCTTTTGAACCAAGATGGACTGTAACAGGTTGTAAATTACAAGATTTGAGTCACTCGACAGGCTTCATTTTACAGAACAGAGCTTCATGAATTGTTATCATAGGTTTTGTAAGGAAATTGAGGAGTCAACAAGGGAGCACGAAAACTGTGGAAAACATTCAAGTCGATCTGTACACATCATTAATCATGAAATTACAACCCTGCAGGACTTCCAGTTTGACTTTCTGGCTTTGAAGGAAGTTCTAACTGGATATTGACACACTAATGCTGTCCACTCATCATCCTACACTTTCAACAAACTGGGATTACAAGAACCTTTGCAGTCATCAAGGACTTTATGGTGGAGCACTAGCATCAGCAAAGTGTGCAGCATAACAGTACAAGAACTACCTGGTAGGTATGCGATAAGTCGTATTGTCTACAGAGTCCAGTATGTAGAGGCCAAAAAAGAGCCCTTGTTTCCATGAAGCCACCTGTTTGCTTTCAAATCATCTAATTCCAGTTTTCATATAAAAATGGCTCACATACCTTGGCTACGACCCGGCATTACATCAAAGTGAGATAACCAGTGTTTGACTTGTTCTCATCTCAAAGGTTTATATGTGACCTGCGTGAGAAGGATTTGTTGATACATGATTTATAAATTCAACACAACAGAATATTTCCTGGGTGATATTATGCTTGAGATCATACCATCATCGCAGGAACACTTCGATGTTATTGTCATAAACAATACAAAATCAGATGATGATGCTCAAATTTTAGACCTGCCAAACATTTGTTTGTGTGCTTCACCAATATACTAAGCGGAAGGATGAACAGACGGAATCTTGTTTACTTCCTTTGTTTTCTGCAGGACCGTTGGAGGATAGCAGGCTGTGAGAACCCCATTAATTGCCTGCTGCTTGCTCATGTTTAGCGAGGGTCAAACGCTGCCAGCTTCATGCAACGTCGCTTGTCTTAATGATGTAATCAGGCCTCCAGTCAATACAGTCAATACTTATCCCCAGATGTGTATTTGAACCATTGGACTTTAACACAAGCAAAATGTCCCCAAATTGCATGCCTAAAAATACAAAGTTGTGCCTCTGAACTTTAAAAGTATGTGAGATACTGTATAAAATAAATGAAAGCACTGTTATAGCAGTGTTTCCCTAATTTTACTTTGACTCATACGTACCTACATTTAGGTTAATGGGTGCAGGATTACATAAGAACAATCACCATTTTGCTTCCATCCTCTTTTCTCACAATTGCATTTTCATTTCTGAGATGCAATCATTTGGTAATGACTTCCAGATTCCCATTTTCCTCCTCATGCTGATGAGATGTGTGGAGTCATGGCAGAGCAGTAAGATATATTGAGCAAATTTATAAGCGCTTAAGAAGTGGAAGAATTCTGGGCTCATTTTACAGAAAACGTGTGCAAGTATGACTAAGAAATCTAGAGGGAACAACAACACGGGACCTCGAGAAAGATTGATGTGTATGGACAGTGAAAGCAAGCACCATGAACGGCGTTGTGTGAGAGAGAGAACAAAGTGAGAGTGAGATCTCTTCAGTGTAGCGGAGAGGAGGAGGAGGAGGAGCTCTGGCCTTGGGTCCCTGGGCACAGAAGGTGCTGCAGCATAGCTGAAGCTCCACTGCCGGTACAAAGTCTGAACTAAACATGTTTACGTTCAAGTTAATAACTATGTTAAAGTACCACATCCATTTCATACCAAAGCTCCCAGCACCAGTGGTGTAAAATAGCTAGGTACATCTATTCTGCTTTATTGGAATTCCCTCCATGTCAGAGGTTTATACTATATATTTTACTTCACTACATTTATTTGACAGTTAAAGTTTCAAGTTAGTCTTCAAATTAAGATAAAAACATAAATGCTTTTCTGTACAGTAAATGAGTGAAGCACATATGACATTCAAAAACCTGATTTAAATAAACTTCTCCTCAATCAGCTACACCGATAAAATGCTGCTTACACATGAATGAATTAGTTACTATAATCCAGTATTATAATACAGTATACGCTAACACTGACAGTCACTCTGCCTTTATAATAGGGCTTGTACTTTTGATACTGTACTTTTTGACACTAATGCTGTTCATACCACCAGCTCAAATCAATTTTTGGGGCATATTCAGATTATATCCAGCAGTGTGTGAGATTTAGGGGGATTTAGTGGCATCTATTGGGAATGATTGCAGATCACAACCAGCTGAAACTTCTCTCCTCTCCAGAACAAATGGACCACGTGAATTGAACCAGTAGAAACACTGAATAAAGCAGTTTCACGTTACAATTCAGTGTTTCTCAGATATTGTTAGGCTGGTCGGCAACGGGCCACTATACCAGCACCTGCCGATTTATGCTCACCTTTTTTTCTGATAACTTAAGATCCAGGTGTTCAGGAGGTTTTTACCGGAGTGGACCTGGTGATTTAAACCCATAAAAAACACTAAAGCACCTTAACATTAAAAAAAAAAAAAAAATCTTTCAATGCTATTTGTGAAGGGGCTGCTAACTACAATGGCCAACATGAAAATGTGAATGGCTCTGTCTATAACCAGTCTTTGGTTTGTCTGTTCTGGGCTACTTTAGAAACATGGCAGTGCAACATGGCAGACTCAACATGGACGCCCCTCCCTATGTAGATAGAATCGGCTCATTCTACAGCAAAGAAAACATGATTATTGTGATTTTTTTTTAGGTGATTAAATGCTGATGGAAATGTACTTATTATATTACATTCCATTTCTGCCAATACATCCCTCTAAATCCTACACATTAGAACTTCAACAAAGCCTGGACAGCAAAAAAAACACATGAAATACAAGTTTTGTAAATCAGATCCAAACCCAATTTCAAAGTGGTTTGAAATGTGATTCTTCAAGATCTGATTTGACAAACTTTTTGCTGTGTTTGCCTTAACATCTTTACAAATGTACATGTTGTGTTTACATTTTGTTGTGCTGCCACCTAGTGGCCAAGAAATCTATTAATGAAAGTTTAAGTAAAGTACTTTTTACAACATTACCAAGCACCCTCATTTTTACCATTTAAAATCTCACTCAGAATCACTACATCTCTTACAATCTTTTATTCCCCGAAGTTATTATATATCTTAAAACATATAGTGCATCTCATCTGGGATGCCTCAGGTCTAATAGTCTCATGTATCTGACTATTTTCATCAAAAGCTTGATCATCTAAATTTCTTGGTGTCCCAGTCAGCCCTGATATCATTGTCTTTTCTGAAACATTGTTAAAAAAAAAGATTTAAGGACTATGAAGTGGTTGTCTGGGACCTTTGAATCCGCCCACTCCACCAAGTTCGAGTTGACTGATTGGTCTGGCCTCGTGACATGAAAAAGCGGTTTCTCGGTTAAAATAAAAAACGACCAGTGAACTGGCAGGAGTTGTGTGGTAGCAGTTCATATAAAATCACACTTTCCAGTCACAACACTTCATGCTGCTTCTGGTCCAAAATGCTTTGAATTTTTGGCTCTTAAGATAAATGTCAGGACAAATGACACCCAAACCGCAGTGTGAATTTATAGATCCTCTTCAGCTCATTCCTCTGCTATTAATAAGCTGTTTGCTCAAAAGATGCTCTGCAGTGTGTCACAGTCGTGCGTCACATTGCCACTTTTGATAATCTCCATGGTCTCAGAACATTTAATGAGACACATTAGTTTTAAACTGCCTGTAGGGAGATTGAACATCTAAGAGTCTGGCTATTCTTAATAAAAAGCTCAGTTTGAGCTGTCTACGTTCTCTCTACAGAGATCTTGCCATATAAAATTACTATTCTCTTATTCTCTTGTTGCTCTGACTGTTTTTTCTTGTCTTTTCCCTCCCCTATATGTATCTCACTCACTCATTTGCAATGCTTATCGGAATGCACAGATTTGATTGGCTGAGAAGCATCACATGAGATTATCTAATGCATGCAATGGGTCTGTGGCTCTCTTGGTTCACTAAACCAGTGCTACAAGTGCTACAAAAAGAAACCCTTAGTCAAAATTGAATACTTCTATATAAATAATAATGTAATCGAGATAAAATAAAATAATTGAATATTAATTGATTCATCAGTTTTAGGTCTGGGTGCTGAGAGGAAGTGTCTGGGATGGCAGAAAACAAAAGGGTCATTTTGCTAACAGGGGGGATGGAATACCCCCTTATTTCCCCAACGACATGTTTGACTGCTTAGTGCCTTGCTTCCTTCTGACCTGGGAGCTGGGAGAGAAGTCAGACATACACAGTATCCAACCCACTGGCCAACTCTGAGGCACCCAAGGAATAAATGCACAACTGCAGCTTGAGCGACCAAGTCAGGATACTTCCGGACCCACCTCAATTTTGGAAGACAGTCAAATATGATACAAAATAAAGTCAACTGCTTCTTACTTCCAAGCAATAATTCTAATGGTCATATACTGTAGCATTAAGTCAAGATGAGATCGACTCAGCTTTCACTAACTTGTCTGCAGCTGGCCATTTGTTTGAGACTACAGGGACCCCTCCTCCACATAGCAACAGCCATACACACATGACAACCGCCAGTTGTTTGGTCTTTATTCAGTTTTTCAGTGCACATTCTGTTCTTAAGGCTATAGATTTTGGGAAGTCGATGGGTGCAGACCAATTGGGATCTTTCTTTCTTCAGCTATCTGCACTTATTATTGCAGAATACATTCCATTTATTATTATTTTGCACAGTCCAACACGTGGAAATTGGCTCATGTGATCCTCCTGCATAAAGAGGGGGATAGAAGTGACTATAATAACTATTGTCCAATATCCAAGCTGTCCTGACTGTTAAAGATCCTGGAATCACTAATGAACATCCAGTTGAAGACAGAGTAAGTCAACATAGATCTGGTTTTACAGCAAATTATAGCATCATTTTAGCTGTTACCTTAATCTTGAATGACCTAATTACTGGTTTGGACAACAACAAACACTGAGCCTCTATTTATCAAAAGCATTTAATACAGTCGATCATTCCTGGCTTTCACAGATTATCCTGTGTCTGCCTTGAAGAGGATGCCTGTAACTAATCAAACAGACATCAGTGTGTAAAGGGAGGAACGGCCAAGTCTGAATTCCTACTGGTTTCTATGGGTGTGCCGCTGGGATCCATTTTGGGACCTCTTGTTTACCATTTATATGAATGAAATGGTCTCCGCTGTGTCTGACTGCTAGTTAGCTGCCAGATGCACTTCCTCTGCATGGATGACTTCCTCAAACTGCTACTGAAAAATTACAGTGCTTGAAACCAAATCCAACAGTTAGAAGTGAATGTGGAAGTAAATGGACAACTGCATGAGGGACTGACACCGCTTTACCATGGACAAGGGGCAAATGACTGAGGGTGTCATATGCTGTAGACATTGTGAAGTCCCATGAGGCACATTTGTGACTTGTGATGTCAGGATCCGTAAATAAAACTGAGTTGGCTTGACTCAAAAAAGACAATGCAAATACTCCTCCGATTAGCACCGACAAGTCTATGCAGAACTGGGAGCACATTCTTTATGATGTCCTTAAATTCATGGATGGATGTAAGTTCTTTAAAATTGCAAAGCTAGCCCTTACTGACCTCTTACAATTTTAGTTTATATTAAGAGACATAGGACCCTGAGGACACAGGGATAACCCATGAAGAATCGGGAGGGCTGCCTGTCAGGCAATAATTCTGCACGTAGTAGTCCACTCTGGATCGCTCTTGGTGCAAAGCTTAATGATAAATAACTTCCTTTGCAAATGGGAGGATGAGGAATAGCCAGAGCCCAGTGCCCTGAGATTTGCAACCCTACTGGCTGGCCTCCACTACTATCAGTAGATACTCTTATGAACCCCTTTGCTTAGTAGGACATAGTTTTGGACAGCTGCAAAAGGGAGATTTGCACCAGTGTTGCAGGACCCTGGATCTCCGTCAGATGACCTGGATAACCTCTCATCTTCACACAAGAAAGGTAAGGGCCGAGAGTATTTCTAAAAGCAAAGGGCTTCAGGGAAAGCTAGTGACTGGGCCTCAAACTCTGATTGTGCTTGATTTTGTTGTAAACAATATAAAAAAGCAGGAGCATAAAGAACAACAAAATGTACTGCTTTCCCACGGATATGGTCTCATATGACATGACAGACAGAAGCCAACATATTCAGGCACACCCAACTGTGAAAAACATCGTAGTGCACATAGGGGTCAATGACATTGTGAAGCAACAATCAGAAGCACTGAAATAAGACGTTAGTGATCTATTGAACACACCCAGCTCCTTAAATACAGCTGTGTTTATCAGCCACCTTCCACCACCAGTTACAATAGGAGTTGAAAATTGAGCAGATTGTTGGCTCTGAGCACCTGGCTTTAAACTGGATGTGCCCTCCATTCAGCGTATTTCAATGACAATTTCAACCACAGACATCTTTTTAAGGCCAACTGACTATGCCTTAACAAGTCAAGAGTAAAACTGTTCATGTCTAATTCATTTTACTTCCTGTGCCACCTATTTGTTCCCACTGCAAAGTACAAGAGACAAGAGCAATCTAAACAATTACAAGACGTAACTCAACATGCTAGAAACCTTAAGTGAGAGCCACCTCAGCCTGAAGAGAGTTGAAAATATGAGGGACATTAGAGCCAAGAGAGGGATTCTCCACCCTGCATGCACCAACTATCTATGATAATTACGCAGACAACACAGATATGATGATAGCACCAGGTGACTATGGTGCCATAAAAGCAGTGAGTAGGTGCATTGAACCTATCAGTGATTGGATGTGCCAATGTTTTGTTCCATTAAACAAAAATAAAACTGAGGTAATTTTTTTGGGGGCGAAAGAAGAGAGAAAAGTCAGTATTCAGCTTCAGTTCATGAATTAGAGGACTTATGTCTCAGTAAAATTTAGAAGACTTTGTCCATGTATTGTCTTCAGTAGGCTACTATAATGCAGTCTTTACATGTCTCTCAAAAAAAGTGTATCAGAGAGCTGCAGCTGATTGCAAATCATCACTAAGACCAGGGGAGTCCACTCTGACTGGTTTTAATATTGAGAGATGTCACAGAATGTAACTATCTTGGCATCTGGCTCGACAGAAAACTCACATTTAAATATCACATAGAAATGTTTGTCAGTAAACTATGACAGAAGCCTGGCTTGTAGTGCAGAAACAAATGCAGTTCCCCCTGCCATATAGAAATCGGACTCTTGAAGCAGATCTCCTCTCAGTTCTGCATTATGGGGATGTTTTATGTCAGCATGCTGCTGCCTCCATTCTGAGGCCACAGATTACATTTACCATTCTGCCCTCAGGGTTAATACTGGAGATAATTACAACACTCACTGCTGCATTATATATACCAAAGATGGTTGACCTTCGCTGTCTGAGAGACATAACAACCATTAGTGCTAATTTATCTACAAAGCCCTTATTGGAAAATTGCCATCCTGTATCTCATATTCTCTGCCCTGGCACTGCAGCCCATACTTAACACTCTCTAGTGACTGGGTAATGCACCAGGAAGTCCAATGCCAATACACTTGTACCTCTCTATAACTCCTAGAATATCTCATTAACCTTTCGCTACCTGTTTGTGACTGCTTTCCCTGAGCCTGCACATTGCATATTGCTTCTGTAGTTTAACTGAAAATAGAGCGTTGTAAAATACATGTAGTCAACTTACTCTGTATAAGTAAAGGCCAAAGAAAATACACATGCATGTATATGGCATATTTATATAATTTCAACAGTAAAATGGGATATGACTTTGCTGTTGCCAAAGTTATTAGATGAGGCACCTGGGCTGTCATATTGAGAAGAGAATGTACTGCTCGTTGGACGCTGATACAAGAAAAAAATCATTGAAAACACACTGAGGATAGGTGCAGTTAGCAGGAATGATATGTTGAAGAATACCAAATGTTCCAGAGGAGAATTTCCTGCTCGTTATTAACTCCAGGTTTGTAGCTGGCATCCTGCTTCTGTCTGTACACTGAGACTTTTAAGCCCTCTGGGTAAATGAGTGCGATGCGGCCATGATGAAGAAATAACATTTGTCGACGTGCTTGCAATAGCCAGTGCGTTCGGAGCTGGCAAACTAGATTTTGAGACATTTTCCTTGCTGCTGAGCTGGAGTTCATTCGAGGGTATGAAAACCTGGCACAATATGAAATAGAGTAACGCCACAACCTGAAGTTATTCCTCAAATTTAAGTTAGTCAGACAGGTGATAGCCATGGTTGGTTGGCAACCACACAACCTGAAAACTAAATTCGAGCACAGGATGACAGATGATATATTTGGGCTTTTATATCGCTCACTTTGATGCATTTTCAAACTCTGCCAACATTTTAAACCTGAGGAGGAACTCTGATCACATCATTCTCTTCAAAGCTTTTTTTGTTAGTCCATTTTATTGCAGAAGTGAAAGATAAAGAACCAGTGCTAAGTTTTACGTAACAACAATAACATCACAAATTGATAGCAGAAAGATTAACACGCTACACACACACAGACATGTGTACCAAACACATCCATACACTGAAAGTGAAGCTCAAACCACATGTGCTGTTAATTCCCCGGCTTGGTTATACACGATTAGAGAGGAAAACATAAAATTGCCTCTTTGAGGAAATAAATTCAGTCATAAAAACAAATGAATTTGCTAATGGTAGAGGTTGATGTCGAAATGCTATCTTTGTGTCAGTGAGAGGTTGGAGTTTAGGTTGATGTGTCCTGAGAAATGTGCAGAGACTTGATGGTTTACATTCAGATGCCAAACTATCATCTCATCTAACCCTTGCACCTTGGCTTAATGGAGCTGACGACTTATCTTAACCCTTACGGAGACCCTGACGAATGACTGTGCGCTTAGCAAAGAGGTTCTGACTCAAATGCAGCAAAAATGTCTTCATGCAGCATTTGTTTGGATTCAAATATGGCTTATCTGCTGAAGAGGATTAAAAGAGAGTCAGGAATTAATGGAGCAAACTGAATTTTCTAAAGATCAGGATAGTAATTCAAAGAGTTAATATTCATAGTGATTTCAAAAGCTCCACAGGGTTCCTGGCCCCCAGTCTCATTCAGCAATCTGGCACCTCGTCTTACGTGCTCCTGTTTTCCCCATTTTTCCTGCTAACTCCACGAGGGTCTTGTGTTGATTTATCTGAGTGTTAAGCACTCAAATGTTTATGCCTTGTACCCTGGATGACACCATCTGCTACTAATCTGTATTTCCGTCGTCGTCTGCACACAGCAGCCCAGAACAGCTCGGGACAGAGTCAAGTACAAAGACACTGATTTCCCTGTCTGGCTCTTCCTGTGTGGCTCCATCTGGATATTTCACCAATATTTACTAGTCGCTCTAACAGACTACTATCCAAGTTCATCCTTTACAGTTACCTTACATACTGTAGTCAGAAAGAGTCTCTGTAAGAGTTACTGGGACATGTGGTGCACCATTCAAGCCAAAAATATGACTCTGTGTAATTTGTTCACCACATAAGGAGAAACACAGGCCGGCTAACACTTGAGTCATGTCTTCAAGACATGAAAGCATTCACAAAGAAATGTATAGTAACATGAACATGTGTATGGTAAGAAAATGTTCCACATGCAGGCCAGTGAGAAAGGGTTTTCATATTCTGTGGTTCTTAAATGTCACTATTACTGATGTCGGCCTACATTGATGTACATCACTGGTGTTATGAGCAGCCCTTTTCAAATATCTCAAGTACAGCACAAGAAGTAAGTATATTTTTTTGTTAGTATTTCCCTCTTTACACAGAGATGCATTTATTTAGAATAACCATATTTTTTGTGAATAACATATACATATCCTTTCCAAATACCAACTGAAAAAAAATTTGGATAACTGAGTCATACGCAATCAGATTGATGTTGCGCATTGCTACCTCTGGCTGTCTCTGTCAGGATGAAGGAAACACAAATGCAGGACAGATATTACAGGTCGATAAATCGAACTCAAAGTAAGAAAGTACTTTATATCTCTGGCAAATGGCCATGTACTCTCAAATCAATTCAATGTTGAAACTGTCACAAATCCTTGGCCTTCACGTGCACTCAAATCTACAAATTATGTGTATTTCTCTCTTTTTCATTAACAGTAAGGACAATCTAGGCAAACCAACCAGCAACATCAGGTTACTTTTGTCCCTTCCCTGTCTTCGTCAACTTTACCCTCGCTGGCACCAAAGATGAACAGATGAAATATAATTAAAATACACATGACCTTAAAAATGGATAACATTTATGTTTTCAATTTTTACTTCATGAGTAAAAAGTTAGTTTTTTTACTGTAACTGGCAAAACTGATGGGATCAAGCTGATATTCAGCTGCAGGCTCAATAGAGGGGTGTGCCTCCTGCAGACTTCCTGGCAAGTTCCTGACTTTTGTATTACAAGAGAAAAGCTCTGTGTTACAAAAGTCCCCCTGATACTTTCATCCCAGTTCTCCATATACAGCTTTTTCTTTGTAGTTTCTCTTACTGAAGATTCTGAAAGTGGCATTGCCTTCTTTGTTCAGCTTTAGTGGCTGTTACTGCCCAAACTACAGGTTTCCAAGCAAACTGCTGGTGCCAATGTTGAAACAAAAAAATTAGTGGTTTATTTAAGTAAAACTAACTAACTTTGCTTTATCAGCAAAATGTACCTAAATATCAAAAGTTAAAGTACCCATCATCCTGAATGGACCCTAACAGAATATTTTACATGTTATCACAAGTAAGCAGTATTTTAACATTGAATTTAGATGAAACGGACCAAATTTTAAGTAAAAATTACAAAATTACCTTCTGAACTGTAGTGGAAGTAGCAGAAAACTGAAATACTATAAAGTACACGCCCCTAAATGCTGTAGTGTATATAAGTACAATAAATGTTACTACATTCCACCCCTGCATAAAATCTATGCAAGAGATCAGACCAAATTTTGCCTTATGTCACATTTGTTGATCAAAGAGTCATAAATTACACTACAAGACCCTGACCAATCATAGCTTGGCATTTCCACAACTGTTTGATGTATATATGTGATCAAAAAGGAAGCACCAGGAACGAACATTATTGTTCAGCCTGACAGGATCAAGAACATTATACCTTTTTGCTTCTTCGTGTCTACATTTATGCGTGTGCTAGTGCTCTATGCTCCCATTGGTCTGCCTTGAGCAACATGTCAAAGTCGTCAAAAGAGGAGGCAAAAAAACAGTCCCTAGCTGGACGTTGGAACTGTTGAGATGTTGTGACGTGTCATAAATGCTGCCTCGGCTGACTTCAATTATAACACGCCACATACAATGAAATGAGCAACTGTTGCACCCGTTGCTCATTTTAGTTGCAGATGCTCCACAGCTTTAATGGAAAGCATTATCAGGCTGATGTCATGTAGTCTGGTTCTAGCATTAGTTCACACCAGGTGTTTAAGGCAGCATGTGAAAGCTCTCATCAAGAACCTATAAGCTGATTCACTGTTATATCCTACCAGTCAGCAGTAAAACCTAACAGAACAAACATACTCATGTCAGTGATTATCAAGTTAATATCCATCAGTCTGGTTCCTTCCTTCTTTTTCTCACAGAACATATGCTTTGCATGACACGTGCACGAGCTTTATGACAGCCGT
Source organism: Chaetodon striatus (assembly GCA_029783705.1). Taxonomy (NCBI): domain Eukaryota; kingdom Metazoa; phylum Chordata; class Actinopteri; order Chaetodontiformes; family Chaetodontidae; genus Chaetodon; species Chaetodon striatus. The sequence continues at coordinate 12,059,936 of JAPZEB010000003.1, read as the reverse complement.
TTTTGACATGTGCACAAATATTCCTCTCCCTTGGCTATAAGTTGCACTGAGTTCATGAAAACAAAAGAGCAGAGATCCTCAGAAATCTTCAGGGTATCATTAAAATGCACGTGCCTCATGATGTATATCTTGGTTTTCTTTATGCAAAGCACTCATGAGGGAAACTTAAGCATTCAGTGCTCAGGCCACAGGCCAGAGAGCCAGTGAACCAGCAGAACATTTCACAGGCAATGTTGCAGGCATGAACAGACTATATTTGAATTGCAGATGATGCTGAGATTCAGAATGAACGTCTGAGTTTTGCACTGTATCTTCCCCTAATGTGACACTCTGCTCTGTTCTGTGCTGTCATATATATAAGACATCCTAGTACTCTGCAAAGTTGGAGGCAGACTAAGTTCTTCTCTTTGATAAATTGAATGACAAAGTACTGTTAGAGATCAAACTTTGGACCAGATTGTATTTTGATGTACGGGTGTGGCTATACTTGAAATCCTTTTATTTGCAAGTATAAACACTTCATTCTTTACTGGTGAGATCAATCCAAGGAGTGCGCCTGAATCGACCTCACACAGACAAGGAATGCACGCGTATGCCGATATATCAATTTGGTTTGTGAAAGTGTGCTAACTGAATCTTAGCGTAGCAGGTTAATTCATTCAAGAGGAGATACTGACTCATAAACACACACACACACGCACACACACACACACATTCCAGCACATTAAAATGGAGAAAGAACATGGCTACATAAATTTACGCAAGACAATTTATTATGTTTTGTTCCAGTAAAGTCTCTTCTGCTTGCAGGAACACTAAAGCTCACTATGACAGGGCAGACGCAGCCTTGCCAGTACATACCTATCTTTTTAGCATAAAAGACATGCACACACACATATATGCATAATGTGGTGTATGACCAAAGAATAGGTACCACCCCATAAATCCTACGCAGCCTCAGCTCTGCTTTCTTTAATGTTTAACATCAGTTTTTGTGATAGGAAACCTGGCAACTGATATTGTGAAACTTCAAAGCTATATTTCATCTGACTGAGCTGAGGCTGGTGGTGCACAGAGAACAATCTTTACAGGCAGTCTGCCTTGGTATCAATTAAAGCACACAGTCCAAGAAGAACGAGTAAATTAAACGCAGAATATTGGAAAGGCGACAAGGCAGAGATGAGTCTTCTGAAAACTCACCTCTGTCTGAGAGAGTTAAGACAAGGCAGCCTATCAGTGGATTTATCATTCTATCATCAGCGTCAGCGTCAGATAATGCGTCAAATGCAATATCTTTTCCTAATGGACGGGGGGGATGAGTGACGCTTGAAATTTCATTCCATTCCAGATAGGTAGAGTTTTCCGCCTGCCTTTCTCAAGACAGCTGTGGGGTGAAACTTGTCGGCAGTGATAATGGAAGCATAGTAGGAAATAGTAGGAGTTTTTTTCTGGGCATGAAAAAGTAAAAATGGTGTCTGGATCTCTAAACATTAAAGAAAACAAAGCGGTTGCCAGTGAAATGTCCTCAGGATATATAAATTTGTATTTAACTGTAGAAATATACTTTTGAGAAGGAAAAAGCCTGAAAGCAAACATGATGTACTCAGATCGTTACTATTGCGTATAAACACTTTGGTTGTCGACGTGATCCCAAAACAAACAAGTGTCAGTTTTAAGAGGGGACCAAAACATGCACTCACAAGAACATACACAGCAATACAAAACAACAGAGAAATGATTATAGATGACATCGAGAACATTGAGAGGACACAGACTGGTTAAAAAAAAAAACTGGAACAAGCACAATCCAATATCTCTAATGTAAGCTCTGAAGCAAGCCTGTCTGGAACGATACAGGACACGAATACCAAAATTAACTTTATTTTTTTAATATATAATATGATCAATGTGTGTTTGAAAATTAAGTCCAAAGAGTCAATCCAAAAACACATATATTTATTTATTTAATTTATCAACTTTCTGGAGAGATGTACCATCGCTACAAACTAAAACCAGAGACTTGGATTTGAAGGTGAGGTTCTGTCTCAGACAAAAAAACATTGTGTAAGACTAGATGATTTTTATTGAGTTTGTTAGCTGACAACAAAGTATGCAGAATGTTAAAGTTACATTGCAACATCTCTTAAATATGTGAAGTATATGTTTTATAATATTAACTAATATCATTCAGGAAAAATGGGAGATCATAAATAAAAACAGAAGTGGTCCTAAAGTAGAGCCTTGAGGAACATCTTTTAACTTCCAACACAAAACAGCAGCACAGCCATATATTGTGTAGAAAATAGACAAATATTTCACATTAAATAGTCTCCACAGGCATGTAACCATGACGAAAGTGTTTATTTTATAACTGACCTACATATTACAAATTATATAGTTTATGATAGCTGACATGTTGTTGCGACTGTGGGAGAGAAGACTAAATGTACAGCTCAAACAATGTGGATGGGTGTGTCAGTCTGAACAGTAGTAGCATCTGTGTGTCTGGCAGCCACAGAGGTTGCACCCAGTTGATGTCATAGCTCCGTGTGCTGATCTGTTAAGTAGTGGTCACAGCCAGTGATATAGACGTACATCTGTTCAACATACTGAACAAACAAAATCTAATGCTTGACCATCCAGAGTGTGGAAGAATGGATGGGAATAACTGCTGATAAAATTGTTCTTGGCAAAATTTAGTCGTAATTATCTGTAATTGAGCACATGTTGCGTCACAATAATGTGGTTAAATGAACATGTTGAAAGATATTTAATCAAACCCGTGACGTCCTTTTGAATCTCAGTCAAAAGAAAAGTGGTCTAATGATGTACATATTGAAAGTTTGACAAATATAAGCTGAAATGGGTGAGTCCTTTTTACAATTTGAAGCACAGAAGCAGAAGGGCACTTTCAACAAAGAAACAAAAACTGTAAACTTGTAGCTATTTTTGATCTTCATTTAACCAACAACTAAAAACAAAACCTTTACATTCTCCTTTCCCAGTAAAATCCTAGCCAGGGGGTTGGAACTGCTTTAATGAAACCTGCATGGCCATCACAACAGCCTGCTGTAATTACGTACTCATGTTGGAGATGCTGTACTCAGCAGCACTGGTGTCATGAGACAGACAGACCCCACTGCTGGACTCAAACAGTCTCAGTTTCCCATCCAGGGTCCCAGTCAGCAGCTAGGAGAGAAAAAAACATGACATCACGTTCGGCTTTTACACTCGTGGACGATATCACCAAGAACTGTGTCACACATCACTCTCCTTTTACGACTCTTTAATTAGAAGACCGAGTTGCATAACAGCACACCTGCTTCCCTAGAGATGACTAGCGTCACAGAGGTCAAGATCCATATTGTGTTTGTCATAGAAATTCTCGATTTTCCATACCTGCCATGTATCACAGAAAACATGAAGCCTCCTGGCCTGAACTTTGTTATATAACTTTGTTTAATCAGAGGTGGGGATTGCCAGAGCTAGTCATGGTGAGTCAACTGTTTACACATTAATACAGCACCACATATCAATAAACTAACATCAACCCACACCCTGCACACCCATTTAAACAAACACACGTGCAATCACACACACACCGTCTTCTAACCAGCATGTGAATGCTGTACACAGACAAGCACACATGTACACAATCACTTCTTCACTATATTTCTCAGCAAGAAGGGAGGATTATCTCATCTTTTTCTATCAGCCAGTAGAGCAGATGAGGGCGAGGGAGCATTACCTCAACACTATGACAGCCAATCAGCAGCACTAGCAATAGGAATCCCTTCATTTGGGGTTCAGAATAAGGCTCATGATACATATTCATATCTGCAGCTGCTCAATGTAGAATATATGATATGGTGGAACAATCATAATTCAAGACAGTTGTTCACAAACGGCTCTATTTTCACTTTATTTATAAGCAGGTCTTGTGTAAGTTCAGGGTGTGTGACAAACCATTCAAATCTATTTCATACTGTTTCAAGCCAAGGTTATTTGTGCTGTACTTAATCCCACTTTAAGGACTTCACAAATCCTGAATAAATTAGGGAAAACAACCCAACAAGTTGCAAACTAAATGGGAATGCTTGGGTGAATGTCCAGACCTGCTGTGGAGCATCGATGTCATTTATGGTGATTTCAGAGATTTTTAGGTGGTTGTAAAGACAGAGTATCTTTTTAAAGTATACGAACAGCGGGAATCTCAGAAAACAACCATGTGCCAAGCGGTGATAAAAACCACATTTGGTACAACAATAGTCCAACATTTTTTTCCCATGTACTAAAAGCTGTTTTATGCAGGAGAAATCATCTTTTACCAGCAAGCAGATGCTTGTGCTGGGAAAGGGAGTCACAATAGCTGAGGTCTGAGGATGACTCAAACAGACAATGACTAAACTGGGGTGGATTTAATCTTCTTTTGACGGGTGATCGTTGCAGCCCTTTAGACACACAGAGGATTTGCAGGTGTGTGTGGAGCCTAAAGACAAATGGGTTTCTGCGAAAAGGCAGCCAAGTAAGCACAAACATGTTACAGCTACATAAGCATGTGTTGTACTGGGTGTTTTTTTAGCGTATAAAAATGTTTGAGACTCTGCCACAAAACAGTTTGACAGCTCATTTCACTAGCTCCTCTATTTTCAAGAAGTCTCCTTTCTCCATGACCTCCTGCTCAATGACCTTAATCAACAATAGCCGAGCTGTCTGGGTCCTGCCCCTGGGCCGCTAAAATAGCTACTTAAAACTTAAGAGGGTCAGAGAGCAGCTCCATTAGTAACCACAGCTCTCTTCATCAACTGCCATCCAAAACCATTAGACTGTGTAATCTCCCAGGCATTACACTCCTCATGTAAGCATGCAGAGTAGAGTTGAAGCTAAATCACACATTTTTTAAAAAGATGATAACATTTTTGACTTTGGATGCTTACAGAAAACATCTGTAATCCAACACATTCCATCTCTGCAACCTTCAACCTTTGTCAGTGAAGCTAAAGCAAACTGAGCTGACGAGGACTGAGGGGATTGGACTACCTTCAGGGTCAGAAGTCAGACTCTCTTGCAAGCTGATTTGCTGTAGACATGTAACATGGGGTCATACTGGGACTTCACAAGTGAGTTATTTATCTTTCCTCAAAGTCCCTTCTAGGAAACAGTTTTAATAGGTTTCTCTATTTAAAGATTTATTTGCAATGTCAGATGTCCTTATGCAATCCTATCACCACTGATAAATAGGTACTGAAGTCATTTACAAGCATATGGTTTTCACATTTTATAAATAAAACATTTGACCTTTAATAGTCTCAAAGAGAGGTCACGCATGGTAAACAGTGTTGACAATGTGGACCGCATCATCTTTTATGGTGTTTTTGTTTATTTGTTCTTCCTCTTTACTATATTAAAATCTCATTCAAAACCTTTTAGGAACTCTGGGATCATAAATCAGATTGAGAATCTGCATGGTGTGTCACGCATCTTATGTAATCTAAGTTATTGTCAGGCGGGCTGGCTCGATACCATGGAAAGAAAGACCACAAATCAATAGTTCAAAGCAGGAATAAAAAGATCGTGATTAAGAAGGCAATGTGGGTTGGATTTTCAGTGGTGAACACTGTGTGTCAACTATAGGCATTCTGGACAATAGGCAGGATCCGTCTACAGAAAGTGGTATGAACAATAGCTGAGGCTTTGAAGATGGAGGAGCGATGTGTTTTCCCTCCCAAAGGATATCATTCATCAGTTGTAGAGAGCAGAATTCACAAATGCCAACACACCAGGATGTTCTGTACTGTACACGCTGAGAGGGGAAGGAACATCCACAGGCGACATGGGAAAAGGAGCACCTGGTGACCAGGGCCACCTGTTTGTTGAACTTGCAAGTGCATGAACTCTTGGTGAAAGGAATGTGTTGTCTGTTGCAGTAGTGATGCTATTGCTGGTAAATTATGTATATGATGTATATGTATTAACACAGAAAGTACAATGTAAACCTACATTCCAGTTTTATTTGTGTTGATGTTAAACCTCACTCCCTATTGTTTTTTCTAAATATCTCCTATTTCTCTATTAACAACTAGGGAAGTCGGCATCAGTGTAACCTTAGCTCTTCCCATTTGTTATTATTGATGGCAATTAAAAGGATCCAAATAATGAAAGTAACAGTAAATTTATATCTATCAAGCTCAGACTCTCCGCCTGTTCATCCATCTGCATCTGACAGTCTAGGTAGATCTAATTTATAAGGCCCTAGACAGGCCCATCTGGGTGCATGTTACAGTGGGCAGAGAAACACAGATACAATCAGACTCACAGCATTCCATGTATTTGCTCCAGAAGCTGCGTGTGGAAATTCTGTCTTGAAGAAAAATGCAGGGAACACCCGAAAATAAAAAGAATAAAGGAATGGGGAATGGTTATTAAGGCTGACACAATCACAGAACACATTATTATTTCAATGTGACAGTGTTGGAGCCCCAGTTCTGTCAATATCTCAGCTATTTTAAAAGCCGGTTGCATAACAAGTGTGAAATACTGCATAACAAAACTGACATGGTAATCTCTTGAACCCAGGTATTCCCCTTAAAATTCTCCTCATGTAGCTCCAAGTTACAACAAAAGTTGTTCTCTGCTTAACAACATTAAACAGATTTGTGTATTTATTCATTTTAACATAATTCTGATGCTAATTTGAAAAGAAGAGTTTCACACTTTGGGAAATATGCTTCTTTGCTGTCTTGACAAGAGTTAAATGAGAAGACTGATAACACTCTTATGATAGCTGTGTAGCTAGAGCAGGTTAATCGTATTGGTGTGAAAAATTGAATATTAGTAGTATCTACAGGTCATTACCTGTCCCTGCCCTCCTCCTTACATTCACTTCAGGACCGCAATAAAATTTAAAAGAAAATGATTGTGATAATCTGATGGATTTTAGTACTGTATGCACATTTGTGTACTGTATTTTAATTTATAAAAACAATCAATCAGTAATCAGGCAGCCAGTTTGACTGGATCAAGGGGGAAACAGCTAG
>JAPZEB010000003.1:12036964-12049339 GCA_029783705.1 Chaetodon striatus | reverse complement strand
CAAAGTGACGGCTGTGACAGGAGCAGTCGTGAATGACAAAAATAAAATCAAACATGCTAGACTTTCTGTCAGGATGTTGTGAGGCATCCCAGACACGGTGTCTACGAGATAAAACAATGGATTATCAAGCAGGACACTCATTGTTGTTCACGATCTGAGCTGCATCAGGCTACAGTTGGGCTGATGTCATGTAGTGTGAACCCAGCATTACACATACAGAGTGGTAGAGAGTCAAGAGCACACAGAAAACAGTTATAAGTGAGGGTCTGGCTATCTCAGATAATCTCAGATTCAATATCCAAAACATAAAGTCATCCTCTCATTCAGAAACACAAATGAAATACAAACAGAGCCTTTTTAAGCAAGAAAAATAAGTTTCAAAAATAAGAATACTGTATCAGCTTTAGTTTTTCACAAAGTGCTCGCCTTGATGCTTAAATGTAAAAGGTAACCAATCCAAACTCCTGTACACTGAAAATAAACTAAGGAATTAGAGAGAATACTCCACTGTTCCTTAAAAGGAATCTGCTTCACTAATAAGCTTACCTATAGGTAATACTATAAAGATGTTTCCACTGCTGATGTGGAACAGTGTAACTGGAGCTATCTGCAACCTTGGATGATACAGTACAGAAATCTGAGTAACCCAAATAGAGCACAGCCCCATGCAGTCTGTTTCTCTAGTCTGACCCAGTAACCTGTTTCTCTGAAGTTACTGTTGATTCGCCTCTGGCTACAACATTTTTCTTTGCCTTTACTTATGATATTGAAACTTTTAAATCTCTTGAGGAAGTAGCTTCAGATTCAGGAGCACCACTGCCTTGTTTCCAGGTGCTACTTAAACTAGACAGAGCTTAGTTTACCTCCCGCGATTCTAATGTGAAAATAAATGGAAAAGAGAACATCCTCATGTGTTGAACCAGCAGAGACAAAATCACCCCTGTTACAACAGTGAAAAGACTTGGCAAGTAAAATTTGCAAGTCTGCTTTTATGGTAGCACATGTAGGTCCAACACAGGGGAGCTTACAAAACTTTACAGAGGTATGCCATGTGAAATCCCACAAGATTTTACAAGACAACAAAGTGAAGTGACAGTAAAAGTTGGGATCTTTCATTACAGACTAAAGTAGGGGAATAAACCTGAGGGAATGAACCCTGGAGGTAGATCTGCCTGCATGATGGTCTTTTAAGTATTAGGGTGGAAAACATGAGTGAAAAATGAGTGGAAAATATGCATTGCATTATCTGTCTGTGCCTTCCATCGGAGGTTTCTTAAAGCAGTAAATATGGAGAACATCTGGCCCTCAAATGCGGCTAAAAAGAAAGGTGAGCACAGGTTGGGGACACTTTTTCCGGCATTTTCTTTATGTCTTGGTAAGGAGAAAGCGCAGGCTCAGGAAATGCAGCGATGTCACCATTGTAATATCTCTTGGCCTTGGTCTCAGTTAACTGAAGACTAACCAGCCATTTCCCAGGACTTCTTGAACTTCTGATCATTTTTTATTCACATGTCTCTTTTTTGGCCAAAAACTGAAGAAAAAAAAAAGATAAATATGCATCCATTCCAGTTAGACATTAGATCAACCGGATCAAGTTTAACTAGAAGCAGCTTCACAAAGCTGAGCCAAGCATTCAGTATATCAGCAGATCAACTGTCTGAGGAATACAAAAGAAACACTTCAGTTAATGTGAAGGAGAGCTTTCTGCAACTCTCTATGTGTCTATGAGCCATCAGTGTGCTTCATCTGAGAGCTGTACAATGCTAGGTTCACAGTGGATGCGGAAGTGTCGCGAAGTGCACTGCCCGCTTGCTTTTTGCGCCCATGTTAACTGATTGGGCACTGGACTGATCTGCAGTGATAGTTTCAGTGTCTGGTCTATTTCCATATGTTTGTCAGTTGCGTGCACACACACACACCCACACCCACACCCACACCCAGCATGAATCCAGCATAAGAGGGACGTACCATGTTTAGCAGCAACATAATATAGGATGCATCAGCAACATTTCACTAGTTTTGTTAACCAAGACAAAGTGGCAAATGCTGGAACCTACACAATTTATCTTGCCCTGCTGTTGCATTGTTTTTGTGTATGTCAAATTTGCCATGTCAAATTAATGTTGTTAATGTTTAAAAACTAAAAATAGACACATTAATGCATCTTAACCAATTACAAAGAGTCACTGAAGCTACCCACTGTAATACAGATTAAGGATGGCACCATATCAGATTTTTACTACACATGATCGTGGCCAAAAGAGTTGACAATTACAATATTATCACAATATTAAAAAAAAACAAAAATCTATCAGTCTGTTGTATCAGTCTCTTTTTTAGCAAGTGAAGTACATTTGAAATACCAGTATTGGAAGGTGGACAGTCTGTAGCCATAACTGTACAAAACTAAAAAAAAAAAGATCAAGTAGACTTAATATGCAATGAAAAGGCAATCCAAAATGGCATTAGGAGAAGGTGCATATCCCAGCTGACATTGGGCAAGATGCAGGGTACACCCTGGACAGGTCACCAGACTATCACAGGGCTGACAGACAGACAGACAACCATTCATGCTCACATTCACACCTACAGCCAATTTTGAGTCACCAATTAACCTAATCTGCATGTTTTTAGACTGTGGGAGGAAGCTGGAGTACCTGGAGAAAACCCATGCTGACACATGGGGAACATGCAAACTCTGCACAGAAGGGCTGCCCCACCCTAGATTCAAACCAGGAACCCTCTTGTTATGAGGCGACAGTGCTAACCACTCGATTATTCTCATGATATTAGCATGTGTGTATTATTAACATATCAATTTTCCATTTTTAAATATCATTGTTAACATCAACACTAGTATACTGCCACACACCTAATACAATAACTATGTAAATGTAATGGGAATAACATGACTATTGTTCAAAGAGAAATAAAATGTCAATAGTAGGAGTTTTTACATACTGTGAGACTAATATGTCAAAAGGAAAAGATTTCTGTCATAAGAAACAATCCGTCTGCATGACAAGTTAGCAAACCATGCCCACCACGAGTAGAAGATAAACCTACCAATGTGACTGTGTTGTAGTTACGGTTTAGATAACAAAGGTGTAGTGAAGAAATATGAAGGCCAAATGTAGCAATAATCCACTTAATGATTTATTATACATGAAGACGTGATTCACCTTATAAGTTAAGAAGTGTTACCCTTATCCATACCCTAACATTAACTGCCTGTCTTTTAACCTGACACTTCATAGCTAGCTAAATGATAACTTGGCATTTTTGTCAGGGCTTCCGTTTCCGAACTATGAGGCAAAGGTGGCTAATGTGGACTGACACGTATTTACAGTGGGTGTGTCATGTAGCTACTGCAGCTGCCGCTACACGTACTCCAATGCAGTGCACTAAAATACGTTTCTGGAGACATCTGAGGCGAGAACTAGGTAATACAGTGGCAAAATCTGGGTTTATATTTGATCTGCGCTGCCTAGTTTCACCGTTTTCTATCCACTTCTATACTCTTTGTGTCCGTAGTGGCAGGCATACGAAAATGAGAAGTACAATCTGTGGTTCAAGCAACAGCCCTAGAGCCAGTGAAAATCCACCTGATGACATGAAAAGCATCTTTCAGCAGATTTGAGCCAAGAGATGAGCAGGCAGATCTGGGTGCTGGTAAGATGGAGGAAGGTTTTCCATTGTTCATTTACACAAACTACTCTCATTGTTATGATACAAAGCTGGATGAAAATCATATCCTTTTAATGAGCGCAGGATGTAAGTCTCTTAAATTTCATGCAGTTTTATCTCAATGTGCTAAGAATTTCAGAGGTCTTTCTCCCTCTGAGAGGTCCTGAGAAAAATAGGCCACAGTGAATGTTGTTTTCAGTCACTGATCGAGAACAGCCTTTTCCCTTTGGGTGGATGGACAAAAAGGTAGCTGTGCAGTGGTGACAGCACATGACTGTGCAGCTGTGTGCTAACTACATTCAGAAAATTGCCTGACAAACACTGGAACAGAGAGTTAATTCAATAAACTACACCACTGCTGGTTATTGGTTTGTGTGACAAGGCAAGTTATTTTAATGGGCAGCTATTTTTGTACTTACAATTCAAATTTGAATAAGAAAGGCAACTACAGAACCAAAGTAAACATGAAGCCTGGATAAATAGTAAAAGTAAATTGAGAGCATGAGGTCCAAAATCCTACTCACGCACGAGTTTTTTTTTTTGTTTTTTTTTAAATTCAACAGCTCTCACTCAGTCATTATGTGTCAACACAACATAAATCCTAAGTTAGGAACATGTAACTTTTAGCATGCTTTGATTTTCAGGAAGACTTCTCACAGCTCTTTATTTAGCTGCAGACCTTCTGGAGCCCTCCAATTTTTTCATACATTTGTGAATTTTACGACTTCGATCTGGTCAAATCTTGGCAGGTTCACATAGTATGAGATGGTTATTTAAACAAAACAGAAACCAGTGACAGCCGATGGAAGATGACCACGTGAAAAAGATCTCATTGATACAACCTGACACGTGATATTATCCTGAAGAGAAAAGATATTACACTTAAGAGAAAAGGTTATGAAATTTCAACATTTGTTAAAGAAATATGGACGGATTTCCATGCGGAAATAATTTGTCAGAGTATTATAGTGAAACCATAATAGGTGCTCAGATTTGTATCCTAATTTTTCATATAAATTTCAGTTTGATGAAGCACTATGTTCAACTGTCAACTGGCACCTGTGGTGGACAAACAAAGCTTCAGTCAATAGTGCCAAGTTTTCTGCTTTGACTGCATGTCCTATCAAACAAAACACAATGTGCAAAAGTACTGATGGGGAGCGAGCATGCTCTGACTGATGAAGTGTGTCTTCAAACTCTGCAGATTACCGTGATTCAGCCAGTGAATGGCCGTGGATCAAACTTTCCACTTTCAAACCTGGAAATCTGAATGTATCATTGTGCTGCAAAGTCTAACTGAATGGAGTTACACAGATGGATGCGCAGATTTAAAACATGTGCCTCAAATCCAAAAGACAGTCAGCAAGAGGTCTCATGAGACGTCCAGCAGAGGTTGTGATATTATATTTTAAAAGGCTTAGTTTGCAAATCCACTTGCTTTGAACAGTTCCAAAGGAAAATCATTAAGTGGACAATAAAACATTTCCAATGGGAATGTTGCGCTGCAAGAAATGCTCTGGAGATTGTGAAAGGATGCTGGTATAAAGTAGAGCTGTAAACTTTGATTTCTTATTTTCCTGTAATGGCAATTCAAGATAGACAAATGTCTTTGTCCTGTATAAAGCTTTTATGGATTCTTTGGCGAGACTCCTACAGTCCCTGAATTTCTATGAATATCTAACAGTTTACGACTTGGACAAACTTTCCACATCCTAAACATATACAAGGACATAAACGTCCGTGGACTGCTGCGGTCACGTGGATGTGGAGATGCACGTGCACTCAGTTCCACTCCCCGTACAAGTCGGGGTGCGCATTAGCCCCCAGCAGCAAACAGAAGAGCTGGGGGGGTGAGCTTATTGGCCTCCTACTCACAACATCAGGTGAAACTGCCGCTGGGTCCAGACTGTTGAGTATTCTACTTCAAACTAACTTCACCATGGTGTGGCAGCTGTGGCTGGCTTGACTGCAATGTTTTGGACTGGACTGGAGGGTGAAGCAAGAGATTGGATAATGTGTAGCTGGCCCACTTGCTAAGTGTAGAGTCCACACAGTCCAAAAAATGGGCTGTACATGGACGTCCGCGTAGGGGTCGATGTGGACCCTTGTGGACATGTGTGGATAGTGACATTTAAGTCACGTGGACCAAAGCGGACCCTCATGGATAAGCAGATGCAGAAACTATGAATTGGCCCTCAGACTGACAGTAGGCAACAGGAAAAAGACCATAGGAGCCTATGACACCAGTCCTGAAGAAGCCTCTTCAGGATGAGAGGCGAAACGTCTTCAAGAAACTCGTCAAGTCCAGTAGCCTACAATATAACACTTATGATTACCATGACCTGGATGGCTGAGAATCTTCACTGACATCTTCAGAAACTGAAGCATTCAAATATTTCCACATTTGGTGCTCACACAGTACCATCAATAAAACGTTGTCCCTTTAGATAGAGTGCAACAAAAATGGCATACCATTAAACTACAATGGTTCCAGTTAGAAACAGTATAATCAGTCAACAGAAAAGCTGGAAAGCAGTTCCTGGAGTGAACCCACATAGCCTTGTATACATCTTTTGTTGACTGTTTAACTGCGCAGCCAATCAGAGGCTGGAACAACCCTGCAGGCTGCCAGTCAAAGACATGGATCAGCACAGTGCACAAAGCGAGTCACTAGATCCCACAGGGTTATGGCACGATAGAGCGGTAGTCATTATCTGATTGGACTATAAACTGGCCACCACTGGTTAAACCCACAGAGCGATTTGGGGGATATTCGTTATAATGAAAATGGTATTGGTCCAGGAGGCTAACATTTAGAAAAAATGTTTGTTGTCTCAGCAGTGTTTGTAGATGCCAGCAGCATTTTTAGTTGGGGTTTGTAGACACTAAAATCTCAGGGTGTTTTGTTAGCAATTTCAGTATTCTGTGCAGTAATTATAGTCAAAGAAACAAGGACAACACACTCTAACACATACACACAATTACATACAAATCACCGTCCCATATCGCAGCTACAACAAGTTAAGCTTCTTATTATTTCAAGCTCAGTTGTTATATTGAATTCTCTCCTGGCTACTTGTTCAGGTTACTGATATACAAGTTCACCCTCCCTGAACTTTGGGATGGTCTTAGTAAGCCCTGCTATGTGACCTCAGCCTGAGGATACCATTCCTTCATTACGAACACTTGGAGTGCAGAACAAATAGAGATGGTGCAGACCTGTGTAACCAACTGACTCCATGAAATATTAGTAAATATTATCTATATATGACTTTCAAACCATGCAATGCCATTTTAATCACATCACAAAAAGATGACTAAAAACAATACACCAGTATTCTATTTATTATCACAAAGTTCTCTCAGTATTTGCTGTATCCTGAGTACCTATATTAACTTTGTAAATGTGTATTTTACAACATTTCCAAGATGTAATTTACATAAAATACACATCTTGACTGAAACTCTTAAAAAAGACTTGAGAAATGAAGCCAGTCTTAGACTAGTGTTGACGTGACCTCTGACTGATAATGCTCATCACTCTGACCTTTTATCTTTGCTTTTAAACAGTTGTCTTTCACACCGGCTCAAGATGACTGAGATAAAAATTAAACTGATGTGCATACACAATGAGGAGAGGAGTGGAAGGTAAACACACATTAACACTGTTGCCTGTATGCATGTTCCCTGGGGTGTTTATGCAGAGTTAACACAGGTCAACATCTGGAAAGTAAAAACTGCCTCTGGTTTTCCTTCAGCTGTCTGATACCTGATGTCAGCGAGTGCAAGTGAAAGTGAAAGTAAGAGATTTACTGAAACTGTACAAAAAAATGCATTGAAACTATGGTAATTGAGTAACAAGAGAAGGAAATTAACAGAACCTCAATGACAAAATGTAAAGACGGGTTCTTACCTCTGGTGTGGCAGGGTTGAAAGTCACACTCAGTACAGTGTCTGAGTGTTTTTGAAGTTTGTGGAGGTACCTGCTGCTACGGATATCATACACGTAGGCCTGAAATGAATGAGATGAACTGCATGAAAAGAAGCCAGCATGAACTGTAACCACGCAGTGATGTAATGATGCAGAACTGATATAAAATCAGTTAGGTTGATTCAACTGGTTATGCTCACGAGTGTGATGAATAAAACATGTCTAGTATTGAATATCAATAACTGTTGAGTATTAAAAGTTGGCACCAAATACAGAAAATTGTTTAAATTTACAAAGTTTTGTGATTTCCTGATCATAAGGGGAAAAACTGCAAGTGTTAAGGCAACATAAACACTGATACACAAAGCAGCTACAGATATTTTGTTAAATGACTACTTCACCCCTCAAATTACCATTTGTGTATGAATTACTCACCCCGTGTAATGTTAAATTTGTAAAGAGAACTTTGTTCAGAGTCACACATGCAAGATGCAAGAAAAACAAACCCTTTAAAACACCAAAGTCACACAACAACACAAACAAACTAACTGATCGAGGCAGTGGTAAACCAGCAGCTCCCTTGTTCAGTAACTTAAAATTACTGTTTTTGTCAAGAGTTTGGCTTTAATGAGAGCATAGATGAAGTTTCGGTTTCCGTTCAGTTCCCTGTCAGAAAGGGCTGTCTGTTTGGGAAGTACTGAGCATATAAATGAATTAAAGAGACTTTGATTATACTGCACAAATTGTTGTAGTTTGGGGTGTGAAGTATTTCTTTAAAGAGAAACAGAAAGGCGGTGTTTCACTGCACTCTCTGGTGTAAAGTCTCAAGTTGTATCCAGCACCCAGAATCACTGACGGGTGCAGTCACAAGTTTGCTCTGTTACACCTGTAACCATGCCCAACAGTGATGCCATAATGCAACAATATACTCCGGAGCACACTTCATCCCTCCATCTGGGCCAGAAGTTAAACTGGAGAGCAAAATGTTTCAGCTCATATCAAGTTGCTGGTTATGTGGAGAAAAAAATGCTAAAAACTCTTAAACAGATTGTACAAGACATTTAAACACATAGCACTCAAATACTGAGCACTACAAAATGAAGTTGCCACTGAGACAGATTAACAATCCAAATGAACACTTGCAGATATAATAGTTATTTTCTGCTCTGAGGTAGTAAAAGCGTCACTTATCGTCCCTTTACTTGAGGGTGTGGAGTGTGAAATCCACACCCTCAAGTAAAGGGACGATAAGTGACGCTCACACATTTGCATACTGCTAATCTAAAAATCTTTAAATCAACACTTAAGGCAAAATCTTTCAATAGATATTTAATGTGTTATCAGCTTGTTAGCACAGTCTTTTTTTTAAGCACAATCAGTGAGTTTTAAGGCCCATTCGTTTGCTTCAGTGCCATGAGCACAGATAAAACAGATGTGTGGATGTTTGTTACCAGACGACGACTCATCAGATTCCTGCAGCTGTTTTGAATTATGTTTCCCTGAAAAACGCTTCAAATAAGCTCTGTCAAACGGTCCATGGGTAGAGTGTCTCCTGTCTAAGGCATATGACGTGTGTGGTGCCTAACAGGGCATTAGATACTTGGAAGAAAGAGGTTTTTTCAGGAATGGTAAAATATCACGCGGGTCTGCAGATGTATCACTTTATATCAACTGTAACTGAAGTGGAGAGCAGGAGCAACACTGTCTGGGGTTTGAAAACTGACTCTAAATGCTAAGCATACATCTTGATTAGCAATTTAAAAAGGAGCACTGTTATCCTCTAAATAATCAATTTCATGTCAGATGATAAGAGGGGAAGTCAAAAGGAGTAAAAATAACACATATTTCAACTAAACATACAACAGGTTAATATTGACCACACTGAAATCATATTCCACAGATTGTTTTTGGCCTTATGTTTTTTGGAAAATGTGTAATATGATCTAGGGAGTCTTTTTAAAGTATTCAGGCTCTTTTTTTCCATGATTGCTTTTTGATATATTAAGACAAGTACAAATGTGTCTGGCTTATGGAAGTCTCAGGGCAGCTACAAATAAATACACTGCAGCTCACTACCATACACTCTCCCGATTTCCAAGAAGCGTTGGAAATGTCCGATCTCGACAGAGATGCTCTCAAATGTCCGTGCCGTGCTGAGTCCCCATAATTAATAATAACCAGCGGCATGCATATATTATTCCACTGCTTTCAACAAGCACGTACACCAGGAGAAAAGAGAGATGGATAAGGAAAAGGGAGGCAGTCTTCTGAAAACGTTTTTGAAAGCAAGTATAAGGCGCAGTCTGGAAAAGCAATTAAACAGTGATGCCTCTACATGAATGTTGAATTTGACTTCTATGGAAAAAGGCCTGAGTCCAAATAAGAATCTCTGAGTCAAGCACAAACACTCCTAACCTTAAATGGAGGTGAAACTGATAAAGATATGCTGCTTAGTTCCTGCTGCCCTTCCCCTTTACAACGTTAAGTTAGATATAAATAATATACAGCATATAAAAATAACTTATTATTGTAAGTCAGAATACTTTTACATTAATACCTGCATCACTGCTCTGAACTCAATAAAACCAAACAGTTTTTAGGTGGCTTTGATGGGCAGACCTCTTAATTGCTTTATAAACCTATTAAGTTTTACAGAAATTAAAAAAATACCTATTATCATAGTATTCCTGTCAAATTATTCTCAAAGAATGAAGAGATAGTGATAGAGATAGAAAGAAGAGATACAGTATATATAGTTACACTTACACAGTTATCCTCAGAGCCTGAGGCAATGAAGCGGCCGCAGGGCGAGATGGCTGAAGAGCACGGATGGCAGCGATTTACGTGGTTCTCATAACGCCGTACACACCTGAGGAGGACATGCACACAGTAGTGAGAATTAAATGAGGTTCATAGGCTGTGTTTACATTAAAGGGCTTAATGCTCGATTCGGATTATTTCCCCAGATCTAATCTTTCTGCCTGGACTGTTTACAGTTATGTTTGAAGTGACTTATATCTGACATCAATGCTATTAGATCTCTGTCCTTAAAGCCTCACATGCAACCAATACTGTCACACACGTGCATTGGAACGACAATAAAAACGTCAACAGGAATTTGGAGAAAAAATGAATGATGTAGCAGTGCAAGCATCATCTCCTGAATGACCGCCATAGCAGAAAGGTCCGATGATGTCATTCTGCATAATCATTAGCCATGGGCATCTGTCTTGGACAGTGTGTGGCAAATTTTCTGAGAAATGGCTGTTTGAAAAAATGGGCAGTCATACAAATGAGCTTTCAGTCCAGTAGTTCAATTAGCAGCTATTACCTGTTTTCACAGTGGGCTTAAAGCCATTGATCGAATATATATTGGATTTAGGACCACATGAAAGTGGCCAAGATTTGACTGGAAAAAATTGGATTTTTGTGTCCACACTACGAAAATCAGATCTTTGTCACATGAGAGAGAGAAAAAAACAGATTTGAGCCACATTTGCTTGTAATGTCAACACAGCCATAAACTAACTCGAACCAGTCATGTTAACAGCACATATGTTTACTTCATATAAAATAAAATAATTAAATCCATCATGCCAACAATATTATAATCTGAAAAACAAAAAGCAATGCTTGAGAAGTGACATATGGATATAAACAGCGCTACACACAAGTGCAGACTTTTTTTATCTGTTGTGATGTTATGTTGCAAATGCAAAGTCTATTAGTTTACTGAAGGAATAAATAACTAAGCAGCAGAATGTTACCCTGCAGACAAACATGTCAATCAGCCGAGGACGAGGAGTTGAGCATGACTCAAGCAAAACACAGGGAAGCGAAGGTAGTAGATGACGAATGGCCCCCTCGTGCAACTCCTGTGCTGTTTCTTATGGTTTGCAACAGCATGTAATGTCTTTACAATGCCACTAACAGCTAGCTGAGCCAGGGTCTCTATATGGGCTGGCATTCTGGCAGGGCTCTGACAGGATATGGTGAGAGCATGTCTTTGACATTCACATGCTAATGTCATTAAGCTGGACTAAAAGTAGGTCATATTCACTGGTGATCATAAAGACACTGGATATGCCCAGTACAGTGAGCAAGTTCAATAAAAGCAAGCAATAAAAACAAACTTTATGAAGCGTCTAATGTTGATTTTTGTTAAGACTGTGTCAGAGAGGTGTTGATTCAAGTCAGTGGCAAATGTGATGTTGTATTCACTGGCATTACTGTATTTTGTAAGGTGTTTCTCTCATTTTTTCCAGTATATACCAGTGTCACTGTCAGCTGACTACACCATCTGCCCATACAGCCCACAGAAGAGTAAGTCACAAAGTCTTGCTGGCTGCAACTTAACACCTCATGAGACTGAGTTGGTTCAGCCAAAAACCTAGAGTAACTTGACAATACTGAAAAAGAGCCACCTGACTGAAATGGGGAAAAAAACATTGCTACTCGAGGGGTCTGGATGCATGACAAACCATAGCCTTGACTGTGGAGATGACTGACTAGTGTTTAAGGGACAGTTCACCACAAAATCAAAACCTGATATTTTTCCTCTTACCCTTAGCGCCATTTAGCAATCTAGATTGTTTTGGTGTAAGTTGCTGGGTGTTGAAGATATCGCTTGTAGAGACATCTACCTCAATATCTCAAAAAAATTTAACTAGATGGTCTCTTTCCCAAAGTCATGACCAGGGTCCTCAAGATAATCCAGTTTCATGTAGGAACTATTTTCTCTCTACTAATCTATACCA
>JAPZEB010000003.1:12021885-12036864 GCA_029783705.1 Chaetodon striatus | reverse complement strand
CTAATCTATACCAGCCAACCATATCATTGCACAGAAGCAAGCAAGCATGTACTACTAGCTCAGCTAGCAGTGCCACAGTCCTAGCTAACGTTACAGCTCATCCAAGGAAGATGCCATTACTGTTTACATCTGGCGCTGTCGCAAGCATGAGCCTCTCATCCATGAATAGATGCACACTTCCTTCTGAGTGGTGATGTTGTTGGCGGGTGTAATTAGGTAGAAAGAAAATAGTTCCTACATATAACTGCTCCCAACAAGGTCTGTAGATTGTCTTGAGTAACCGGGTCATGATTCCTGGAAAGAGACATTGCTGTTAAGTTTTTCAAATGTATTTTTTTTACGCTTTGGACTACAAGCTGAGTGCCGTCTAGTTTCATTATATTGGAGAAAAGGCAGACATCTTCTCCTGCTGATATTTTCAACACTTGGCAACTCACACCAAAACAGTCAAGATCTATAAATAGCACTACAGGTAAGAGGAAAAATATGTATTTTCAATTTTAGGGTTAACTATACCTTTAAGCCCTTTGCAAAAAGATACTAAAAAAAATTAACAGAAAAAGGGTAATTTAATCTTGTACACACTTCTAAATTTATTCAGGTTAGTTTGAATTGAAGAATAAAAATATACCTAAGAGGGTTATATTATTTCCTGTGTGAGGGCTACTCAGGATGAAGACAGTAAAAATGTCTTTTTGATGTAGAGTAAAATGGATGAGAAGTATCTAGTTTCTAGATCACCATCAGTCCATGTGGACTTTCAGGTCCTCAGCAGAGCTGACAAAAGCTGTCAATATCACACTGATAAGAAGCAGATTAACAAGTTAGAATAAACCCTCGTCTGGTTTTCTAGGTCAGAATGTGGATTTAATGTTTTGACTGAGGGAGCGGAGATGCTTGGCTGAATCCCCCCCCCCCCACACTCACACACACACATTCTCTGTGTTGTGTGAGTGATGACTATCCGGCATTTGCCTGATGACTAACACAGACTGCACTGGAGGGTCTGATCTTCTTAAGTGGGAGCCTATACGGTTACTGAATCCACCTGGGTATTCAGTGTCAGTCATCAAGGTAATCAGCAGGCTAATCATAGCTCTGTATTTGCAGCCAACATATTTTACCCAGTTTAACTGTGTCAGTGCAAATCAGGCGAAAGCATGCTTTTTCTTGTACTATTTGATATTTTTTAATAAAAATGCATTATTGATCTCTTTAGTCACAGTATTAATTAATCAGATGATTCCTGCAGATTTAAGGAGAATACATCACTGGACTAAAGAGAAACATCTGTTCTTTCTATCTTTAGAATCAGTATCTCAGTGGGGCAGATTTTAAACTGTGCTACATACTGCAGTGTAGACCCCTATAACAGAGCTTTGCACATCATTTGGAAATGCAAGGGGTGAGCGAAGGCTTTACAAAACTGTAACCAAACCAGTGGCTTCTATTGCTTTTAAAACTCTAACTTTTAGTCTTGCAAGTCTTCATAAACCATTACTCTTATTCAATCTTTGATGGATACACATGGGTATCGTGCATGTTTGTGCTTCTGTCTGAGAAGGAAGGAAGGAGCAAGAAGTGCTGGGGATTCTCATGTGACAGAGCAAAATAAAATTAAGATTAAGTTTCAGAAGTTTCCACTGAGTGAAATGCACATTTCCCATTGTGGTTTTTCTGGAAGTTCTCTAGTTTGATTGAAGACGGACTACAATATTAACCCTAATTTTGTCCCAACTTACAGTTTCTGTCAATATAGTTGTGTCTAATAAGAACACTGTCCGAAAAACTGTGCTGTACAATGGCCATGGCCGTATACAGTTAAGTCATCACGAGTAAAAAAAACGTTTAACCAGACAGTCATTCATCAACAGTGTTTATAGACAGGCATGATAAAGTCATAAAATAACTCTGTTAATGACTGCAAAACAATTTGTTTCTTGATAAAATAGCAATGACCCGACTAATTTGGGGACATCAAGTTAAAAGTGATTGCTTGTTTAATCAGTCAGATTTTGTGAGAGAACGTCTGGTTTCATCTGACGTTACTGTCGGCCTGCCAGACACATTCCTATATACTCGTGTTTTACTTTAACTGATGAAAAAAAGGCATTAGGTTACATTTCAATTAAGTTTGCTCTTGGTTGGATTACATTCAATACAAAAGCTCATGGATAAACAATATTATCTTTCCATATCTAAGTATTTCCTGAACATTCATTAAGGATATTTTGCTACTCAAATAGTTTTGGTCTTACATGCTGACGTTTAGACATATTTTCTCCTGAAACTTCTGCCACCAGTCGCATAAAATGAGGAAATTGATTTTCTTTTGTGAGTGACATTTAAAAAGAGAGAGATTTTGCTGTTAACAGATTTCTACAAAGCCCCTCTGGGGTCACATGGTAGACAAAAAAACTTTATGTGTAAATCTGTGTGAGTGGATTTGCGAAATGTCCCCTTGGATTCATAATTCACATGCATGGTTTCGTTGGGTCGCTGACATTTGTCCACAAAAAACACCACCATACCTAAAACAACAGAAACAACAACTAAACCAGTTTTAGTCAGTGGTTTAGGGATCTCTATAAACATCTAATATGTATGCCATGTATAGTTACAAAGATAAACTTCATATCTTTAATTTCAATACATTTCTGATATACGAGCACCAAAGTCACTGGATCTCTTGAAATTGAACCTTTACCTTTCTCTCACCTAACCATATATTTTTTTTCTGTTTACTATAAGCTCTATGAATAAAACAGACAAATACTTTAACTGTGATAATTCCAGCACCCTACTAGCCTATCTTATATCAGGTAGAAGAAACATGGAGTAACATACTTGGTGTTTTGAGCCTTAAAATTTATGAACATGATTTTACAGAATTTTTTATTTGAACCTTTTTCCTATGGTAAGTGACGGCCACAAACCATACATCAAGAGACAGGATGATGAAGAAGACTAACTCTGTTTATATCTTGGTTGTAGTTTATACTACTTGCTACTTCACAGGCAACATCAAATTTGTGTTCTGATATCATACTGGATTACAAAACTGAATGCACAAGTTTTTTTTCTACCATGAAAAACCACAGGAGCTCCATAGATTCTACTGAAATGATCAGAAATTCAACTTAAACTGAAGAAATTCAGTATGCCGTTATTATGACATAGCTACTTAAATTTTATATATATTCAAACTATCAGGAGTTTCAGTCAGAATATTGTCACTAAGACTTGATTCTCACAGCTGATACAACTTTCTTTGTGCTCTTGTTGTCGAGTCCTGAACAAACAGTGTATGGAATGGTCGCTCAAAGTTCCATTCAGGCGAAAATACAACACTGAATAAAATAATCTATTTATCATGAGGAGCAGTCACATGAGCACCTTCTGTTGGCCTTATTCATGCGACACATTGTTCCAAGAATTTTTATTGTGCCATAATATATCATAAGGAGATTCTGATAAACATAAAACCTTGGACTGACTTAACTACTTCCATTAGCTATAAGCCTCACATAAAAGTAATTTTAAGTAATTAATTAATTTTAGGGGAGCTGTAACTCTTTTTGTGGTTAGTGCTAACTACAGAAACAGATGCATACAGTTTATCAAAGATGGAAATCAAATTAAAAGGGCTAACAAATTGATAAAATGCCTCTAACATTATTCTTTTCATACATGCATATGTTTCACCTCAAACGAACTGCTTCTGCTGAGAGATGCCTGACGACAGCTCTAAGAACCAGAAGTTGACCTGGAAACCAGGCACAAATATTTATCAGATAGCAATAAGGTTTTGATTGAGCCTGGGATGAGGAGTTAAACATGGGAGCAGTCTCAGACATGAAAGAATGAAATATTCAAAAATGCCTTGTGCCGGGCCAAAAAGAACATTTTGATATCCAAGAGCCTATTTGAATTATCCACCTTATATGGATCTGCTACTAAGGAGATTCAATTGGAGATTCAATCATCCACTGAGGAATGTTTGTATAAAAAAATGTTGATGTAATTGTAATTGTAATTTTCACTCCCAGGAAAAAGAGAGGGAAGGAAAGCAATATTGGTTTCTTGAACGTGCTTGGACATTTATTGCTCTTGGGTTATTTCAAGAGATTCGATCAAGCAACTCTTCAGCCAGTGTGACTCCAAAATAGAGTTTAAGATTTCAAAGCAAGCACAAAAAAAGAAAGGAGTACAAATTACATAACAGTTTCATTAAAGCTACAGTTACATAACTTTTTGTCATACTGACTGTCACTAAATCCTAACAGAAGTACCTGAAAGAGTGATCTGTTGATTATGTCAATCACTGCTTATGAACTGTGGTCAAACTGTCAAACTAGGCAGTGCTGATTAAATTTAAATGAAGACTCTGTTAAAGCATTGCCTATTTCTCGTAGTTTGTGACCTGGACACCATGTTTAAAACAGATGGAAGCAAACTTTCTCATTTTACAACTAAAAAGTACACTAAAATATCTTTCTACAAAAACATTTGAGGTGATTAACAGGAAATACAATTACAGAATTTTGATTCATTTTGAACAGCGCCTTTTTGTGTGACCACAGTTGACAGGAACTGATCGACATGATTGACACCTGCATTAGGGAATCCTCAGCTCTGATTGGTTGTTTTCATTCCTGTGGATTCTTGCAAAGGCCATTAGA
Organism: Chaetodon striatus; assembly: GCA_029783705.1. Taxonomy (NCBI): domain Eukaryota; kingdom Metazoa; phylum Chordata; class Actinopteri; order Chaetodontiformes; family Chaetodontidae; genus Chaetodon; species Chaetodon striatus. The sequence goes on along the minus strand of JAPZEB010000003.1, from coordinate 12,032,182 downwards.
GGCATTAAAGCCCCTTTCCCACTGAAAAACTCCACTAAAACCCACTAACATCTGGCTTTTGTATTTAACGGAAAGGGTTACAATTCAAACTCCTAGTACAATAGACTCTGCAGTAGTCACGGGTATTTATCAGATCCAGCTCCGATCGGCTCTGATCGGCAGTGATCAAAACATGATATCCGGATGGACACGCTAATTTTATCCCCTTTTCTAGTGTCATACAATGACGCACCACCATAAATTACCATCCATCTTCATACAAACAGCACTCAAACATCATTCAAAATTAGTCCGCACGAATAAGTGACAGATCTAACAAAAAAGTAAGTACCGTAACCCCCATACTGCTTTCTATTCTTTACTAACCTGTTTTCCATACTGCTTTCTACTTTTCACTAACCTGTTTTCCATCACATCCATGACATCAAATGTGACATACCAGAAAAAGAGAAGAGTAAATTTGTCTGTTGCAGAGAACCGTACACGGCTCTGGTCTACTAGCAGTGGAAAAGCAGTCTATGGCCTACTTTTAAGGGGTTTTCCCTTTTTTTTTAAAAAAACTGTGTACAAGCACTAATTTTGGTTGAAACAGGGTGTAAGAAAAGGCAGAGAAATATGCATTTTTGTCACAGATTAGCGGTCTCATGTACTGCTCTGTGGATATAGTTGTGGTTGATCTTTCTGTCAGATACAGGAAAAAAAATACAGATATTACATGAACACCTGCATTCAGGTGTTACAAGGACCTGTATAAATGGCAAAACACTATTTTGTAACAGGGGAATCATTTCAGAATTGTATGCCAGTCCTTTTGGATATCACTATTAACACTATTAAGTGTCCAACATGTCTTGAACAAAGAAAATGTATTAGGTATTGATGCTTGTTGTTTTGATTAAGTTGCTATACACTACTGTAATGAACATAATTTTCCTTCTGAAAAGTCTGAAGAAACTGAAGCAGTGAGAAGCATTTTGTAAACATGAAAATACAGACATAACTATTTAATTGCTCTTTTCTTGCCTGATTTTCACATTAACAGTGAACTCATTCCAAATCCAACAGACTAGGCTATATCAAAACCAACCTCAGTGTACGAAGATCCCAAAGCTTCACACCATCCGTGACTGCACTGGTGAGGAAGAGGTTATATGAATCTGGTGTTTGTGTGCTGAACATGGAGCCCTGTGAATCATACACAAAAAACACAAAAATGACTAGTCAGCACATGCTTGACTGAAACAGGTTGTAAATCAGCTTCTCTTATTGTCCAGTCCTGGAAAAGTTTGTTGCTGCAAATCCTCTATTGCCAGAGAGCCTACTTTCATATTATTATTCCAGGTAACATTTTCACTGCCTAAAAGTATAACGTGACATTAAAGACAATCACATTGGGGTTGGAAAGAAAAGCGGAATGGAAGCAAAATTATTGTAAATCTGTCTTGGTGTGTCACTTTCCATCTTAAATGCACCACGCTGAGATATGATTCAGCTATAAATATATAGTTTCCATTGCACGTCTATACATACGTTCCATATATGACTTTCACACTAAGTTATCGGATGATACATAGTGGAGCGTGTGTGTGTGTGTGTGTGCGTGTGTGTGTGTGAAAGGGAGAGCGAGAGCAGCGGTGGGGGTGTTTTTTGTTTAGATTTCCATTAAGAGTGTGAGAACAGGAGTCTGAGAGGGCATTTCCAGTTCCATTTTCCGAGAACTCCTCTGCTCTGATGAGTTCCAGGTGAATTTTGCAGAAGAGGCGATGGAAATTTGAAGTGGGAAAAGCTGCTTCACATGCTGCAGTCCCTGATGTTTGGTCCGCCTCGGGACGAGAAAGCAAGAGGGGAGAGAAGAGCGATGTTATGTGTGCAGTCTCCAGGCAGGGGCAATCCCTCTGATCCGCAGGTATTAACCCCACAGCATCCAAAGGCCCTCGGGCACCCAGACGGAGGACCCCACACTGACGCAATAGCCAAGCTGAAACAACACACTGTGGGCTTTCCACAGTGTATGGCACACAATAGCTGGCGTGACAAAGACCAGGCACCTCTGGGTCGAAGGAGTATAGTCAGCTGTGTGTAAGAGTGCATTGCAGTTGAATGGGTTGATGCATTTAATCCATGCCGCTAGCTGCAGTGTGTCCAGTTAATCCAGGCTGGCCTGAGGGTCAAGTTTGCACAGGTCAACACGCAGAAAGTCAATACGCCAGGGTCACTGGGTACAAAGCCCTCTCTCCTGCACAAATACAAACTCTCTTGTATTCCAGAAACTTATATAAGCGTTTGTAAGATATCCATATTTTTTATGATCAAAATTAATGGCTTATGAAAATATTCATATGACTATATATGGAGCGAAACCAGGACTTTTAGTCAACTGTGAAATGTAATGGGATAGCTGCACAGAAATGTTAATTAATATGCAGAAAAACTCAGATGTGAATGCATGAATTTATTACTGATATTTAGAGTTTCATTTTGAGTGATGCAGTATTACATTCTTCATAGCACTATAATGGATGTGGATACAGGCCCAAGCTGTCTACTTGTTAGACACCAGCAAATTGGGCCCACATTGGTCCAAGACAGTGATGTGGGAGTAAGGCCACATAAACCCAAACTGCATCATGGAACAGCTTTACTCCAAGGCCGCCATCCAGCATGGAATCTCCTCCTGCCATCTCCTATGGCAGTCTTAATCCTGATGCACCAAGGATTTACATTCAAGCACTCAGCAAGATGAATGATACCGATGATGGCATGTCCTGTCTGTCTGTCATGGAAACTTTTGGGTAACCATGACAATTTTTTTTTAACCATGACCTTCTTCTTTCGCACCACAAACTAACACTTTTATTCCCTCAAAGACGATCTGTGCCTTATGTAACTCGCGCAACACTCATAGATGTCTTATGTAAGATGATAACATCTGCCAAATAGTAGACCCTTCAAAAGTAAGATGGAAGATCTACCCAGTGATGCCAAGCCAAGCAAATTCTTTGCTGTGTGGGTCGGGTCTAAACGTCACTCAGTCTGCCTGTGGAGTAATGAGATGTGTTTACCTCCATCCATTCACAAAGGTTAAAAGGTTATTGTCATTTTAGTCAAGTTGCAGATTTGACAAAAACTCAGAAGCATAACTCAGTTGCTAAAAGTTTGTCTTTCAGTCATTAAAATTGTCTTAAAGAAAAGTGCTGTTTTCAGGATACCAGTGTTATTGGTTTAAGTAAAAGAGTCACTAAAAATGAATTAAAATGGTGGGATAAAACAGACAGCTCCTGATAAACAATAGCAACTCTAGCATCCTGCTGCCCAAGACAGTGCCGGAGACAGGAAGTTAAACTGTACTGTCATTGTAAATGAGGACATGCCCTCAATGAATCCTTGAGATTTAAAATAAGGTTGAACAAATTATTGATTTAACATCTTATGAGAAATATAATTAAGATAAAATAAATAATAAAAGGATGGAACTTTTAAATACCCATTTGGACAGTCAGAATTATTTAATGGCCTCACCTTGTTCTGTGTAATGCAGTGGACAGCTCTGCTGTGGGCATCAGGCAGTACTGAGGCAACTGTACCTTTGTTCATGTCAAATACTTGAATGGATCGATCCGAGCCACATGCCAGAACGATGTCTGAGTCCACTTTTAAGAAAAGTTATGACATTTATTTTTTACTTGCTGTAAACGAGCTGTGACTTATCTACGTATTTATGATGTCAAGTGTTCAAAATCAATTTTCTAGGACCGTTATAAATGGGGCCAGCATTCAAAAGTAAGACAAACATATTCTTACGCAATGAATCTCAACTTTCCATCATTCTTCATGGGCTAGCACTGGAAGCTAGTGCTGAGCTCAGTACATAGCTGAATACATCAGTTTGCTTTCTTGCAGACAGCTTCTATCACTCCATGCTGTGATGCAAAAAGTATGTCGCTTTTAGATGTCAGTGGTTGTCTGGCAAGTTTGCAAACTGTTGTATTTAGCCCTCTAAATACTTCTTTATGCTCAGGTTTAACACAATATCTGACTCCACATGGAGAACAGACATTGCAAATGAAATGATAGAAATAAAGTGATTTCTGTTTACTCAGTTTAATGCTGTGGATTTTAGTATATTTATAAAAGCAAGAGAGAGTCTCTTTTTGCATGGTGTCCATTTACAATCTTTGTTTACATCTCTATAAAAAAAATCTCAGTGGGGTTTTTAATGATTCGCTCTTAATTTAAACACAAATCCAGACTCAAAGCATAAAAACTTTTACTGTAATCACTATTTATCTATTTTCCACTGTCAAGCATAGTGGTGTAAAATAACTCCTGACAGGATCTCACTTATCCCGACGCAGCTCACTGCAGTGGATTTATTGGAAAGTAAATGCGTTGTAAACCCTAACAAGGGGCTGGTATGCAGACATTCCTGAAAAATTAAAGACACTAAAATGATTTACAGGTAAAGTCTGCAGTGGAAGCCCTAAGGTAACACGTTGTTCACTTTGCCCTACACAGCAGCACTGGTGCAATCTCACTTCCTGCTGCAAGAGCAATAATAATAAAAAGGATACAAGAGAAGAAATCATTAATTGCAGACAAGGCAGTGATGTCTGTTGCTGGTGTTGTGGTAAAGCATCTTGCCAATTTGACAACACTCCGTTGCTGATATCTGAAAAGAAAAGGAAGAAACTGCATCATTTTCTAAACCAATAAAAGTAAAAATGTAACATAACCACATTGCACACCTGTCACCTCATCTCTGTCAGAGCTACACAGCTGTAGCTGAGGACTCACAACCCTTTATGACTGATTTCTGGTTTTGTTTTATCAGTTTAAGTGTTTTATGCACTGCTAAAAGAGGATATAGAGGCTCTTTACTGTCATTTCCCTGGCCTCCAGAAAAAGCCCTGACAACTTACAGTACAGAGTCAAGCAGTTTGGGTGGTAATGACTGTCAGCAGTGTGCAGTGTGTGGTAGCAGCTAAATAAAGCCAGATCCTCATCAAATCAGTAGCTAAGCTAGCTGAAGTAAAAAACAGCTCAATTTCTACACAGATGACACGAGTCTTAAAGGTGGTCTCTTGAGAAAGGCACTTAACTCCCAATGCCTCTGTGTTATTTAGAGGCCAACAAGAGTGTGGTCCTACTGTGAAGCTTTGAGGTTTGCATGTATGCCATTGCGATTGTGTTACATATATATATATATTTGTATGTAGTGGTGCTTCTCTTTTTTAACTCCTGCAGGAAATACTTGTCTTTTTAGCAGCTTAATGCTCCACTATGTTCACAAACATGGATGATTTTGCCAGTGAAGATTATTGATTCCTCATTGCCGCACTGTCTTAAACACTAAATAAACTTGCACTTCTGTTGTCAAGTGCATTAGACCAGCAGCTTCAATGAACTACCCAGCTGTGACCAGGGTGTTCATTTGAGTTTAAGCTTTGACACCAAAATAGAAAGAGAAATCTTTGCCTTTAGTGAAATAGTCAATAGTGAATAATAATTGATATGCTTGAGTAAAAATAATTCAAAACCCTGAGTTAGTTCATACATAACTACCAAGTACACACTTGTGTATAATAGTCCCTTGTAATTACCTTTTGATGTTATCACGTGTGACGTCCACATTATACAGGTACAAGTATACTGACGGCCCCGTTGCCAGGAGCAGAAATTTGTCAAGGTAATAAAACTGAGCACTTCTTATGGGTTTGGAGAACATACTGTCACCCTGAAGGAGGAAAGAAAAGAGACAAAAATAAAAAGACGATCTCTTGAAATTATTGAGACATTTGAGATGCGAGACACTATATTAATATAATAAAAATACTACCCAAGTGAATGTAAAAATAAAAATAACTTTTTAAAATTTTATCTTATTGAAAACATCACTGTGCTTCATGTTGCCTGAGGTAATTTGTAGCAAAGTCACGGCTGAATTCTTAAAGCAATAAAAAGCTGTACTGTAATTCTAAGTGCTGTGCACCACTATAGCTTTTTAATTGCTCAAAATGATACATTCAACACCCTCAATTTTGGAGAGATAATCTGAACATATTGTCTGTCATTAAAAGGGCATTAAAAGGTAAACCACTGAAAGGTCGACCATGTATGCCTTGAATGTTTGCTGCAACAACAACTAACATCTCCACATTTTTGTCTCTTTATAGGCCACAGAGAAATTCTTCTACACCATGTGGAAAAACAGACCGAAGAAAATCTGTTCTGCAAAAGGAGGGAGAGAACTCACAAAAAAAGCATCCTATAGCCAATATTATCATTGCCCTTAACCCTCAAACTACAAAGTTAGACTGCCTCAAGGTAAAAGACACTAACAGATGGGCTGTCCGGATTTCTCTTCTCTTTGGAGGTTTATAGATGTACTAATCTACCAACTATCTGGACTCTTAAGCCTTCCAATGAGAATACATTTTAAGAATACTATGTGGTCATTTTTCTTTCTTTCTAGAGTTTTCAAGTATAACCGTGCAAAGCTATTTGTAATTCTGGCTCACCCCAACAGAACTCTTGTCCCTGAAAAGACGTGCATTTCTTGCCAAGTTGTTTCACAAGAACACCAAGCAGTCAAAGGCTGCAGACCCGGCCAAGCCCAAAACAATCTCACTGAGTGGAGCAAAGCAGGGATGGTTAGCATCAACTATGGGGAGACCCCAGATTTTGTTTGCACTTGGCATGGAAAAGCAGACACACTTCTGACTGTCCCGTTAAATGTGATACCCAGTGAAGTAAGGAGGGTCTGCATATGATCAGAGTTTTGGATGCTCTGAGTCCAGCAGATGCTTTGAATGACAAAGTCCCCATCTTTAAGCCAAGAAACACAACGTTTCATCATCCCAATTAATTTTGCTTTCTCTTTTTAATTCCATGAGGATATTCCTATTAGAAAAGGAAAAAGTGAATTAAGCAAGTTTTATATCAATATGTCAAAGATAAACTTTGAACATTACACAGATTTCCCCCTGCAGAAGCTTTGTTACAAAGGTGCATCAATTTCTAATGCCTTACAAAAAAAAAAAAAAAAAAAAATCAGAGAATTTTCATCACACTATCTCTTACCTGCATTACACCACTATGTAATATAGGACCCCCTTTCCATCACCCTTAATACACTACACATCTAACTGTATGTAACTTTGTCACAGAATCCAAACTTGAGACATTATACTTCAAAAGCAGGTTAGTGAGAACAACATATTGTGTATACAGTAGCCACTGTTTCACCGTCAGTCAAGTGTGGCATTGTTGCCTCATTTCCAATACTGCTATTAGGTACAAAATCCTTCCAGCAGTCATAGCTGTCTTTGAAGACAGGAGTGGGAGTGAAAAATGTGTACGGCATGTGTCTGCAGTTATTGTGTTATACCTCTAAACCAATTTGAGTTTTAGACCTTCAGAGTGAGGACATTTTTGCAATATGAGGTCACTCTGGCTGGGCCTCATTTCACCATTTTTTTATGGTGAGGACTTAAAATAATGAGTGAGTAAAGGTCTGGTTGGACTTCGTGGTTGAGATTAGGGTGATAGGGACTGAATTAAATCCACAAAGAAAAAAGAAAAAATACATAGCTACAAGTGTGTGTTAGTGAATGCATGGGACATTTACCATGATAATGGCAGGCTCTGGGCTGCCATGGGTCCAGATTCGTAGTGACTGGTCCTCTGACGCACTCAGCCACCACTGTCTGTTGAGGCTCCAGCTCACACTGCTCACTGGCTTGTCGTGCCCTACTTATAAAAAGAGAGGTTTGAAATTAACCTGGAAACAGCATGTGGCTGAAACATTTACTTTTATGGTACTGTTCAGAGAGTCAGGCAGAGTTAGGAGAAGAGGCACACAGTGACCCACTGGTCACCTCAACTTGTGTCCTCTTATCTCTGCTGCCCCCTTGTGGAGGCTGCGTTTTCGCTGAAACAGATGCTTGACGTCGATGGATGTTTTTTCTTTGCCTGTCAGGGTCGCTGGGTTGCGGATAGAACTGACTGCTCCTAGTAATACTTAAGTTTTCAATACTGTGTAAAAGAGCGAGAAATTATATTCATTCTAACCTACTTGGTCTCAAAAGACAATGTGCCCTTTTCTTCTCTCTTTTCTGTCATCACCTAGGTTTTACTGTCTGACAAAAACAAGGCAGCATGTACCAAATTCTTGTGCTGGAATATAATCAAACCACCCTTTTTCTGGTAAAAGAGAACTCTTAATCAACAATTTTGACAGTGATAGCTGAGTAAGTGAATACTTGGATTTCCCTGAAGTCTTTCATCTCAAGCCATGGGTCCATTTCAAAGTATGTTAATCAGATAATAATCCCAGATAAGGCTGAACTAAACCCAATATGAGGACGAACTTCTTAGGATTATCATCCTTCTTGTCTCTTAGAAACATCGGGGGTAAGACCTTAACCTTGGATGGCTTTAAAATGTGAGGGGTCAGTTAATAAAGCCCTATTATTAAAAATATCACGAATAATGTAGAAATGAATAATTCCTTTCATGAAAAAACACTTCATGCACTGCTGACAAAAACACTGAGGAAAATACTGGATATCCCCTAGGTTTTTAAGGTATGGATACTCATGAATACTTCATGCACCTGTGTAGACAGCAGGATTGCCAGTAAGGGAGGACTTGTACATTAACACTGAGCTGTCGCCAAGACCACACAGGATTTTCTTTCCGTCACCTGGAAGAGACAAGGACACACAAAATTGTTTTATTGGGATTTTTTTCATCCACAGCCATTTTATTATTACCCAAATAGGCACAGAAATGTATGCTAATGTATCCTAAAATATAATATTGTTCACTAACAACAACAGTTAACTGATATTAATTAATTGCAAACCATACTTCCCTAAAAAGTTTTCACAATTCCAGTACAGGATAGACATAAGTGGATGCAGTCAATACATAACTCTTCTCTGTTCACTATGCAATGCTTCAAACTCTGTTACTGCTGATGAAATATTCAAATTTAGGCTCTAATAGGACATTGAAATCCCGATTAACATAAAATGCCTTCATTCAATGCCCTCAAGTTCTGTCGTAGTATCATGGAGGACCATCCTATGATCCTGACACATGACCATGGGATGTTCTGAGTGTACAACTGAGGGCATACACGGATTTCAAGTAAGTCTTTACACAGACGTTAGCAGGGTCTAGGACTCGTTTTAATGTTTTAATATATTATGTTTTACATATTATGGTCAATACAGCAGTGCCAAAATTGTCTCACCTGAATACTGAAGGCAATGAACTGGTTTGTTGACAATGCTGAGATGAATGTGTGGAATCGTAGGTGCTGCACTGTCTGCTGGATAATCTCTGAGGAGTGAACCTCTAAATGATGAAAAAGGAACGTTTTTATATCAACAATAACATTTTAAAACCTTCTCAGCATTTTATTATAAATGATGGGACTACTCACGTATTTTTGTTGGACTTCTTAGAGGAAGGATTCTTCTGGATATTTGTTTTAGGTGAAAACATAGTTCTTCTGAAAAGCAAAAACAAAACATTAAACCTCATTTTATCACGTTTTGTTTTTGGGTCAGGTTCATTAAACTTTATCTTTCTTGGAAAAAAAAGAAAAAATTAAGGAAAATGAAGTCACATTTTTACTCTTACTTTTCCATCAAAGTTGTTTCTCTTTACCCTGAGCCAATATTTGGACAATGTAATAAACTGTAAATAGATTTTCACTTTGTGAACCTACCTCGGGGCACTGCTATATCCAGATGACTTCACTTTTGAGTGGAAAACCAGAGGCTGCTCCTTTAGTCCTCCTTTATAAAAAAGATAAGGTCCATTAGACACAGACTGACCAACACAAGTACCTGCAATAAATCATCTACAGTTTCCTATGTATGCCCGAAACAAAAGAAAATAAAAGATACCACAAAGAAAGAGTCCTATTTACGAATGTGTAGATGTTACGATACGAGTAAAAGGTCAAAAGAGGAGACTCCAGTTCATTATTTTGCATATTTAGGACACAGCTACTCATTATACTGTGGTGGCTTTTCATGGATTATACTGGGAATGGAAGACACAATATTATTGGGTGACCACTCCGTCCTGTGAGCATTAAGTGCATAAGCCACAAACTGTGGGATGGTTCATTCTGCTCCCTGTTCGCTGTCAGTGCCTTTACTATATTACAATGAGCTCACTTTTTCCACAACCATTAAAATGTGTGAGGCTTTCCAAAAGCTATTCTCCTGTCAAATGCAGGCAAAGCAAAAAAAAAAAAAAAAAAAAAAAAAAACAGAAA
>JAPZEB010000003.1:12011620-12021785 GCA_029783705.1 Chaetodon striatus | reverse complement strand
AACAAAAAAAAAAAAAAAAAAAAAAAAAAAAAAATCACATAATCTCTGAGTAGCAATTTAGGACTTAAATTGCATCAGAAAAAATATATATATGTGTACTGATTTGGTTTACAGAGTTGACTCCAACTCAATCACCTTAGCAGAAATGTCCCCAGGACTTGTCTTACATTAATTCATCAATAAATTTAGTTGACCAAAAAAACTACAAACCACAAGTAAACATGGATGAGTCAACTGTGTGCTCTTAAGATACAGCTCCTAAATTTGTTGATTGTTATTGAACATTAACTTGAAAAACACAGATTGATTGGTAATGTAGTGCGATCCCATCACACAGAGCTGTGCTCATAGCAGTAGCTTGTGTCACAATGACAGATGGCATTTAAACTATCCTTCATAGCTTATTGAAAAGAAACCCCTGATGGGAGAATCCCTGATGACAGTAGATAACCGCAAGCTAACCTACGTTTAATAACTTTTTATCAAGTTGAGACATATCACATGTCAGTAGTTTTAATTTGGTAATATATCATTAAAATTAAAAACCCTGAACAGCTAAACAAGCTCACCTCAGTGTCGACATGTTTTCCAACACAATAATGAATTTAGTACATGTGAAACCAACCAGTCAAAATAAAAAAAGATGCACATCTGGATCTCTTTTCAATCGTCTCTTATCTGGAAATGCTTTTCATCTTTGATCAGCAGTGCCAGTATTTGCTCCAGTTTTGGCTTGAAGGGTATTTTCCTGTTAAGTACACTTGACAACCTCTGAACGATTACTCTTCTCCCTTTTCCTTGGAGTTTGAAGTGAAACGTGAGTTTGTCTAGATACATGTTGTGTCCTTATCTGTTCAGAAGGATAATGCTGTTGATACAGTTCGTGCTGTGCTGCTGTCTCGTGTCCGTCCTAAGTCCAATTTAAGATTTTTTCCATGAAGAGGCCTTCATTGTTAGATTGGCCTTTCCTGATGCTTCGTAATGTGTTCACTATGAATATATCATGTTCTTTCTTTTATCTATATATACACATTACGTTACCATTTCTGTTCTTTGTTACTATCATTATTGATTTTGTTATCTTTTATGTATATACTGTCTAATCTGGTTTTGTAAAGTGTCCTTAGGTAAGCAAATGTAAAAGCTTTCATGAACCTGGTTGAACTGGTATTGTATGCTATCAATCAGCAAGACAGTATAAGAAAGTACATGATGAATGTACTTTTTCATCTTGAGAGTGAAAGGTCTTGTGAGACTGGTCACTCACATGTAGCATCGTGCCGTCACTGTGTTGTGTTTGAGGTGTGGTACATGAGGTAGCTTTTGATCCACAACAGATTACATGCAGGAAACTAAGCATTTTAGGCCAGAAATCTAATTACCTGGCAACACAATCACTTGGCGTTGCTCAAAAGCCCTATTAGCCCCCTGCTGATATATATTGGTCATTTAGTTTTATGGGGCAGTAAAAGTCTCATAATTTACGCTGACTTTACACTAGGTGCTATTTGAAGCAAAGTGAGAGTTTCAGACAAATTTCCAAGTCGAGTCATATCTGCATAAAATCACAGCAGTTCCTTTTACAGCTCTCATTATGTAAGACTTAGCCTAAACTGTTATAACCATTACAGGAAAAAGTTTCATAATATTGAAATTTATCAGTCTAGCTCAAAACATTAGGATGTTTACCTTCTGATGACATGATAAAAGAAGCAATGAATGATTAATGCTACATCAAGGTTTTATCTGCTGTATTCTGGCCTATACCTGTAGGACTTAAAACTAGAAGTGGTTATTAGGATGTTAGGATTGATATATAAAAAAGACTTAAAATATCACATCACATTTTTTGGTTTCTCTGTTTTTAAGAGGTGACAGTGCTTAGTTATATAGATTGAGCTGAATGCATTAAAAGGGACAAGACTCAGGCCAGGCCTAAAGTTTATTCTAAAATAAACCACCAACTCTTGTTCTCAGTTCTCAGAGAAGAGGAGATGGGAAAAGTCAGACCTCCCTCTGAGTTAGCTATTGAATGTGGCCCAAGAAAAAGAAATAACCCAAGCTTCTAAAAATGTGTAAACCATAGCAGGTATATATGTCTCTAAGATATTATTTTGACTGTAACCAGAGTCTCTGGTATGAGTTATTGCCTTACTGACCTGTGAAAAGTGGGTCACACAGTAGGAGAAAGGAGTGAGAGTAGAAGTGAAAAGGTATCAGAGGCACGGTAACTGAAGGCTGACAGAATTTACGGATATTGAGCCAAACTAAGGGTCTGACAGCAATAGAAATCATGTAGCACCTGAAGAATATGCTGGCCATGTGGAACATGTGCGTAACATACAGAGTGGAAATGTAGCTATGTGAATAAAATACTAACAACAATATAAAGCTTTAATAGGGAGCTCGATCCCCTTAACAAAAAGGTACTCTGTACAGTAGTTGCTGTAAAGCAGTGAGTAATAGAACAATTGCTAGAAGCATGAAACACTTTCCTCTTTCATTCAAATGAAGTTTGAGCCAAAGTTCAGTCAAGACTATAATTTTTAAATGCTTAGGCCTGTAATTTATTTCCCATACCATCTGGCATTCACTCCTCGCACGCATGCTCACTCACAATTTCTTGCTGTCAGTGTCTGGGACTGTCGATTGAGATATCATCCGTTATATCAGCTGATCACATTTAACCAATAGCAAAGAGACACACCTTCATTATTAGCCAATCATCTTATTTCTGTCCTTTAAAGTAGTAAGTAGTAGTAAGTATGACTCTCTTTTTGCCTTTAGTGCATTTATGTTACAGTGCACCCTCCACCTCCCCAGCATTGCCTTGTCTTCACAGATTCATCAGCCTCATCAGCCTCATCAGCCACCACCACCACCGGTGTCTAGACTCCATTGAGGGATTTATCTTGTTGCTGCTCAGTGCAAACACCACTTGATTACAAATCTCTCTGTAGAGTCTAAATGAGTCTGTCAAATCTTAATCATCACATATCATCCAATAATCTGTACACCTGTTTTGTCTATTAAACAATTATCTTTACTTCATTTACCTGTCTCTCCTGATTGAAATTAGATCAGTCAAGGCCTCACAGTCCCCTGTGTCTAACAGTTTGCTTTCCCGTTTTTACTCTCCCCAAAACTACCAAAGGAGCTCTAAAAAATAAGACTGACATAAAAGCTTAATGTGCTATGAAATGTCAAAATGGGTTGATGTCTTGCAGCAGTCATAAAGATGATACTATAGATGAGTACCAAGTATTTTTACACAAATCAAAGCATGTCTCTTCTTTTAAAATAAGACATTAGTGACATCTATGGACAAATGAATGCACCCTTTTTCTATAGTTACAGAAAAACTTGCGGAAAATGTTAGTGTATCAGTTCCATCTGTATTTTATGATCCTTATATTTGTGATTTATTTAAATAAAAATAAAAAAATGAAAATAAACAAAACTGACATGATCGCCTTCTATGGAAAATGAGGCCATTCATTGCCAATTGCTGCTTTAGTGGTCCCCTGGTATCCTCACTATAAAACAGCTTAATCCGGGCAACAGCACTTCAGACAAGTGACATCATGCATAAAGTAATGGCAGCTGATTATCATCATCTCAAGAAGCCAAGAGTCCAGGTTTACTTCATGATTATGTAATGTGGCGGTGTGATGTGACAACAGATATCTAATCTGCGCTCACGGTTCTTTTCAAAAGCATCTGACTTGTGCCAGACTTACAATGGAAGAACTTTCTCCTTTCCAGGAATCGCAGAGGTTTATGGTGTAATTTGTATATAATCCTTAAGAATATAGAGATGCATGGGGGCAGCATAGCGGGTTGCACTAGTCCGTAAATGTTTGTGGTTTTTGGTCTAACACTGCAGTCACGCAGCACCTTTGGACTCCCCTGAAGCCCCCCCTACATAGTCTGGCACTGGCGGCTCCCTTCACTCCAGCTGTGAGACCCTATCTAATGCCAGCTTTCTCAGCAGTAGCTCTCTGCAAGAGCAACATGTAAACCACAGTATACTGTACTGTAATCTCCAGCAGAATAGTTTCTAGTTGCCAGGTCCTAATGATACACCAAAGAACCACAAATAGGCTCACTTTACCTTGGAATCCATGACTGCAAGAAGCAAAGGTACAACACACTGAGCTAATTAATGACAATTTATCAGTCCAAATGTGTTGCGCTCTCAATGCTGCCTAATTTGAAGTACCTGTCTATGTTGAAAAGTGAAGGAATTTAATTATGAATCTCACATCCATGGGTGGATTATAAGACAGTGGGCTTCTGAGCACAGATATGCAAAAGGGCCTACCACCTCTTCTATAGGAGCAAGACACACAGACTTTGTGGTTGTTTCGCATCTTTTTGTGGTTTGTTTCTCTTGGTAGTTGTTTTGTGTCTCTTTGAGGTAATTTTGTGTTGTTTTTGGTTGTTTTGTGCCTTTGTAGTGGTTGTGTTGCCTTTTTGGTACTTATTTTGTGTCTGTTTCTGGTTAGTGTGTCTTGATTTAAGTAACAAGGAGGCCAAGGGGTCCCCTGATACTTTGGACCCCTGGCCTTTTGCACGACAGGCCCGCTCAGTAATAAATCCATGGCCACATCAACAACCCCCGCAATGCAAAGCATGAAATCTTTTCCATCCTCAACATTTACAGATAATGAGCAGGTTCTGCTGTTACTTCTTGTGTCAGCCAAACAGACTTTCTATAAGCCCACAATAAGCACAACTTAAGAGAATCATCTGTGTCCAAGCCAAACAGACAACGAGCCAGACACGGAGTGAACTATAAAATGGGTCATACTTTTAAAACCAAAAGTCATCAAACAGCAGTAGCTCCCTTTATATTTTATGTGCATGAGCCGAAGTGAGAGGGGAGTGTGTGTTCAGATGCTGACCTTTCTTTTTAGGATGCTCGGGCTCCTTCTTCTTTAACTGAGCATTCAGGGGAGATTCAAGCAGCGGAGGAGAACTGAGAACAAGGGAGGGGTGAAATGGGGGAAAAGAGTTACTGGAAATGAAGGAGCAAAGCATTTTCCAGTGTAGTGGATTGTTAGTCCTTCTAATTCTCAGTACTATGATACTGTTGACTCGTGAAAGGCCAGATGGCAAGTATGGTTAGAATATGCTACGTTAATGTGGAAATGTCAGAGTCAGAGGGAGTTACAGGCAGGAGGACAACTGGGGAACAGACCACACTGTGTATGTGTACTGTATATGTCCTATTGCTGGTGAGGTCAGGTGACCAGTGTCTGAGGGAAAGCAAGAAAAGTCTACATCTGCAATGTTTTTTGCACATTTTAACAAGCTGACATGATTGTGCCCTGGCTCATAAATCGCACATTTGTTAAAGTAGAAAAACACATAACGCTGATGAAATTATCAGTATTTATTGGTGCTGCTGGATTTTGCTAAATAATCATTTATGGAGGTACAGGTAATACCTGAATGAATTTCATTCCATCCCTGGAGGACAATTTTAAAATGTTGGCATTCATAAAGCGATGTTATTGTGAGAGTAATAAGTATGATTCTCTGGATTAGGGAGTACATCCAGTTCGGACAGCTTTATTAAACTAATGTGGATTTAAAAGCTTAGACGTATAAAAAATGTTCACAGAATTTAGTCATTCACTGAGCAGAGCAGTTTCTGGCTGGAACCAAATGATTATGTGAGCTACAGAAAAGCAGTTGTTTTTCCTCTTGTGTCTTTTGTAGACTGTTTCCTGATATGGAGTGAGCTTCTGCTACTGAATAAACAAACGACAGACTAGCTGAATATAATTTACAAAACAAGCAGCTGAGAATATACTAATATATACCAATGCGTCACCAAATGATTGCCTTTAACTCCTGGTTTACCTTGGGAACACTGAAAAACCTTCACCGCATGCCCGGGTCCTCTCGAGATCACACAGACGTAACTCCAACAGGACCACACATGGAGTAAGCAAAGAGCTCACTAAAAACACCATCTGTGTGACAAGGAATTTGAAAGTGAATTATTATTAAAACTATTTTGTTCAATAACTGTTTAAAAAAAATTAAAAATATATCTTTATGAATAATGTTGAGTACATTAAAGACAACAGTATGTCAAGGTGGTTTACACTAGACTATATGACATAATTGCTCCTCTGTAGGAAAAGAAAAATATAATTTTCCTTCAGGAGGCACACCACATTCAAATCTTGTAAAAACATATATCCCACAGAGTGGATAGTAAAAAAATAAAATAGTAATTGCAGCACTATAAAAATACCAAAGGTTAAGTAGAGGAGAACCTTAAGACATTCACAATTAGGAAACAAAATGAAAATTACACAGTTAGAGTTACTTGCTGCAACATGGATTGAGTTCAGTGGTTCATATTAAAGTAAAAATTACTTTTTTAAACAATAAATTCAGTAAACTTTTTTTCTTTTAATTGTTACTGGAAAGTTTTACCAGAAATGGCAAAAGCAGCCAGGCCTGAACAATATTTACCAACTGGTGTGACGGAAAACTTGCAACATGAAACAAATCTGATTAGGAATTGATCACAAGCATCCTTCGTCAATACAACAACTATATCACAGGCCAATGCAATGATAGAGGTCCAGTTGAAAGGACAATTCATTACACTGTCTTAATGTGGCTTATCAAAATATAATTGGGATTACTCACAGAGTTATCCCACCCTGGAGAGATTGACCACGACCCAGCCATTGCAATGCTCAGGTTGGGGTAATCTACAAGAATGAACATCAGTCATGAGTTTGGTGTCAGTAAATTCCCTTTTAGAGTTTGAAATCCATCAGTGTTTCTTATAGAATTTCTGCTAAAATGGAGTAATGGTGCACATAAATGATTAAACATATTACAGCAGTACAGTAGCAACCTGAGAAGTCACACTGCCAGCAGCCCACCTTTGAAATATAGTGCTGTTAGGAGCTCTGAGGTAGCCAGATCCACCACATACAGGCCATCTGAGCTTCCTATACATAACCAGCTGTTGTCCCTGCAGAGGCCCACACAGAAAAGTATGGAAAAACAGTGTTACAGGATTTCCCTTAAAAGCAGATTTTTCAGATCATTTGGGGAAAGACAATGTAATCACATACTAAAGAAAAACATACTGATGTGATGGAGTGGCAAGGCATGCAGTCACCATAGGACTATAGGTTTTTATTCAAGTTTCCTCTGACTTCATGTAGTCTAAACTATGAACACGCAGCAAGATGGAAACTACTGCCAGGCAAAGCAGAAAGCTGAGTCTGAAGGATCCTTTTCATTCACTTCCTGCACTGAGCTGCATGCTGGGGCTATAATACTGTATTGTTAGACAAATTTTACTCTTTAGTGCATCATTATTTTCATGCTGAGCATGTGTTTCTGTACAGGATGGAGACAATTACAGCCATTGTTTGTGGAAATTTATGTGATTATTGCACTGTTCAAATTGTTTGTTGTGCTTATGTTGTGATGTTTGCAGAGGAGCATTCGCTGCCATAAGCCACAATGTCTTTTCATGATTCTACAACTAGGGGGCACCAAAGTCTGAACATTAATATTGGCAATGGAGCTGTTTGTATTTTGAATAAATGTGCTTGAAATTTCAGATGACAAAGACCAAAGCAAAAGGAGATGGTATGTCAAATGCTCAGGTGAAAATGTCTTTTTATTAGATGGTGAAATGTAGTTTTACTCTACAAGGAAACTGTTGTTTTTATAATGACTAATTCGAAGCATCAGAACTATTTTAAGTCCTTGGTCATATCATGCACTGATAGGCTTTTATACTTTATTTTAACAGTAAACAGGCTTCTGCCTGGCGTGAACCCAGCTCTTCCAGCTGCATTTTCTCGCATTAGTGCACCTGAGCAAAGTTGTTTTACTTGTTAAAGCCAAGGAAAAACCTGGTTACAAACAGGCATCATGCATTTGATGAAATAGATTGGATAAAGCATCTGTTAAGGTCAGAGTAAAGATGTAGATGATGTAAATGCTGCTCTGAGATCATGTGCTTTGCTTAGAGCAAGAAGGAATCAACGTCCATTTCATTCCAGTGGTCCACAAAACACACAGACAGTTATGTCTGTGCTTTTTAAGTGCCTGCTTCCTGTCATAACATCAAATGTTTTAACAGCCTGAAACAGTTTATGCTACAAGCCTGCAAAGTTTCCTGTGATGTGTGAAGTTTCCGCTAAAGTTTTCTGTGACTGTGTGGACACGTGCAGCAAGTAGCCCATAAAAGATGTGGCGTTTAGTTCACGAATGATTTCCAGACTTGTGTGACAGTATGACATGTAGTTTTAATGGCAGAAATGTGCAGCTATGTATTGCTTTTTTTATGACAACTGTGTTTGAATTGCTTTTGTAATATTTTCCTGGATCATATACAATTTTTACCTTGTGGAAATAAGAACAAAATTGGGCCCCTGAGAATGGCCACAGTGTTGACAGTATCATGTCTTGCTTCAACATTAAGATTACTTGTCACAAATGAGGTAAAACAGTTCCTCCTTGTGGTAAAGCCACATGATAGGGTCCATTAATCATTTTGAGCACTTGAGAGTGAGGTCTCTATGCTGACACTTTGAAGTCCACCTTGGACCATGTGACTTTTCCCTATGCATCCATCCATCGTGTAACTGCTTTTTTAGGCCTGCCAACTCAAAGGAAATGTTCCTGGACATCAGACAACATAAAAAAAATAGCAACAGGTTATCACTTCTGCAATTACCACAGCTAAACACAACCTCTCTGGTATCACCCAGCGCTGAGTCCGGAGTATCCTGTGGTAACCAGGCCCGGAAATCACTTCACACTGTTTATGAATGCTATGAAGAATATTCCACTTACTTTTCATGATCACTGCTGGTGCCAGTGAATGAGCGACATAGAGCCATTTTGAGGACAGGTTTTGAAGTCTCGACATTATCTACAGCTGATTGTTCTGCTGACCCTGGAAGAAAATATCAAAACAGTAGTGTAAAAGTAATGAATTCTAACTGATTTTCACCTTGACATGTATTCTTGGCATACTTTTTCTTTTTCGGTAGGTACTGCAGCAGCCTTCACAAAGCACATACTGTTGCATGGACTATGCATACAATTGGGACATACTACTTCATCCTAACATTGCCCCTTGAACTTTGACCCTCTTGCTTAACATTATCATGTAACATTACCTTGGAGATACAAAAGTGTTTGAGATAAGTTTAACTTTTAAGTAACAACTGCATACCTTGTAGAGTCTAACATACAGTATTATAGTCCTATTATTACTACTATCTATTCAACTGGTCATCAGTCACTTGAAAATGCTGTCATCCTTCATTGTGGCTTCTGTCAGCTGTCAATGCACTGTCAATAAGCTGTCTTCCCTTTGTGGCTCAGTCAATGTGATGTATCTTCCACTGTGCAAAGGACTGTGGATCAGAATAGCCACAAAAGCATGCTGGCTTGCCCACTGCAAAATGCAACAAGATGCAGTAGGACATCCTGGTATTTTTTAGCATACTACATTTGACATACTATGTTTTGGAACATACTCAATCCTTTTCTGTCATATCAAATAGTATGGCAGTATACTAAGTAGTATGGTAGTATGGACACTGGAAGGCACAGAGCCTCACTGGTTGTTTATTCGACCAGTGACCTCACCTGCTTGATGGCTCACAGTCCCTTTGTGCATTTGATGTCTTTTCTCCATCTTCTGGAGGTCCATTTTGGTCACCAGGTCACACTTGTGGTCATCAGTGAGTGAAAAGCACCACAACTAAACCAAACAGGTAGAGGTGTGTTATACTGCTTGTGGAATTTCATCCTCTGATAGTGATTATGAGCTATCAAGGTCTGTGTGCCTCAGTCACTAACCTGTCCATCAGCTGAGCCAGTGATAAGGTGCTTGTTCTCCTCCAAAAAAAACACACTGAGCAGTGGAAAAGCTACAGAATTGAGGATAGAGAGAATATTATATCTCCAATCATTTTGCAAGGTCATGAGTCCTCTAAAGCAGCCAATATATAATACACGCCATTAAATTGTTTTATTTATTTAAGTTTAAACAGCTTGTAGTTAAGCCTTACCATTGCTTAAAGATAAACCTCAAAATAAACTGTCTGCACACTTAAATCCTTTGCAAGTTTATTTGCCAAGCTTTCGGTCAAAC
>JAPZEB010000003.1:11983607-11999524 GCA_029783705.1 Chaetodon striatus | reverse complement strand
GACGCTTAATAACAGGAAAAAGGATATTTACAAAATTACAATTATGTAAAGCTGAGCCGATAGGAAAGAAACCCCCTAAATGTTGGTTTTATATTGGATGCTGTTGTGGATGAAAAATCCAAATGTTGTATGTTCGACTTTTCTGAATTGCGTCATCATTCCAAAGCTTTGCTGTCACCAGCAGTCCTTGATTGTTTTCACCCTGGTTGTGCACGCGCAGATGTCTTTGGTGAACGCTAGGACTCGTCCCTCAGTTTGCACTTAGGCAGATAATCCTATTATCCCATCTAATTCTGTCTTGTGTGAGGGTTTCCTGCCACTGTGACAAGGGAGAGTGATTTGTGGTCAGCTGCTGAGACGCTGTGGATCAGCAGTCAGGCAGAGGAAGTGGGTGGGTTGGAAGTGACAATTTTTTTCAAGGCCACCAGTGGATGTGGAATCGCTAAGGAGGCTGTGTGACCTGAAATAACCTGCAGGGTTTACACAAGCACGTTATGAACCGTGAAAATCCCCCTGTGGGACAATGATCCTAGCGGAACCACCGGATTTACCCTAACAGCTAAAAATGTGCCAGATGTATGACTTGTAATCTCCCATTTGTAGAACATTACAATTTCAGTTGCTGCTGGTTCATGTGTATTTCAGTCTCCTGTCTCTTAATGTGAGTGTGAAAGTTGTATGATATTGCTGTGAAGCTGTCATATAAGGTCTTATTCTTGCTACTATATATAAATGTAGCCTAGGTTTTTCTAATGCCTTGTTTGCACTACAAGAAACAGTGCAACATCATGACCAGCTACATTACGGGCGAGTCGCCATTGAAGTGTCACTCAAGCACTCATTAACAGTTACATGTAACAAGTTACATGGTTACAGGCTTGTGTGTGTCTGCTACTTGCAATGATGCACCTCGACTGAACGTCATCTAAAGTTTGTATTTGGCCAAAGTTAACGTCACATTTCACCACCCCATTGCATCCCTGTGCACACTGCATTACACAGAAAGTTAACATAGCGTCAGTTAACTAAGCTTAATAACACAGTACCACAGCTAGAAACACAATCATACAACTGGTTGAATCTTCACAGTGTTATTACAGCGCTGAAAAAAAGTTGAGGCCAGTCCAGCTTTGTTTTGTTGCGCGTAATGCCCATCCGCAGCTACAAATGTTGGGCATCAGCTTGTAGCTTCATGTCACCGGCTTCTATTGAACATGGCTAGTAGCCTGTTGCTGTGTTGCTCATAGTGTGAACACAGGATTAAAGTCTGACAGTTAAGTCTGGTTGTCAGTCTCCAGCATCTGATGTGTGTCTTTAGGTGTGTGAGGATGTGATTTGTAAAGAACCTAAGAGGCTTGTGCAACATTGTAGTGCTCTCTAAGCTGCTCTGCTCGTTGGTATGCTCTGAGTGTCCATATATATCTATTCATAAGCTGGTGAATTATATTTGTAACATTCCTGTCATCACCCATCCTGTGCGTCATTTTACAAAAAAGACTCATTGTTATTCTCTCTGTTCACAGATACTTTTCAGAGTCTGCTACTCAGGAGATGCTGGATGAGTGGAGACCACTCCTTTGTCCCTTTGATGTCACCATGCAAAGAGCAATCAGCTACTTTGAGCTCTTTCTACCCACGACTCTGCCTCCTGAGCTGCACCACAAGGGGTTCAAGTAAGAAACTTCTCATCCTCTCCTACGTATGGTTGCGATCCAAGATATCCCTCCAGTCTGAACACAGTTAGCCTTGAGATCCGATAAAGAATAGCTTGGCTTCTGAGATAAATGAATGACAAGGAATGTGTCAGCCATATATAAAGGCAGAGGGTCACGACTCAGACGTCATGACTGCAAGCCGTTCATGGCTGGCATAATGAAATAAGTGCCTCTGTGAATATGTGAGGGGGAGTAACACATAGTGAGACATTCAAACCGGTGCTATAAAAGAGAACCAAGATCCAGTTTCAGGTTCCAATGTGAGAGCATAAAACCTGCATTGATTCCTATGACTGAATCTCAGTATTTAAAAATGAGTAAAACACATTTTTGTGTTCATTACCATATTGTCTTTTTTTTCTATTCCTCCCACATCATCACACCATGGTGTAGAGATGTGGTGAGTGATTTCTTAGGTCTCATAATACTGGCGGGGCATCCCTTAAATGCCACTGCCTACCTAATGCTTTAACAATGTTCCAGAGCGCTGACCAGAAGCATCCTTTCATGGCCACTGTCAATCCTAAAACATTCACTCCCACCAGGGCAACAAAGCAATTGATTCCTCCAGGATCATGACAGTGGCTTGGGTGTACTTTCAGATCTCAACCCAACAGAGCTACTTTGGGATGAGCAGCAGTTGGCAGCAGCAGTGCTGAGCCAAAGCGTTGCAAGTACTTAAATTCCTAAAAATGAAGGTGTTTCTGGAGGCAAAGAGAGTGCTAACTTTGGTTACGTTTTATTTTCGGAGTGATAATTTGTTTATCAGTGTCATGTAAAGAGCTATGTGATTTTACTAACTAAAGCGGTAATGGGAATTTCCTTGAAAGAACTACTTCATTTCAAACTTTAAAACTTTAGTAAATATTCACCAATAATTTATTTGTTTTAGGAAACTACTTATATGCTAGCCCATAGATACATAACACTCACATGTTAGCATTTTTACCTGACCTGCACAGTGCACTGACTAAAAAACTCTAAACTGTCTTAAATAGCAATTAATTGTAATTAATTGATTGTAAGTTTACCAATTGAACACTATAATGTACATTCCTGATGTGTAAAATCAAATTACTTAGTTGTTTTTAGGAAATGTCTTGGAAATTATTCAGAATTATGGTGCCATAACATAAATATCTACCTTTTTTATGCAGTTGTACCTATTACCCAGTGCCTTTTGGCCCACAATGTGTATTTCATGGCCATAGCTGCTTGTCAAAGATATCAACTATCAAGTTTCGTTGTTGCTCTTGCTCTCACTGATGCGAGGTGACGTGTATAATGCTTTCAGCTGAGTGAATGTTTTGATCTGTGCTGTTTGACATGTTGTTGATGAGTTTACTGATAAGTGTCAACATACACTGCTGACCTGTTAAGCCCAAATAAATGTCATGGGCTTTATATTAAAGATGCATACCCTTAAAAAAAGTACTTCTCCAACTTAAGTATATTATAGTAGCCAGTTAGGAGTGTAAATAAGAGGAAAGGACATGGAAAGGAAATGGCATTAGTCACCCTTAACCCTACTTTCAGTGAAACTTCCCTTTGATGTCTGTCTGGCAAAATGTCACATGTTTGTACTTTGTGGGTTTGTTTTCTGCTCTTTGAACCCTTTGTTTGTTTGACAGGTTGTGGTTTGATGAGTTGATCACCTTGTGGTTGTCTGTGCAAAATCTTCCAAGCTGGGAAGTGGTGAGTAGATTCACTTGTTTACAAGATGTCTGAATATGCAATTACTACTATATCTGTCTACCCGGTGTAACGTGTTTTCCCACATCTTTGCAGCATCTGGTGAATCTCTTTGCTCGCTTGGCCAATGACAACATTGGCTACATTGACTGGGACCCTTACATTCCCAAGGTTTGTGTCTTTTTCTTCCTACATCCACGACATAGTTTATTATTTGCTTGTTTTGAGTTTTGTGGCATATGCCCTCGTGTGTGTCCTGACCTTTATGATTCGGACTTATGGTGTGTATTTCATGGCCAATGCTGCTTGTTAGGGAAACAAACTATCAAGTTTCCTTGTTGCTCTTGCTCTTGGTCGCTGAGGGGAAGTGTCTTGCATCATGCTTGTGTATCAGCTGAGTGAATGTTTTCATCTATTCAGTGTATGTTACTAATAAACATATACTCCTGACCTGTTAATCCCATTAAATGTCACTGAATTTTGCAACAAATAAGTCCACCTTAAAATATTCTAATGTGGAATATTTGACCCTAATTGTTTTGTTTTTCACATTTTAGATTTTCACAAGAATTTTGAGGAGTTTGAATCTACCTGTGGGGACCAGTCAGATGATAGTACCACGATATGTCACCAATGCCTATGACATCAGCCATGTGGTGCTTTGGGTCTCATCCCTCCTGGTTAGTTCATTGTTCAAAAATTGTATGTTTAGTGAATAATTGCAGCCACAATTAGTGTGAAAATTGTTGTCTTATTGACTCCTATCATGTCCATTTTAGGGAGGACCCAGCAAGCAGGCTCAAGCACAACTCAGTGGCCTTTTCAACAGTATTACATCCTTCTTCCACCCATCAAACCATGGCCGCTGGTTGGTGAGTGATTTCCTGTGTCTTTGGGATGACTGTAGAATGGAAGAAACCATGAAGGATAGGGACTGCTTCATCAGACAGTCCATTAGAAATTCAGCGTTCTGTAGCAGCAGTCCAATATAATGGATTTTTTTAGTGATCTAGTAGGGTCAGTGGGTAAGATACCTCCTTTCTTTAGTATATAAATTAGAGGTCGACTGATAAATTGGCGCTGGATGTTTTTCAAACTATTGTTTTTGGTTGAACTTGCCTTTGTTAGTTTCTGATGGCTGCCCAGCCTCTACCAGTCACACGGGAACATAACTTAAATCACTGACCTGAGGTGAGGAGGGGGGAGTTGTGTTAAATGGAGCACTGGGTACAGCTCCAGATAAAGCATGTCCCCTCTGCTGTGTGACTGTGTCTCAGTGTATTACTCTTTATTTTGTATTCACTTGAAGTTTTTGCCTGGACAGCAACAGCAGTCTAGTCCATGAGTCCCTGACTGAGAGAATGCTGTCACTTCCTGTTACAAATTAAAAGCCCTCTATATTGGCTGATTAATCAGCTAATGGCTTTTTGTTGTTCCAAACTATTGTTATTATATTGGCCTTTAATAATCCAGTATCGGTCAACCTCTAATATGAACAGTACAATATAGCTGATAAATATAGCCTCTAAAAACTTGGTTTAGTTATGTCATGTCATACATATCATTAAATGTTTATGAATAAATAAGCCACAATCAAAGTTCAAGTTTGAAGAAAACAAAACACCTTTGTAAAGAGTTTCTAAAGACATTCAATAACTCTATATTGTTTCATCACAACTGTGTAGGTGGCAGTGATGGCAACATAAGCAAACAACCCCACAACTGTCATCACATTTTGATTCAAATGTAGCTTAACTCTGAGTGCTGCATGGAAAAACTGACATTATCTTTCCAACTAAGACCCGCCCTCTTCAAACTAAGAAGTAGGGCACAAAGAAAATAAAGACAGAAAGAAAATTATCATAAACAACTGAACTCTACAGGAAACATGAGTCATGCTGGTTTGAATGTAAGCAGTTAGTTTAGATACATCACTCATCCAGCTTGTTCCAACTCTAATTCCACCATCGTGTTAACACAGCATACCATGGCACTCAGCAACAGCACTTCACAATGACAGAGTACAGACTCACTCGTCATCATTTTTCTAGGAAGCTTCCTAAATGTTTGTATCAACTTCAGAAGTAACAAGAGGACATGTGAGTGAGATGGCTGCAATGCTATTAAAGGTCACTGGGAGTGCAGCCAAATGCCTTTCTGTTTTGAGGATCCCCCTCGACTAGATTTGAAGCACCACAGGCAGCAACGTGTCCCCACACATAAACCTTTATTTCTGGCAGGGGAATGAGTTTGTGTGTATTCTAGACTGTTCCTTGGATACATGTCAAAGGGTCAGCCACTAAGCGGTGGCTTTATTACATGTAAACAGTGTTTTGCAATCAACTAAGAGTAAAGTACCACTGAGGTCAGTTCATGATATGTCGGTCATGTCTTTTCAGAGCCTCAGCTTAACCACTCACTGGAGGAAAGGTGGAAATTAAAACTTGCATGCCATAGTGTAACAAAATCATTATTCTGTGCCTGATGAAATGTTAATTTCATTAGACTTGAGTGATTTAACGTTACTAGAGTGATCCAATAATTTGCACGTGTACAAGACGAGTAGACAAGCTGTGTTTACAGTCTATTGGTTTGTGTTTGTATGTCCGTTGTCATCTGTGTCTCCAGATGCTCCATGCATACACCCTCTACTCAGAGGCACACTGTCCACTTGTGTGTCACCCCTTTGTCATGTATCTGTCTTTCTGTCCCTCTGTCCTCATGTCTAGATGAAGCTCATGAAGCTGCTCCAACGCCTCCCAGCCAGCGTGGTACGGCGGCTGCACAGAGAGCGCTACAGAAAGCCCACGTGGCTAACACCGATACCAGACAGTCACAAGCTCACAGAGGAGGATATCACAGACTTTGTGGAGAGTATGATGCAGCCGGTTCTACTGGCCATGTTCAGCAAGACGGGCAGTCTGGATGCAGCCCAGGCCCTGCAAAACCTAGCTCTAATGAGGCCTGAGTTGGTCATTCCCCCCGTGTTGGAGAAGTAAGTCTGTACTGAACTAGAGAATCTCAGTTATGAAATTTTGACCCAAGCTCTGCTTTTAAAAAATCTGGAGCACTGTTGCTAGTTTTCTGCTTTAGATAAGAAACAAGGCCACATTTTGAAATGAACACAAAGGGCTGATTGTTCCCTGTCTCCGCCGTAGAACATACCCTGCTCTGGAGACTCTAATTGAGCCCCACCAGCTGACAGCCACTCTGAGCTGCATGATTGGTGTGGCACGGAGCCTGGTGTCAGGTGGGCAGCGCTTTCCTGAGGGGCCCACTCACATGCTGCCCCTGCTCATGAGGGCTTTGCCAGGCGTTGACCCAAATGACTTCAGCAAGTGCATGGTGCGCCCCAATGTTTTTCAAGTCCACTCACTACAGTGCACTGTGCTTTTATTGGGTTTTTTTTTACTTCCTAAATGTGATATAAACATCATCCCTTTCCCCCACAGATCACGTTCCAATTCATTGCTACATTTGTGACTCTTGTGCCTTTGGTGGACTGTTCGACGGCCCTACATGAAAGAACTGACTTGACAGAGGTGAATCACCATTATTCTTTCTTGCCTTGTCAATGTAAAAAATACATGGTGTGAAACGATCTTTGTGTATAACTTTTTCGTATTTTTGGTACGACTTTCAGGTGGAAAGAGAGATGTGCTCAGCTTCAGCTGAGTTTGAAGACTTTGTGCTTCAGTTCATGGACAGGTACGTGTTTTATGAAGAGCGTGTCCTGCATTAAAAGCTGCTTTCAGTCATGCAGCTGTGATAAGAGAGATTCTTTAGGTCACCTTATTGACATTTATCCACAGTAAAATACTGTAAAATTATTGACAACTTTACAAGTAGATCAAGCTTCGCAACCAACAGTATTTTCTCTGTGCATAATCTGAACATTTTAATTTATGGGTATTTCGATATCTGCACAGATGCTTCGCCCTGATAGACAGCAGCACTCTGGAACAAACTCGCGAGGAGACGGAAACAGAGAAAATGACTCATTTGGAGAGTCTGGTAGAGCTTGGCCTGTCTTCCACCTTTAGCACTATTCTCACACAGTGCTCCTTGGACATCTTCAAGGTTAAGACTCAGTCTTCACACACTTTTCTTTTTCCACATTTTTACACAGACACACACCAACGCATTTGTGACATTGTTTTAACAGGTGGCTCTGGAAAAGGTGTTCAACTTTGCAACCACAAACATCTTTGAGACACGTGTCTCTGGGAGAATGGTGGCTGACATGTGCAGAGCTACTTCCAAGGTGAGTGTTGTCCACTGAGACTCCTCACACGGGCCTAAAGCATCAACTTCTTGTAGCTTATTAGTCTCCTATCTTCATCCTCCATGTGCTTCTGTTTACAGTGTCACCCTGCAGAGTCACTCAAGCTGTTTGTGCCACACTGCTGCAATGCCATAAACCAAATCGCTGTCAGTAAGTGCTCACCACACAGGAATAAGTGTTTCCAAAAGAGGAGGTTTTCAAACACATGACTTTTCTTCCATGAGTCTTTGTCATATGGCTGATACAAGATTTTTTTTTTAACAGATGAGGAAGTGTTGAATGAGGAGGAGCTTGACAAGGAGTTGCTGTGGAATCTTCAGCTACTGTCTGAGGTGATTTAGAAAACTCACAATTTACTAGCCTACCCCCCAAGTTCCCATATTTACTAACACCTTCTATATATAATTCTGCACTTCACTATATTTTTCCTTCTTTGTCGTGTGCACCTCAGGTGACCCGGGTGGATGGTGACAAGGTCCTGCCATATCGTTCTGACCTGGTCCAGATTTTGCAGTTGACACTCCACCTCAAGTGTAAGCAGGGCTACACTCTAGCCTGCAACCTGCTGCACCACATCCTTCGCTCCTCAGCCCTCATCTACCCCACAGAGTACTGCAGTGTGCCAGGTGGCTTCCACCAACCAATCAGCGACTACTTACCCATCAAGGTACAAATATTGATTGGTTACACAAGCCTAATCAAATCAGGATTACAGTTTCTTTAACTTGTAACCAACAATGGTCTTGCTTTATTTATTGTGGTTGTCCCACATATCTGTCAGGTAAATCTGTGAGACCTCACAACTTAACTCGTGCCATGTTTTTACCATACTGCTCTTATCATCCCCCCCAGATCAGTTAGAGATTGTGTTTCAGAAACAAAGAAACACTTGCAATGACAGACGTTTGTCCTTTAACCAGATAAGCCGCACAACTCTGTAGCACTCACCATGACCTGGTTTGATTAATTGTCCGATCCTCTCTTTAGGTTGTTAGTCAGCAAGGCAACCTGTACTTTGATCTCATTAAGTCGCTTCCTTGTTGGAGGCATGGATAGTAGATTACTTTGTTGGATTATTGTCTAGTGCGCAACAAAAGAGACAACATGTCTCAGTTGCAAGGCTGAGCAATATCGATACTATGTTGATATTGTGATATAAGACTAGATATCGTCTTAGATTGAATATCATTAGTATTGTCTTTTCCTGGTTTTAAAGGCTGCATTCCAGTAAAGTCATGTGACTGTTGAACTCAACAGACTGTTCTTGTCTTTACTCACCTAGTCATTATACTCACATTACTGATGATCATTTATCAAAAATAATTGCTGAAAGCACCACTAGTCAACGTGACAGTATCGTTGCAATATCAATATTGAGGTATTTGGTCCTGACATTTGTTTTCTCAGTATCACCCAGCCCCACTCACTTGTGGTTACAAAAGCTGCCAGCAGTAGTGCAGACCTGGGGGAATGTATTATGCATCAGTCTTTAAGTGGTCTTTAATTAATACCATTTACCATTTACATGTATATCTAACCACATGTTGAAACTGATAGCTTTACCTTAAGCCTTTAATCACAAATAATAGTGTCAGTACAGATGCATTTTTGTATATCATGATTTGATTCAGTAGAGAGCCATGTCCTCTCTTACTGAGTGGGATGCCTGTGCTCTTTTTTTTTAATCAGAGAAAAAAAACGTGCTAAAAAAAGTGCCGTCTCTCAAAGTGGAAAGTTATTGTGATTGCATTGGCAGATATCCAGCTCCTATTTGCTGTATTCTCTCATATGAACCAGATCTGAAAATACCAAATTTCATATGCTGTATTCCTGATTACATATTTATTGTTGATATCTGAGGTGTGCCACAAAAAAAGTTTACTTTTATCATCTTTTATGTATGAATGTAGCCTAATATTTTTATCTCACTAGTTAGTTTTTATCATATAAAAAGTTTAAACTTTGCGCATTGTCTCTATTCCATGCAGGATTGGGGTCGGCCTGGGGACCTGTGGAATTTGGATATCCGGTGGCATGTGCCCAGTGTTGAAGAGACCTCCTTTGCATTTTATTTACTGGATCTTATCCTCCAACCTGAGCTTCAGCGCCTTCAGAGATTTGCACAGGGAGAGCAAGACATGAACAGGTATGGAGGACCAAGTGTTCACGTGTGCGTCCTACATAAATTTCTTTCTGATTTTTACTGAAGTCACTCGCTATAGATGGGATGGGTTTGGCTCTGTAAGGTTCAGCGTGTATATAGATTATCGTTGTTGATTTTGTGTTTTTCAGAGATGACGTCCTACAGAGCCTGACCATTATTCAGCACTGCCTCCTTGGAGCTGGGAGTCTGATGCCTCCACTGAAAGGAGAGCCAATACCTGAACTGTGAGCAGCTCTATACACATACTTAACTCTGTCCTGACCACGTAAACCAGAGAAAATCAGTGTTGGTTTACAAATATTGTTTTGTAAGGCTCCTTAGGGAACAGTTAGTGGATGTGCTTGGGTTCTTCTGGAGGGAGGGACCAAGGTGTTGATTTCATATTTGATAAGAAAGTAGATCCAGTATTATATATTATATAATATTCAGTGAAAAAATATGGATTAAAGGCCTTCTGGATTTGCATATTTGGATACTAAAAACAACGAGAAATCCCCATTAAACGTAGAGGTGTAAGAAAATATTGATACTCTTCAGTATTACAATATTACGTTATGTGATACTGTATTGTTTCTCAAAAACACTATAGCTCTTTTATTAATAGTTTACATGCAACAATGTAAGGCAGTAGTCCATTTTGTTTGTGGTTAATCCCAACTGCTAGATCCTTTAGTGTTGTAGTCTATCTTCAGACATTTGACTCTTCCGTTCCTACATAACAGCGTGAGGCTAGTGTAAACACAAAGATTATGTTGTGATTTGTATGGTATCGTCAGATTCTTGCCAATACACAGCCCTAAGTAAATGAATGAGTTACTTATATATTTACAGTTGTGTAATTGTGATATCGTTGCTAAGGGCTGTATGATGTAATTAATAAAGGACAGACGTCTTGAGGCACTTTTTTATTAAGAAAAACTCATTCCATTTATATTTTAAGTCGCTAACTTGGCTTCAAATCTGCTTTCCCCCCCATGGTCCATAGTATTGTGAATCTCGATGAGACCAGCCTCTACACAGGAGTGGAGTACGGTACGAAAGTCACTTTTTAAGAACTGTTAGATAATAAAGGTTTCGCTCATAATCCATGTAAATCATCAGGCTTGTTGGAGTATAATCTGACACTGTAATATTATCTCTACCTGCAGATGAATCCAGAGAGAACTACAGAGATGCTATCTGCAAAGTGATGAGACAGCTGCTGCGTAAGTGTTCACTCAGTTATACTCGATTTACAGCCTTATCCCTAGTCGTCTTAGTCACATTCAGCTGAACAGAGAAGCTCACAGTATACTGAAGGATTCTGTCCTGCCAACTGAGTTTCTTAACCTTGTCCTGCAGATCACATCTTGGAGCACTCTGAAGATGACACCAAGTCTCTTTTCTCCATCATCAAGGTAGGCAGGCAGTAACATAATAGTCTGTGTACTTTTATTTCTTTGTGTTGAATAATATGCCAATGTCAGGGTTCAGGCTGTTGCACTTTCCCACCCCTTACCAGCATTTACTGATGGATTTGGCTCATTTCTACAAAATCGCTGTATACCACTGGATTACAAATCCTTCAAACAAAACACACAGTTGCATGCTACCTTTTAGACAGCCACAGCGGAGCAGTGTGTGGAAGTTATTAAATGGTGCGTGGGACACTGTGTAGGCGTAGGTCATCACAGAATTTATTTGAATCACGTTTGCTGTCTTGAATTGCCCAAAGGCAAGGCAGGCTATTGGCAGAAGCTGATGCATTGATCCTATTGCCCAGCGCTAATCAATATTTTTGTCTGCAATACCTTTCAGATCATCAGCGACCTGTTGAACTTCAAAGGTTCTCACAAACACGAGTTTGACTCCCGCTGGAAGAGCTTCAACCTTGTGAAGAAATCAATGGAAAACAGAGTGAGAAATCTAACAATTTATTGTCCTTTCATACAAGGGATTAAAAACTATACCCTCTCTTCCAAAGCTTACATTAAATGCATTAGTGATAATGATATTACATCCTATGCTAAAACTTGGCTGGCACTGCAAAGTGTATAATGCCTTGTTGTTCTTTTTGCAGCTTCACGGGAGAAAGCAGCACATCAGAGCTCTGCTAATAGACAGAGTCATGCTCCAGCATGAGGTATGTTTGTAATAGAGAAGTTACCTCATTGGATATCATTCTATCTTTGCCATTTATAACTTTGAATTTTTGTGTTTAATCAGCTGCGAAAGCTGACAGTGGAAGGATGCCAATACAGGAGCATCCACCAGGAGCTGATGAGAGATCTGTTGAGGCTTTCCACAAGCACCTACAGTCAAGTGAGTACCACAGGACACTCCACAGCAAGGCATTATGTACATTATATCAAGGCATTTAATAGCTTCCTGTTTTGTTTTAGTTCAGCCATTACACATTATGTATCTAAAATACATTTGATCAGTGTTCTTAATAAGCATTCTGAATAATACACTAACTGAGATTTTTTATGACCTTGCAGGTGCGCAGCAGAGCTCAAAATGTGTTGTACACTGCACTGGGAACCTACAATTTCTGCTGCAGAGATCTGATCCCTCACGTCCTTGAGTTTCTCGACCCGGACAATGGCAGTGTCACACAGCAGCAGTTCAAAGTATGACAGTCCCCTCTTGCACACCCGTGTCATATCAGAACTCACAAATTTTTATATTTTGAAGAACTCAGATGTTATATTTTCTAATTAACGTTCCCTTCACTACCAGGGTGCCTTGTACTGTCTCCTGGGGAATCACAGTGGAGTGTGCCTGGCCAATTTGCACGACTGGGAGTGCATTGCACTGACGTGGCCCGCCATCGTACGCTCTGGCCTCAGCTCAGCCATGTCTCTGGAGAAGCCCTCCATTGTGCGGCTCTTCGATGACCTCGCGGACAAAATCCATCGCCAGTATGAGACCATCGGCATTGACTTCTCTGTAAGAAGAACACTTTCACAAATGGCTTATAGAATCAAAGGCAATTGTGATATCCACCTACCTATAATAGTAGAAGCTGAAGAACTCAAATACACATATCTTGAAATTGCAGGTTGGCTGCTGAATCTATATCAAACATCAGTATTAGATGATTTCCATTTTTTGAATTAACAATATTTGATAAAATTGTATTGATTCCAAAATATTCAGCCATGAAAACAGTAAAAATATGATTTTGAGTGTCTGTACTAGAGGCCCAATCAAACTCAATCAAAAGCCAAATAAAGACTCAAAATTCTCATGTAGAATGTTGAATACACCAGAGTTGACAATATTGTCCAATACAAGGCGACACAAATAGAGTTAACCCGACACAAAATTATAATTTTATTTTTTTATTATTTATATTTATCAAATTATCAGTATAAATGGGTCATATTGATTTTGCTGTATTGCCTTAGCATCAAAATAATACTGTATATCCTTCTCTCTGCTGTTGTCTTTACACATGAATTTACTCAGGAGACGCTTACTGAGGCTACCACAATTTTCTTTTCAGTATTGTGGGAGCATTTTAACCAACATTGACCCTACAAACCTCACACTTACGCTGTTCCTGATAAAAATGGTCCTCAAAAACTTGTAACACCTTCTGGCCAGTCTCTGCTGTCTTAAATTAATGTATTTATTAAACTTCTGGTGCAAGGAACAGACTCCACACAGGAGAGGCTGCATAGAGTCAGTTTAATAATTCCCAGCCTTGTAATCTTTACAACTGGACAGTC
Source organism: Chaetodon striatus (assembly GCA_029783705.1). Lineage (NCBI taxonomy): Eukaryota > Metazoa > Chordata > Actinopteri > Chaetodontiformes > Chaetodontidae > Chaetodon > Chaetodon striatus. The sequence continues at coordinate 11,985,952 of JAPZEB010000003.1, read as the reverse complement.
TGAATCTTCTCTCGTGTCAAAGGTTGCAAAGCTCCTTTTGAGTTATTCAACAGATGACTTAAGGGTGACTCAGCAATTTTGCATTTGAATTTTAGTAATATTCTACCACAAAACTGATCACAAAAGTAGTCACAAAATGGTGAAATAGAACATTTTCTTGTTATTTTATAACTCTCTGGTCTCCTCTACTCTAACAAAGCTATGCAGGGGAAAGTCAATATTTTATCAGTCTCCCCCATGTCAACTCTCTGTCTGAGTTAAACAAATAACTCCCTCCTATTTGGGCGAGCTTTACATTTAATTCCCTCTCACATATTTGGCTGAATTATGTCAGATACTATGTTTTATGATTTTTTCTCCCTGTAGATCCCTGCTGAGTGCTGTGATGTGGCCAGACAACTTATGATTGCAGGAAATCCTGTCCCCAAGGAGCCTGTCCCTCAAGAGGAAGAAGTAGGAAAGGGTTTGAAGAGGCAGGAGCTCAAGAACGCCGAGTCTGTGGAGTGAGTTCACATCAGGAACAAGACAAAAAATCATGACCACTCCAGAGATCTTCAGTTAAATTCGTCTCCACAAACACTTTAATATAAAATGGCTTAACTTTGAATCTCCAGTTCATATCATGGTTGTTTGCTCCCACATATTAAAACACTTCAAAGTACTGACACATAACCCATCTGTTAGGATGATGCACTTACTCTGCAACCTGAATGTGAACAAGATAGGTTTGGTTACGTAACAGATGCAAATACTAAAACTGTTCTACATTTTTTGTAGGAAATACAAACAGCTCATTGGTGATCTGCTGGACTGCCTCAGCAACAGGAACATGTAGGTCAATTTAATATTCATCAGATCCTGTTTATATTTATTTATTAGTCTGTAACACCTGCTCTGTTTAACATTTCAGGCCATGGAAGTTTGAACACATTGCAATTGGCTTCCTGTCATTGCTGCTGAGAGATGATCACCAACTCCCACCACCTGCTGTTACGTTCTTTGTGGAGAGCCTCAACCATGACTCCCTCTATGTCCGCAAGGTGTGCCTCACACAAATTATGAGACACATAGTAGCAGTGCTGTGATTGTGCAGCGTATGGATGCATTCCAGCCTTTCCTGTGGACATTTTGTTTGAAATGTCTTATTTTCTCCATTAGGTGGCGATATCAGCCGTGGCAGGGATAATGAAACAAATAAAGAGGCCTCATAAGAAAGTCCCCATCAGCCCCTCTGAGCTTTGTAAGCACCTGAAGGTTTTGTTTGTCTTGTGTTCTTGTGTATGAACATCACAGTTTTTGTATCTTGTTTTCATTCCAGTTTCTAATTATAGTTTCTGTAACTCATCTCAAAACACTTCATCTTTGGTAGGTGGAGTGAAGGAGTCAAGTGATATTGTGGCAGGGGACCGTCTAGACAACCAGTGGCTCCAGTATAACAGCAGCAGTCTGCCCCGCACACAGCAGGACTGGGATGGCTGCGTGTTTGTGGAGAAGACCCACTGGGGATACTACTGCTGGCCAAGGTTTGCATGTTATGTCTTATTTTCTTTGGTTGACTGCGTTTTGCTGTCTTGATATATTTATCTGTATTATTCTCAGTCAGACAACATCTTTCACCTTGTTTTTATTCACCATCACCTCATTATTGTTCTCCAGAAAACTAATGATGTATGCACCACTGGAGGAGCAACCCAAACAGAACCTGACCAGGGAGGAAATGACAGAGGTTTGTAAACAATCATACACACCCCCAGGTGAAATATTTAATGCATTCAATAATATGAGGGATTCTTAACTACATTTAGTTAAAGTAACTGTCATACCCTTCCTTACAGCGGGAACAGATCATCTTCGACCACTTCTCAGACCCAGTGTTCATCAACCAGTTCATCGAGTTCCTCTCTCTTGAGGACCGTAAGGGCAAGGACAAGTTTAGCCCTCGCAGGTTCTGTTTGTTTAAGGTAAGATTCCCTGAAAGTCGTGTTGAATACAGATAGCAATTTAAGTCAGCCAATAGAGAATTTAATTTGTTCCCTTCTTCTCCTCTCTTTTCAGGGATTGTTCCGCAATTTCAGCGATGCCTTTCTTCCCCTGCTGCAGCCACACATGGAGCGCCTAGTGGCCGACTCCCATGAGAGCAAGCAGCGTTGCGTTGCAGAGATCATTTCTGGACTGATCAGAGGCTGCAAGCACTGGAGCTACTTAAAGGTACGGGATTGAAACTCACCAGGAAGAGTCACCTGATGAATGAAAATTTATAAAAAATACTACTTGCAATTTCATTATGTTCTGGCTTCCTATGGTGCTTTCTCAAATTTTGTAAGTGTCCTTCCAGACACAAGACA
>JAPZEB010000003.1:11954868-11968561 GCA_029783705.1 Chaetodon striatus | reverse complement strand
GTTATAATCATTACAAAGCAAAAGCAGCATGTGTATACATTCAGTAGGCTATATCTTCAGTAGCTAGCTAGCTAACCATACACTTTTCAGGGTCTGATTTTGGTTTTGGAACAGGGAAGAAACATATATATCACATAACAACATATATGTTTTTCCAACCTCTCCAGGTAACGAGTATCATTAATACACGACGTGCGCCAGGCACAACATTTAGCTCCAAATCTACAAAACCAGCCTGAAAATGAAGGAAATCTGAAACAATTGCTCTAGAGTCAATGGAGTACAATGCTATGTTACAATTGGCCAGTCTGCATCCAGGGGTGGGACTTAGCGAAGAGTCAAAATCGAGTAAATAGCTGACAGATTTATCATTAAGGAAAACAATCTTTAGTTGCAGCCAGTATAATTAAATATTAGAAGTTGTCTTCCTCCCTTTCAATTATTTTCAAGCCACTTCATGTGACGATTTGTTATATGGTATGAAAAACTACTTAATAGATTGACAGGCAGGAGCAGAAAAAATCTAAACTGCATAAACTGTTTTTTGTTTTTTTATGAAAAGATAAACACTGGAGAAATTAGATTAAATTTAATTAAAATAACATTATGGTTGTGTATGCTTCTTTCTCAACTTCTTCTTAGTTTTTCGTGGACAAATAAAAACAAGTTATCTTTGCCCAAACGCCCACATCTGTTTGGATTTTCCTTTTATTTAGCTCTAAAAACTGAAGTTGACTTTAGCACTCTAGCTAAGGTTCAGCATTAACCCGATACAGCTTGTACTTTTTCTCCCAGTCACTATGACTCATTGGTTACTAGAGAACTTACCCCTAGGATGTACTGACAAGTCTGAGGCTCCAGCATATAGACAGTGACAGCATGGGGAGACTCAGACTCCTTACATCTGACAGAGAGAAGGGAAAAGAGACGAGTGAATCAACTAGGAAACATCGGGGGTATTGTTATACTCATGTGTTGACTCAGGGCAGTGACACTGAGCTGGCGCTGTGGTTCCTCCCCCGCCCATGACTGTTCACTCACTTGAGCTTGACAATGACCTGTCTGGGCTTCCCTGTCAGATCACACACATCCCCATGGCCATAGAAGTGGGAAACCAACCTGTCAAGGAGTGGAGAGGATGAACAGAGAGAAGAATAAACAAAAATCTCAGTTGAATTTGCATCAAGATGAGGTTTCAAAAATATGAAAGGCTTACTTGACTTTCTGCACTCCATCATCTTTGAGCTGGTAGGATCTGGCAACGTTCTTCTTGGCCCACTCCGTGTGCTCCAAGGCGTTCCAGTTCCCGACCACCACAATGTTCTTTCCTTGCTCTTTATCCTGCGGCAGAGAGGGATATTTTCATCACTGTACAACTGCAATCTAATGTACCGGACAATCTTAGATATACAATTAAAACAAACCAATTACAGATTTTCTGTCAACTAACTTTTATGTGGCTGAAGTGAGCTGAAACAATTACATGACAAATCAAGTGGCAGAAAATGAACTGCCATCTATTTTGGGATATTATCATTTTTCGAGCACAGATGGCTTCCTCAGTTCCAAATTCTTAATTGTAGTATTTGCTACGTGTCTTTGCCTTATGTAAAAACAAACTGTGTGTCTTTGGGTTTTGTTCTGGCAGACCCTGATCAGACAGAGTGTGTTTGGCAGGATGCAGAATGCAAGGCACACCACACTGCCTTTTTTTACTGAAGCCGACCCAGATCACACAAAGCACTTTTTGCAGCTAGCTGCATCTTTTTTTTAAATTGTTGCTAGGCAACCACTGAATCACCTGTCCTTAGCCTAAATGCTAATTTGCTATTGAGTAAACTCACAGATCTGTGCCTTAAAATCTGCACGAAAAATAGACAGGTAGAGGGCACTAGGTCTGGCTCTGATTAAGAATGAGAGGCTGTTCCCAAATAGTACGTTGGTCAAAGGGACCCTCAGAAAGAATAGCAATCACGGGGAGTACCACCAACTGGTCCAGGAGCTTCACCTGGATGATGGTTGGTTCAAGGCTTATTTTAAAGCCAAGTTTAGCCCAATGAGCAAAATGCTTCACTCTCATTGAAAACCATTATAAAAAGTCGCCCCAGGCTCCTAAAAGGCACTCTGTCTGATAGGGGCCAGACCCTTAGACTTTAGGAAATCTACTTTTGACATTTTATGGCTTAAACAACTAATCTGTAAATAATTGGCAAATTGATTGATAAAGAAAATATTTATTTAGTTACAGCCCTTCAGCTGAGTTTAACATCTTAAATAGTACTAGAAGTACATTTGATTTTTTTAGATATTCCACATAAATCACCCAGCTTCCACACAGACAGTCACACTAACAAGGAGGGACCCTTACCTCATGGTACTGATGGACATGCTTTCCGTAACAGAATTCATATTTCCACCACCCGACCCCCTGAAACACACACATTAAGAGGATTATATGTCACTGAGTGGTTTATTACGCACTGCTCAGGTGGTTTGGATGGACCATGCCTCACCCCGTGCAGACAGTATGAGCCACTGAGGAACTCCTTGATTAGCTGGTCATCTGTCAAGCGAGAGATGTGAGTGGTGCCGACAGTGACCTGAGACTGCCCTCCCACAGTCATGGGTTTGTGAGTGGAGGTGAAGGCCTCCTCTCTCACTGGTGACGTCTCCTCCTGTAACACGTCAAAGATATAAATGAGTAAGGTGTCGTCAGTACACGCAGTCCCCTGGGTCATACTTCTGTGCATGTCTCACCTCTCTGGTCTCGGAGGTGGCGCTGAAAGGCGGTTTGAGCTGCTCCTCTTGCTCCTTATCCAACTGGGCGAGCCGACGAGGCCGCAAAGGGGAGCCCGCCAGAGCCTGGCAGAAGATGGCGTTCACTGGGGAGGACTTGAACCTGCAAGGAAACGGTTAGATTAAGAAAATGCACACAAGACATACGCATAATTCTACTACCAAGACGTATCTTTACCTACCTATATTTTGGGTGTGCGCAAAGCAGAGGTGTCAACACCACCACCTCATATTCACAGGTAGTGACCTCAGCGACGGACAGGATCTCATGCTTGGCCTCTGGGTGGCAGACGTACAGCACAGATGTGGAGCGAGCCTCGTTCTGTTTCAGCACACAAGGAGTCCCGTTTCCCATCTCCAACGGGAAGTAGGGAGTCAGCTGGCCTTCTATATTCTTAGTGGGCACCTGGACACAAACGGAAAGAGTGAAGGAGACAAAGAAGACTGACAGCTGACAGCTGGCCTGACAAATATGTTTGGTTATTGAAGTTTCATTTCCAAGTTTCATTATACTTACTTCAGTTTCAGCTGTTGATTTAACTTTTTCTGTCTCTTCAACTTTATCTAAAAAAAGGATTATTTAGCTTTAGTACCACAAAGAGGAGACTAATACACTGAATAACATGCTAATAACAATATAATAACATTTCATTCACAAATGAACTCACCTGTCTCTGTTGACTGGCTCTTCTGTACCGTATTCCCCAGGAAGTACTCCTGAACGTTAATTTTCTGTGGAAACACAAAGGATTACCTTCAGTACATGCGGCACTAAACTCCCTCTTCTCATTCATGTCATCTGAAAATTATTTTACCCTCTTAAAAACTTGTACCTGGCCAGTCTCCTTCTCTTCATGATACTGTCTTATATGCTTTCCATGGCATACTTCATATGTCCAGTATGACTCAATCTGCAATGTTGGCAAGGCAAGAGTGAGTTTAGAGTTATGCATGACCGAACACCGTCGTTCACCACAGCAGAAACATAACATCAAGTTTTTACTTATGCTCTGCTAATGTAGCGTGAAGTCCTTGTGAACACAGTTTCAGTCTCTCTGAGAGCGGTAGGGAAATTGGATGGAAATAAAAGTGAAACTTGAGAAGTCTCACCCTGTAGGAGCAGCTGCTTCGTTTGAAGAGTGGCTCCAGCAGTTCAGCCGGACTGGGCCCATTGTACTCCTTATCATCATCCTAAGTTGACAAAATACACCAAAAAGATACTTACAGGGTGACAGAGATAAGGCAGCGTATAAGGAACAGGAGCAATAAAAACAAAACAAACAAATAAACAAAAAAAGAAAGTACAACACAGATTAGCATTATAAAACTGAACAGACATTGCTGTCCACAGCAACGCTCTTCCTCTGAAGCTTACATGCCATATTTATACAATGTGGAATCTTATGCAGGTCATTCAGATCCATTTTGGACAGCTACATCTTTTTTAGTTGAAAAAAATAGTGTTTAAATTTCAGTTTCACATGTGTTGCCAGTCTCACCTTATCAGAGTCTGATCATATGAGAGCTATTGTTGCTTGCCCGTGTGTGTTTTTTTTTTTTTTTTAATTTAATTGTCAAACTGTAGCTGGCTTTGCATCCCCTTGTATCAGCAGAGAAATCAAAGATATGATGCTCAAAGACATAAAAATATGTCACAAACTGCAGCTAAATAAACAGAAGATATTGGTTCATCTTATTCCTGTTAAAGGGTTTTTTGGGGGGGAATTTCTCCTTATCCACTGTGAGGGTCCAAGGACAGAGAGATATTGTATGTTGTGAAGCCTAGCGAGTCAAACTGTGATATGTAGTATTGGGCTTTATGCATAAAATTGAAAACTGAATTATACAATTGAAGATGGAGCACAGACTGCACATCTCTCAGTGTATGCAACACAGTGTAGTTCGAGGAGTTCACCTTGATGAAGTGTTGAAAGCCTGGAGTAGCAGAGTTGTGTCACATCATTTTTTGTAACATTACATCGAGTTCACATGTCTAAAAGGAAGCTTAAAGTCGGAGTAAAAATATCAGAATCTGACCTTTTATCCTGCAAATAGCTGCCAAGCAGACAGTGCCTGCTATTAAAGGAATTTTTCATACTGTTAAATGAATATTATACACTTCCTGTTCTTGTGTTTATTTATAATTTTAACTGTCTTACGTCTGTTGTCACTGACATCATCTGTACTTGAAAAACATTTGATATTTAAACATGCAGTTTTTGCACAATAAAATCACTGTGCAGAGGCTTTATGATATGTAGTTTATCTTCACCTTATCTTATCCTGTCCTTTTCTATCTTCATGTAAATTTAGTCAGCATCTACAGGAGCTGTTCTGCATTCATATTTGATTATTTCACATTATCATAGCATTTACTTGCAATGTTGAGAGATGACCCGAGTCAATGTGACATAGTCATAGTTTCTATAAGTGTCCTTGATTAAGTCATTGATTCAAAGGTGCTTCAATCTCTGTTGTTTTTTACTTGTCTTTATTTCTTTGTGGATTTGATGACTGCTTGTCATGGCACAGTTTACTCCTCTTATAATATTTTGGTATACAAATTAGGTTTAGTAGCACTAGCAGTAACAGTGGTAGAACTAATAACATTAGCAGTGGTAGTAATAGTAATATTAGTCATGGTTCTCTTAAAATTTGTGATGGTATTTGCAGGTAGCCTGATCCCAGAGCACCCGAAATAATAAAATTAAAAGAATAATAAGACAGAATAACACTGCTGTTGTCTCTGCTTTCATCGCCCTCCACTTACAACAAGACATTTAGTTTGCACTACTTTGTTCCTCAGGTTATACATATATTTTATTCATTCATTATCATTAATATTTACATACACATGTTCATGCCCTACCCACATATTTTTTTGTATGTAACATTCCTATGCAATTTCCTGACATGCACTGCTTTTAACTACTTACCGTGCAATAATATCCATGTATTCACAGTAATAATACTGCACACCATGTGTGTATCTTACTTCATCTTGTCTTATCAAACCAGGAACAAAATGCTTTACAGAATCAAACAGCCTTGCAGTAAACCAGTGGGGTCAATCTGAGCTGCTTTGCCTGATATGTTAACAACTTGTGTCATAATATCTGTGATGACTTTATAACCATTATATGTAGCAGCAACAGAAATGCTGATGGCTTACCTCATCTCCAGGTGTCAGGGAAGGCAGGAGACATTTATACTTCTCCTTCTCTGCTGTTGTCATAATGACAAAGTCATCTTCCTTGTATAGTACACCTGACGTCGGCTGAAATGCACAGACAAACGCTTGTTACTGAAACTGTAACATAACGACAATAAAGACAGAGGAAAGTATCTCTGAACATAGCTAACAGTGACATCCCCCTCAACCTCTTACAATTAATTTGTTCCCCTAAAAAAACTGAGACATACCAGCGTGACTTCAGCGCCCGGCCAGTTGATTTTAAAAGGGATTTCGTCTGTAAAGGACGGGTACCCCCCTCTGTTAGCCGAGACGCCGCTGCAGACCTCCAGCAGCCCCCCGACTATCACCACCAGCAGCCCAGCCGTCATCTCTCCTGTCCGGCTGCTGAGCTCCTACAGCCCGCTCCTGGTGTAAGATAACAGCCGGCTCACGTCACACTAACTGCGGCCCGAATGATGAATTAAAAGCTACAACAAAGTCCGAGGAAACCTGGCTTTGACAGACGTAGGATATGTCTGTGTGAGACGGATGTCAATACAGCACAAAATACAGGAAGTGAACTGTTTACTTGCCACGTCGTGTTCCGCCTCTGCGATGGGCTGAAATAACAGCAACGGCCTCTGGCGGCGACACCAGGTACTGCAGGAGAATTTGACACCCTGGAAAAGCAAAACCAGACAGATTTGTGAAAGTTGTGGGAGCAGAACTAATACCAACTTTTTTATTAAACCACAGTTGTAATATATTTTACATTTTTTGTGCCATTTTTTCCACTGCCAATATGCATTGCAGCCTAGAGTCAATATGGCAACACAACCAAGTTTTGCCCAAGGAATCGCATATGATATAATTTTCGCTGTATCAGTAGTATGAATTACAATGTATAGCTTTATTGTGGGGGATATGTTACTTGCAATATCTAAAAATCTTTCCAGTATCACCGATCATTTCCAGTCATTACAAAGCATCAACCACAAAGTCATTGCTCAAATTCACAGCACCTTATTTTCAGTTCTAGTTAAAATCCTAAAATGTCCTTAAACATCAACTAAACCAGTCTAAATGCTGTGAGAGTTAAGAATCTGATCCAGAATCAGATGATTATTTTCCATCCATGAAGCTAGAGAGGGAGAACTGGATTTTAAGGTATTCAGGAATGGTAAAATATACAACCTGAATTCAAAAATAAAGTTAATACAGTACAATATATTCATTCATTATTCATTATCCACCGCTCATACTGCAGGGTTGAGAGGGGGCTGGAGCTTTTCCCGGCTCACAGTACAATATAACTTATATCAATACCAAGCCAGTATGAAAGAATATATGTGAAGTCTGAGCAGCAGGTCATTCCACATTTTATGAGCCATGAAGGCAAAATACTGGATATAGATTACCAAAATTAAAACAATTTACTGCATTTGACTGTTTTGCTATAAACAAAGCACCATGTACTTCTCTAGCTGATTGACAGAAGGTCGGTAATGTGAATATTACAGTGATCTGAAATGTGAAATTTACTTCCCTTGTTTTCATCAGTGAAACACAATTTCCCCAATGTCTTGCTAAACCCAACCACATCCTCATATGCTGAGAATAGTACTCATAAAGCTTCCATTGAACGCAGACCACAGCTCGCCTGAAGCATTTGGCTCCTTTTGAGTTGTAATGCTAGAGAGAGGTTTCCAGATCACGTAGGCACACAACAAAGGCAGGTTGCCTCATCTCTGCCTCGTAGTGGATGGATTTGGAAGTGTGTGTGCTATGATACATAGAGTTGATGTTTTAGGGTGTCTCACAATTAATATTATTATAGGGACTCCATGCAGAACTGAAGCTGAAAGGCAGTATGAAGATACAACTTATGATAGATCCTGCTGAGAAGCCGATTTACCGAGCATTGCCTGGGTATTATGTCGGTTGACTTATATACAGGCCATGACGAGAGCAGCTCTGTGCCAAACGTGCAGTGTCCTTACTCTTTTCTGCTGTGACTCTGTTGATTCAGCAGTGCCGTGTGTTGAATGAAAATAAATAATCCCCCCACCCCCCCCAACCTGAGCCGTTCACATAGAAACAGCTCTCAGTTAACAGGAAATTTAAAGCATGGACCTTGAAAATGTGTGGTGTTGCATTTCACTGTCAGGGGGGAAATGTGGAGAGCGCCTTGGACTGATTGAGTGTAAACCTGAGATGGGCTTTTTTTTTTTTCACCTGTTGGTGGAGCTGTTGACATGAGAATGTGCAGCACAGGAAGCAGGAGAAAGGAGAGAGATTTGAGCAGAGATTTTGAGACAAAGAGTGAGAGGATTAGGAGGAGAAAGGGATATGGAGGAACAGGGAAGGATACAAGCGAGAGAACATCCCACTAGATCATCCACCCTCTGCAACCACTCCCCTCGTACATACATACAGCTTCTACTGACACATCTGCTATGTAAACACAACATATGGATGTAAATATTTATGTGCACACCACCCTGTATGTGTGCAGAGTAGCTACATACTGTATATGATTATAACAGATAGATAGATAGATAGATAGATAGATAGATAGATAGTTTTAGTCTCCATGGTAACAATCACTTTGCAATTTTAATTATGATTCTGACAGCATTTTTCCTGGTCTGTTCTTGTTTCCTGTTTATCCGATAAACAACGTATATAGGTATGATCGTATATTCCTCCATTCGTCTGTAGAAATGTTTAAAAGAAGACTGATGAAATCATGTTTCTGTACGAAAAGTATAAAGCTATGCTCTGCAGCTGGTTAGCTTAGCTTAGCACATAGAGAGGAAAAAAAGGGGAAACAGCCAGGGGAAACACCCCCTTCACCCAAAATGTTTCCAAAATCACACCGATTGTGTTTTCCTAAGAGCCATGACAGGGCTCTTTTTCTTTTGTCGGATAGTTTCCACATTGACTTTTGTAGTCTCACCATCCACCATTTCTGTTACTGGAGATAGTTCCTGCAAAGAACTTACACTGATGCTCTTTGGTAAGTCGGAACAGAAACTGATAGCTACCTGGGAAAAGAAGAGAGCTATTGTCTTCCTGTTTTGGTTGCACAACAGTTTATGCACTTTCTTTGTACTGTAAATAGAGGCAGGGATGAAGGATTTTTTTTCCCCCTCGTCAAAAAGCCAATAGGATTTTTCCATTCAATTTTAAATAGCTGCATAAAATGAGTTCTGTGTTATACAAATGTTTATGATACTTACACAATTTGTTCAGCAAAATAATGTTTACAACTTAACATTGGTTTTATGATTTTTAAATGTAAGTGCAATTGGCAGACGTAAAAGGCTAATGTTAGGCAATAAATGAACTATACCACGGTCGCATAACTTAATGTCACCACCATGACGAGACTGACTTCAAAATTCAGGAGTAGGGCATTTTCTGATGTATTTTATGTTTTATAACAAAATGTGAAAGCCTCTTCAGCTTTTGTTAACCACGTTTATTTTAGTCATCGAACCAAAAACCCACTGACTTCGAGATGAGGGAACCAGGAGTGGGGCAGCTGTAGCTCAGGAGGTAGAGCGGGTCGTCCACCAATCGGAAGATCAGCACCTTGATCCCCTGCTCCCCCAGTCCGTATGTCAAATAATCCTTGAGCATGATACTGAACCCTAAATTGCTCCTGATGGCTGATCCATCCATGTGTGAGTGTGTTAAAGCAAAGCCGCACGACTAGAAAGGCACTATAAAACTGCAAGTCCATTTACCATTTACCAAAGGCTTACTCATTTCCGCACTCATTCCTCGAGCACTCTGTTGGTGCTCTTTGGTAAATGGGGTTAGGTACCAATACCTACCAGGGAAAACAAAAGCGCTATCCTCTTCCTGTTTTGGTTGCACAATAAATGACGCACCTCCTTTGTGCCATAAATTGAACCTTCATTTCAATGGGAGATTGCACCTGGTGGCATACAGAATTGCACAATGAAAATGAGGAGTATAGCCAGTCAATATAAACACTGCTTTCATCAGCCATTATATTGTGCAGTCAACATTTACTTCATAATGAGAGGTATGTCTAAAGCAAAACACCTCTCTATTTCCACTTTTAACAGTAATTGTTGTTGTTTTTACAGTTTGTTGAACTGATTAAATGAGATATAACATCAATTAAAGAGCTCTGTAGATGCTGGTGGGCAGATTGTTTAACTTAGATTCCCCTTATGCTAAGCTAACTTGCAACTGTCTCCAGCTACATTGTACAGACAAGAGAGTGGTATCAATCTTCTGATCAAACTCATGACAAGATGACATATCACCATACCTCATAAAAACAAAGGACTTATTAATTACTTGTTTTCCAAAGCAAACAGAGCACAGTTAAACCTTTTTTTGTCCATTTTTATGTATCAAATGTGCTTCAAAATGGCAACAGGCTAATGAGTGTCCTGAGACGTAAAAAGAATTGAGATAGCCTACAACCTGCATAATGAGTCAAAACTTCTGTAGCGTCTCCATCCTCCTTGTTGTTCATAGACTTTTCCGAAGCCTGACTGGAACTCACCTGAACTCACCACTTTGAAATGAGCATTTTCATTTATTTCACTGCCATCCATGAGGTGAACTTGATTTGCATAGATGCCTTCCACACACCCTCACCTTATGCATAATTGATACAACTGTCATCTCCCCAACCATAATAACATCATTCCAAAGGGAGCAGGGAGAAATGAATCTTGGCATTTGAAGGTCTCGAGCGAGATTAAGATATCTCCTGAGCTGTCGCCCCAGAAATACACATAGAGTGTGTCAGACGTCAGATCAATATTGTCACTTGTGCTGGATTTTCTTAATGACATTCAATATTGATTTGGGTGAAGCATTTGAACATGTTTTATTTATTTATTTATTGTGATTTATATGTTTTACCTTACCTTTTCCCCCTAACATTTCCCTTTAGACTTAAAGTCTGAACTGCATCTCTAATTAATCAATCATGATTCATTGTGTTCACATCTATACTGCAGTCTTGTCAAACTTATAAACATTACATCATGTCCTTTCTCTGCTGCCCACATCATACGGACTCATTCTGTGTTCTGATTTTGTTGGAGTGATGAAAACACCAAAAGGCTCAAACTGATTTTTACTGTTTTGAATAATCATCAACAAACTGGTGGGTGTGTTTACCAGCTTAAAGACTGAAGTGTCAGAACATGTGGTATGCTTCCCCATATTCACTTTACAGCTCGCTTAAGCAAACTCTTCTAATCCTGTCTGCTCTGCATGTACACAGTTGTCACTCATGCACCTGTTGTGTTTTAGTCAAAATAAAAACACTGTGTTATTGGCTAAACGAATCTTGTAAGGCGCTACTACTTGAATAAATGCTGCAAAGAAGCAAAAACAACAAGTCGGTGAAACATGAAAGAAATGGATTTAAACCATGCCAGTGGATCAGAGTGTTGCTCTCCACATCCCCACAGAGACGGTAATGAGAGAGTATTTTTGTTTGGATAGATCTGGATAGGCTCCAGATATTCACAGAGCCGGTCCTCACTATATTTGCCTGTGATTGCTGCTTATCTCTTATATGGCAATATCAGAGAGCGGTCAGTGGAGACATAACATCCCCTAGTCCCTGAATGCATCATAATGGCACAGAACCCATGACTGAATTTAAACTAAAGCCAAAGTTTTTGATAAATCAAACGCTGATATTATGATACTTCTAGAATGTATGTCTGGGTGTTGACCTGAGCTTTATATAAATGCAGAGTTGGTTTTGGTTATTTGGATGTGATATTTTATGTTTACAGCTTGGCTTCTCTTCCAGAAAGCTCTCAGCCTGGGGAAACCTCCAATTACAGCTTCATCACAAGTAAGACAACCCAACCCAACCATGACCATTCTCAAAGGTGACCATGGATGTTTATGTAAATGCTGTTTGCATTGTCTGAGACTTTAAGCTGTTTCACAGAGTCTTGAGACACTACGCTCGGATACAAAAGTCACTGAAACCCCAGAAGTATGTTTTGTCTATAAGCAAGAACAGAAAGTGGGTTAACTACTTGAAAATGCATCCTAAGCAGTGTGAATAAGCTAGAAGAGCTTAGCGAAGCTAGGGAGACTTTGAGAGTGAAAGTCATTTAGTGGTTCTTCACAGTTTGAGAGTGAATGGCACAAATACTGCAAGGTAAGGAACAGAGCTCTAAGGACTGGGTGGAGAAAGGAAATTGAGATTCTGTGGATATTTGATCAATATCAGCTATTCAGCAAGAAATGACTTAATATTAGAGAGTAAGCCACATCACTACATTATGCTACATCCTACTAATATTGATTGGAATCTTAAAAACAAACATGAATATTAGGTTCATCTAGGATTTTATAATGCATGCTGATTATTGCCAAACAATTCAGATGTGTTGGCTGCAAACACCTGTGAAATATTGGACGCAGGATATTGCATCGCTGTCTGTTTTCTCTAAATGATCATATCTAAGAAAGATCATTTTAACTGTCAACAACCCACATCAGCTATTGACAGAGCAAATAAACATCCCTTTCTTAACAGTTTGTTATCCTGCCCATGAGAAGTACAGTATGTACTCAGTTTGCTGAGTCATTTATATTCGACTGGCTGCTTTGGTGTTATCGATGCAAAGAAACCCTACACAATCCATCATCATTTGAATGCAGTCACAAGTTCACTTTGGCACCAATTTGGGCTGCAGATGGGTTTAATTGGCTGAGATATGTGAGAGATGATGGCTTCTTCCATTTTCTGTATGAGTACACTGTCTACCACTTAGCTGATAGGTAAAGCATTCACAATATCAGACTAATGGGGAACGACTGAGAGTAAACACACAAAGGCAATAGTATAGAATTTTAACTTCAGCATGTGTGTTTGCAGCCCAGTCGCCAGAGCAAAATGTTGGCATTGTATGTTTCTGCAGACCACGGATACATTACATTTGTATGTTTCACATGAAGACAGCTAACAAGCTGCAGACCACTGCAGCCAACTGTTCGAGACAAACAACAAAAGAAGAATCAACAGAAGATGCTTGTTTTATTGACTATGTTTCTGCCTTTTATAATGTTGTCTTTTATATCTGGTGAGCCGAAGACAAATTTCCACATATGGTGGACAATGAAGATATATTCAATTCCATTTCTGTTCCATTTTAAAACCAGGTGTTTGGCATCGGCAGCATTTCCAACCATGGTTGTTTCACCAAAACAGGGTATTTTAAGTCAAAACATGATCTTTTATCCTAACTAAATGGATTTTGTCACTAAACATAACCACACATTAACCACAGTGTTGTTGAAACATAAAGAAACACATAATAATGTACTAAAGATACACTTTCATGGTTTACATAAATGTACGATGTCAACATTTATCCTTGTTATTGGGTTGGTATTACAAACTTCAAGATATGGAGTCTTTAAAGCAAGCCATAATATTGTACATAAATGAGTGAACAACCCTAACCTAACTTGACCTAATCTAACCTAACCTAACCTAACCTAACGTGACATAACATCAGCATACCTGAACCTGCATAATTATGATTGGACATTACAAGTCTGCTGTCACTCAAATGGCTCATGAACCTCATTGTCTAATCTAAGACAGTGCTTCATATGTAACATAACATAACATAACATAACATAACATAACATAACATAACATAACATAACATAACATAACATAACATAACA
>JAPZEB010000003.1:11923217-11954768 GCA_029783705.1 Chaetodon striatus | reverse complement strand
CCTGGTTGTTCACTCTGCCATCCAAGCCTTTGTTTTTCTCACAGTGTGGATGGCCATCTGTCAACCTTACCTAGAGAGAGGCAATGATTTTTGCTCGCCTGAGTGAACACCCAGCAAAGCAATATTTCACATGTTAGCACTGAAAAAAGACCCGTCTCAGGGGATTTTGCTTACTGGAGTGATGTGGTGGTGTACATCAAGAGTGATAGTAGTGCCGTGATGATGGAGCAGGAGCTGCAGCAGGTCTGGTTAACTAGCAGCACCAAACTCTCCTAACGCCCTGGGTGTTGTTAAAAGTCCTGCTTCCTTAAATGCTGCCTTCTGGTTGTTGCTTTGTGGGAAATGAACCAATTTATTATTACTTTAAATAGTCTTCACTCATCCCTCAATTCATTCAGCCACCAGTGCTTTCAAGATCATTTGGGGCCTGAGGCCTATCCCAGCATGCTCTGGGAGAAGGCAGTCTAAACCCATGTTGTGTGGAGGTGTTTAGAAAATGCTCAGTGTCTGCAGAGACAAATCATCCAGTGTCCCATTTGTAAAGTTTTGGATAGGTACTGAATATGAACCAACCATTAGCATTAACAGGAATATATTTTAAGTGCATGGCTGTAAGGATGGCTACGTTAGCCAGTCTGTAACAAAAAACAGTTCCCCATCTGAAAAGTGCCTTTCTATAGTGTGCGCTTGACGATGGACTGGTCAGTCAAGTGCACACTTTCACCAAGAAGACGGCTGTTCATGTCCTGTTCTAAATGTTTTTTTAACAGTGTTACATAATTAATGTCACGTGACTGTACCATGTGACATACGCCTCATAATGTAGTTGTTAACTTACTTCAGTTATGCAACAAACACAAACCTTGATCTTCTTTTTAAACCTAACTAATTAGTAATTCATCCATCCATTGTCATTCATTTTCACTCATCTGAGGCCGGGTAGCTGGAGCAGCAGTCTGAGTAAGGTACTCCAGACGTCCCTCTCCTCAGCAACACTTTCCAGCTCGTCCTGAGGGAGGAGATGTATAATCTCTCTAGCGTGTTCTGGGTCTGCCCCGGGGCCTCCTACACTGTACCAGTGGGTCATGCCCGGCAAAACCTCCAACGAGAGGCACCTGTTCAGATTTCCAAACCAAACCAAACTGACCCCTTCTGAAGTGAAGGAGCAGTGGCTCTACTTTGAGCTCCCTCCAGATTTCTGAGTGATCACCCTATCTCTAACTTATTTCAGCTGCTTGCATAGATGATCTCATTCTTTCGGTCACTACCCAGAGCTCATGACCCTAGGTGAGGGTTGCACGTAGATGGACCAGTGAATCCTTTGCCTACCGACTCAGTTCCTTCTTGACCACGACATTTCAGCGCAGCAACTGCTGACATCACTCCAAACCACCTGTCTGTCTCTTGCTTTAGTCTACCCTCTCTTGTGAGCAACACCCAAGTGAGCCCAGACATTTATTTTGTAAAGATACTATGCATGTAATGAGCAGAAATTCATACATAGTGCCTGTGTAACACAGTTAATAAGTTGGTGATCCCACCATTACACGCTGTCTTTCTGTCATCTTTGTGTCATTATTATGTTATTTACTGTGTTGTTGTGATGTATTAGTTACCACAGAGATTTCTTTTCTTTTTTGTGTACTTGAACGCCACGCTGACGAGCCCTTGCAGACTTCACAGATGCGCCCCGTGCTCTGTTACAGTCTGCTGTCTTTGGACTCGTGTGTATGCTAAGCTGCACTGTGAGTGGGAGCTGACTGTAGAGGCTGATTTTCTTGTTTTAGATCCACCGGTGTCAAAATAAATGCAGGTCCAAGCTGAACAGTGACCGAGAGTGGGTCATCATTTCATCTACACAATCCAAATCTGACACTAGATGGGTACCTAGAGCGTCATAGTTTGAAGCGTCGAGCCACTGACCAACCACATTTAAGGATTTAGGACTGAGACCATGTTGAAATATTAGAGTTACACACAGCAACACATTTCTTAAGGCACTCTGAACTTGACCAAAACTAAACTCTAAGTATTTGGCATTGGTATTTGGCGCATTTAAAAGCATTCTGGAGATAATCCAACTTTTTATCATTTATGTCATCAATGTGGTGTGTTTGGAAGTGAACTCTCAATATTACTGTTCAACCTGGAGGCTCCAAAGGTGAGAGCAGAGATTTTTAATATCCCACCCCACTGTGCATGAAGTCAACATTAACCCAGTCCTATCCTTCATCTCCGCTGCTATCTTTTTATGAGAATGGACCTCATGACTCTTGTTCCTGATATTCAAAGACCACAGGTATGCGGTTATACTAATGGGTCTTACATGATGCTGAAATGTGACTTGATGTAGTGAGAGTGAAAATTCCTCAAAGTGACCAGTAGGACCGACCAAAACAAAGTGTCATTCCGTCTCAGCCATTAGCTTTCAAGCCTGGGGTATCATTTGTCAGACCTTAACTTCTTTTCAAGGTCGCCGTCTACAGCGGGGCTATAATTCAACTATCATCTAATTAAGGAGGCCAATGATCATTTGAAAGGAGTAATGAAGTATAAAAAATGCCTACGTCAGACCTTATTAATGCCAGGCAGGACACTTTTAGAAGTGATGAGCCATTAGCCGAAAGGATACAACTAAATGAACAACAGATTAGCATCTCAAAGGAAACATCATGTGCAAATTGGTTAATAATTATTGTAATATCTCTGAAAATAAATATTGTCGCCCATTCAGTCATGCAACAAACCAGTCGGAGGAATTGGTAACATTTTGGTGTGGCATTATTCAGTTTGCTAATGAATCCCGCTAATGTGCATGGAGATGAGCTACAATTAGGATGCATTTTGTAAATATATGTTAATGAAGCAAAATTTTAATTGATAAATATTTTAGCACATAAAAAGAAAAACAGTTTATTGATGTTGTGTCGAAGAAAGTGTGCTTTACAAAACAAGCAAGAGCTGATGGAAACTTCCAGTTGTTGAAGCTTGTCAAATTGTCTCCATTTAGCAGCCGTTTCTTCCACAGGCATGTAATTGTGTTGCTGTCATACATTCCCTCTCCCCCCCGTATGAAGCTTTGGATTCTGGGTCTTTATCTAATTTATGCATCTCGTGAAAGTACAAGTCTGAATTTATTGGCGCTGGGCTAATGGCATTCATTAACCTTCGCAACAGTGAAATGTTTGATTGGAATATGGCATTTCCTCCCTCAAAGGGATGTTTCATCCCCTTTGCAATTCAAATACTTCAAATAAGTCATTAAATGCTATTTTACTTCAAACGTCCAGTTTATGTATGGTAATAACTATACCTCATCACACTTAACGCACACACACACACACACACACCCGCAGTGTGACAGACATGCGTCGTGCACACAGGCAGACGGGGTGAAATGTATTTAAAGGGGGTCACAAAAGCAGGAAGTTACTTCCCGATGACAGACAGTTTACATCTGACACTCACTGGGCTGTGTTTGAATATTAGGGCTTGATTAGAAACAATGCATCTGGAGACATAATTGTGTCTTATCATTAGGCTGATCTCTGCCTAATTATAGCTTATAATTAATGAGCTGTGATTATGGGACTAATTATGAAATCCGAGTTAAAGTTTGCGTGGTGTTAAAACATTAAGGAAATAAATTAAAGAAGTTGACTTTGGTGACTTTTAAAGTAACGCAACACATCTGTTTCCTGTCTGCTGCCGACTGATTGAACACCATCACCACTAAACCTTCATGGAGCTGATGGAACTTTTTACATCTGATGAGCATCCAGTTTTTGGATCCCAGAGTTAATACCTTGGCACCAACTCGTCTCTCTGGATCCATTATTTAAAAAAACATATTTGAAATGAACATTAAAAAACAGTTTGGAATGAACGCAAGAAAAAATGGCAACTTGGCATGATCATAAATGAGTGTGGGGTACAGTGATAATTATACTGAAAACTATGTGAAAAATATTAGATTAAATAAGGTGCCACACTGGGGTTAGTGTTAAATCACATTTAATACACTTAATAGAAGCAGATAATAATAAAAGAAGCTGAAACACACATTAGAGCTGAGGGGAACTGTCAGACTTCTGTGTGGGTTCCTTATTACGAGTGACCCCTTTTATTACACATAGTCCCTTCATGCGTTCTTAAAGTCTCCCTTTACTCAATTTTTTTCTCTGTATGTCCCCTAAAATGTCCGACCTTCAGTATACTGACTTGAATCTGACACATCGACGTTTGGTCATGGACTTTCCACATCCACATACGACGTGCAAGGTACCCTGGGTGTGTTGGTTGTTGACGTTCTGGGACACCGTGTCAAGTTCTGCCTGTTATATGCATCGTCTTCTGTCAAAATACACCTCTATTGTCACAGGAAATTTATCGTTTACATACAGTCTCTTTCAAAATAAACGTACTACATCGGTACAACACCACAAATTGACGCTTCTTTCCTTCCACAATAGACTCTTTATCTGAGTCTGACTGAGGCTCAAACGTGTATGGCTGAATCGCTCTGTTTTCTTTAATGTTAACGGTTGCTATCTCGATGCTGCTGCTCTTTCACTAGTTAACTTACTGCTAACAACACTGGATGAAGGGAAAGTAAAAGCAAAATCTACCATGAGCAGCATTAGTTGGCAGGGTGGAGGCCAGATTCAGAATTTCTCAGTGAGGGAGAAAGAGTAGATCTGCGTTTAACCCTTTTCTATTACAGGGGAGAAATGTGAAACAAAAAGTTAGTCAGACATGTCAGGAGGGGACTTTAATACAGAAATACTGATTAGAGCAGCTTTAAGGACATGACTTGACTCAACGTATTCAGTTGTTCTCCACCTCTGGTCTTTAATACAGCTCACACAGTGAACACATGTTATGAAATGCCTGGTGAAAACCAAAAAAAAGTCACTGCAGCTGCTGCAGCTTTAAAGCAATGGCCATACAGTGTGTTCCACTGAAAGTCGTGAGCTCATCTCGGCCTGTTCTCCCTAAGAACAGTCAACTCTCGATTAGGCTTCTGCCCGGCGTGATGAGGAAGTGTTTCATCCAAGGGCGTTTTGGTCACGCATAGATCCATGCCGGCATCCCAAGCGGCCGATTGCCTCCAAAGTTATCCAAAATGTCCGGCTCTGTGTAATGATTTTTCCAGACAGCTGACTGGCCCGGTTCGCTCACGTCACTCCACAGATTTCACCTGATAATACGCTTAGACACAGTGGCTGATCACATTCACCTGACCTTGCTGCACCAGCTAACTCGGGAGAAGAGAGGAAGAGAACGTTTCCGCTTATCTGTCCCATTTGCTGGAAGAGGAGAGATTCTCCAAGTCTCACTCCCAGCGTGGCTCCCATTGACTTTGAACCTTTTGTTTCACTCGGGCCACGGATAGCATCTCAGGAGCTGCAGGAATCGTGCACACAGGCTCTCAAAATACAATTAGCCATTATGAATTGAAGAAACATGTGAAATCTCTGAAGGATGTGACGGATTCATCTGCCTTGTTTGGCACAATGTTGTCACTTTCTTGTTGTTTAGTAGCACTAATTGCATTTGTCATTGAAGGCTGACTAAATCAGGCAGTTGCAGCACCTAATGAGATGCTGATTAGAGATTCTGAAATTCACTCACTACTGATTCAGTGTTATTTTAGCCGAAAAATGAGGATAATTTCCTCTAATGCCACTTGTTAAGGTAATTACTCTGTAATTGCCTTATCAAGGTGTCATAGAAGAGTCAAGGCAAAAAATATCACTACCCCTCAGGCGCACTTTGTTACTCTCCATTTATCTTTTATTCTGTTAAATGCAGTCCCATCGCACTGGCACCACTTCCACAGATTGAATGAGTGAAAGAGTTTGTGTGTGAATACCCACATCCATGGGCAACACACATGGTGGCACAAAAACAAGCCCTGCTGCATTTAAATAAAATGACAACACAACAAGGATCACATTTTAACATCAGATACTTTCAACCGCATCCGTTGGACTCACGGCTGCTTGATTTAATTAATCTCATTTAATTAAAATAGTTGCAATCATTCAAAAAGTCAAGTTATAAAAAGTCAAAATATCCAAGATCATCCGATGGTCTCCCGAGGATGCGATATTGAAGCGCCGTGCTTCCTGTGGAGCTTGCTATTGGTTTATCTTGCACCATGTAATTTTTCAGAGATTGAAAACAAACAGCAGAGATGAACAAATAGTGAGGTCTATAGGAATCCACCCCCGGCATCTTAAAGACTAGCAGGTCTTCACACCAGTGCAGCAAACTACTTTGGATGGAGTTGAATGCAGCCTCATCAGCAATCACTTCAAAACTGGAAACTTTTTTTTTCCCCAGCAGAAACATATTTTAAAGGCGGCCATGCTGCTGAAATATTTTTCCAGATGCAAAAAAGACCTGCGAGCCACAATGTCGTGATTAGAGAGAGGAAAGCTTAGACAATAACCTGCTGATTGTGGCCATAGCTGCTCACTCCATCAGCTACGAACGCGACTTCCTAAGCAAAGATATTTTTGTCTGTAATGCTACGGTATGTATTATAGTTTTTCTTCTATATCATTCCACGCACATCGGGGGGGATTTTTGAATCGTGGCTGTGATTGATGATATCTTTGGACTGCTCACAAGAATGCACAATCACTCGCCCCATAATTTAATGTCTCACATGTATATTTTTGAATTACTGGGAGCTATTATTCAGTTGTGTCTGTTCCAAAAGCGGTGTTATTGTTCGTCTTGACACGGGTCACATGTTGTAAGCGCAGGATAGTCTTTGCTTCTGTGTGGAAAGACAGAATAAAGCAGTGGGGAAACATGGATGTATGCAGGTACCTGTTTATATACAGAGAACATGAAGCATTCATGTTGATCCAGGTTCATCATCACTCTGTCATTGTCTCTTTGAGCAGCACAGCGCTCTGGCATCTCAAATATTTTTCCGAAGAGTCAGTTTATGTGAGAGTTACTCAAACTATAACACTAATTATTTCAGCCCGTTTTCATTCTGAACGCATCAAATAGCACTGCTCTGTCAGTGAGCAGGGCGTCAGATACTGATGCACAAAGGCAACTTTCATAGTTGTGTAATACGCACCGGACGGCAGCAGTTTTTGACGCAGCGACCATCACTTGAAATCGTCAAATACTGGGAGTATGTCAGTGGATGTCTACTTAAGACACAGTTGTACAAAGACACCTATATGTTATGAAACACAACGCCTGTAACAACGCAATATAAGCCACTGGAAAGTCCCTGTAGGACTTTCACTCGGGAGCCCGCTGTTCACTTCCTGTGTAAATGTTGAGCCACATCATGACGTTTTTTTCCTAAATCTAACCACGTGTTTTTGTTGCACAAGAAAATAAATGTGAATACAGTGTGTTTAACAATGTTGTAAGTTTTGTAAAGGACAGTATGCGAGTAAGGAGCAGAAACTGTACACTTCCTGTGAAAAGGGAAGTGCCAAGAGCATAGGAGAACTTCTGTGGCGGATGCAAAATGGAAATGGAAATGGAAATTTTTAGCTTTCGCCGAGGGCAGGAGGTTGAGATAGCGGACAGCAATATGCATATTTTGGCACATTGTGTCTCTGTCAGATAACTATAGAAAAAGCATGGCAGACTTCTCTGTATGTATACATAAACAAGTTAACTAAAGCACAAAGATTCTTGTTTTCAGGTGATTACAAAGTAATGAAAGCATAGTTATGAATATGACATACTATTACTGCCAATAGATGTCTCTAAATCTTAAACCCTGGACCTTTAAGTTCTGAGTGAAAACAGCTTTGACCTGTTTATGTCTCTTCTGTTGTTACTGAACTTTCTTTTTGTGCTTGCTTTCTACAAAAGACAGCATCTCTTCCAACATGTTTCAGTGTCCCAGGATTGTTTTGACTGACCCGTCCAACTGCTTTGGACGCTAACAATAACTACAACAGAACCGCTTGGCACAGTTTCCGTCAGGGCTTGATTTTGCCCTCGGACCTTTCTAGCCTACTTTCACAAGAGCAAAGCCCGTCTGTCACGACGTGTTACGGTGAATGATGCCTTTTCTGTTTTTATGCTGCAATATTGGAGGAGCTTCTTTCTTGTACTTAAAGGACCTCTCAGTGTGACAGCACCAAACAAGGGGTGTATTTGACTTGCAGCGTCCAATCCATGCTCATTTATGCAGCCTAACCTCTATTTCTCTCAACTATAAATAACCCAAAAACGCTCCCTAATGGAGTAATTTACACACACCCTGCCAAAGCCATTGACAGGACTCTCTCCTATGGCATTTAGCAAATCAATGACATGAGTTATGGAGAGGAGCCGGGGCCTTCGCTGCCTCTCCATTCTTCTCAATAACAAAAGAGGAAGTGCATTAAAAACTAGCATTGATGGGTTGTTGGGAGTTGCAGTCAATGAGCTCTCAGAGTTTAAAATTAAAAGGCTCTTAGGGTGAAAATTGTTTTCTCTGGCCATCCGTCATGTCGTGAAGGGTCTTTTTCATAGTGATTAATTAGAGACTAAAAGGGTAAAAGGAGGAGGGGGGGTTGGAAATCCAGTTGTTATAAAATCCTGGTGTACTTATCCTGCCCAGTTGTGAGTTAATGACACCAGCTTTCGCCTTGACTAAGTGTTATTGCTGCAGTCCATAATTTTATCTTGAAAATGGGCGAGGGAGTGGATCTTCCTTATAGTAATTGAGTATTTATTTGAAAATAAACAGCAGCGAGACTCCCACCCAACTGACAGACCCATCTTTCGGATGGAATCGACAATAAATGGGCCCCTTGGTTGGAGGGAAAGTTATGGATCAGGATGATACAGTCAAGCGCGCCTTTCCCCCTGCGATCTCTCTTCCAATATATATTGGATTTTAGATAACCCATTTACGAGCCCTGTCATCTAAAACCTATAGTTTTGAGCAGGCAGATGATAAGTTAAAGCCCGGGACTTTGCACAGATCTTTGCCGCTTACACTCCTGCAGCCCCAGATGTATTTATTTAATGCATGTATCATACAGGAAATGGTATCTGCTACAAAACTGCGATGAAAACTGCGACCTGACTCAAATGAAATGAGATCCCTGGGCAGTGTTAAGCAAATGTTTGATGTCAAACATAATGTATGCTCTCATAAATGCAAAGTACATCTGTCTAGCCGTGGGCAAATACCTTTATCTGACTGTGAGGGGGAGAGAGTGGTAATGGTTCAACAGCTCAGTGAATCGACATAATACGTGGAGTCTAACACTTATGTCAGGGCGGCCGTTAACCTCTGCGTAATCACTGTTGAACCACGTTCACGCACCCAACACTTCCCCCCGGAGCCCCCGCTCAGCGCTAACGACATACAAATGTGCTATTCGTTTTCATTAGCCACCACTTCACTTTTGATTCAGGGGAAACAGTGGAGCCGCGTGGTGGTGGTGGTGGTGGAGGAGGAGGAGGAGGTGGAGGAGGTGGGGAGTCAACGTGGAGGAGTAACACAGTGCTCTGCCAAATGACCTCTAGGTTCCTATCAGGCTGCAGAGCAGATTAACAGAGAGATACGGGGCTCAGTTAATTTCACGGGCTGCCCTCAGAGCGCTAGAGGTGATGTCAAAACGTGGTCGCCACCGTGCTATTGTATTGTCATTCACACCTGCCTAATGACTCCTGATTATCATTCACATGCTAATGCTTCATTTGTTATCGGTGTGACCCGCGTCGGGAGCATTATGAACCGTTATCTATATTTATCTTGTCAATTATTGATTGCCTTTTCCCACTGCACGTCATTATTAATTTGATGTGCTGTGTCAAACTCACTGTTAATCATATTTAAACAGATATGGGGAGATAAAAATCAATTTTCCATTATCCTTGAGGTTTTTTTTTTTTTTTATTTACTCACATCCATCCAGCACTGTGGAGGGGACTTGAGAGATCGGCTATGCATGACTGAGCAGATCCAGAGTAAATAATCATCTAATTTGAGTTTAATAGGAAGGCAGTAAAAAGATGGAAGTGGTGTCTTGAGTTTTTCTCAAGGTAAGATTATATAATATAACGTCGTTTTCAGATGTTTCACTGAGCTGCTGTTATGGTATTTACCCTGAGCTTATCACTTTACGAGCGCTGCCTCTGTATCCATGTTACAGACAATCATGACAGAGATGTACCTGTTATCTCCAGCATCAACATTTAACTCTAACAGGCTTTATAATGCAGCAATTCTATCTTATATTGAAGTATTAGTACATATAAAGGAGTTGCGCAGTAGCATTTCAGAAAAAGAAACACAACAAGTTTAGTTTAGCTCTTTTTTTTCTTGTAACAGAAGCAGGACAGAAAGACAAGAAGCCTAAAGAGCTATTACCCAGTGGAAGGTAATGGCGCGAGGCGCGGGAGGATACAAATAGCTGAGGAAGGGCACTTCACCCAGATAATGGGGTTGAAGGATTCTGGCATGGCGAGATTCATGTACAGACAAGGCTCCTTTGATGCAGTGACATTGGAGAGCCCATAAAAGCCATAGTATAAAATACAGAGGCGTTACTCGGAGCTAATAGGATCCCCAGCTTTTTGGAGGCAGATTTAGCATAGCCTGACATGGGAGACACAGAAACACTAATTGGATACACCTACCTGGGTTCAATAAATGAACACAAGGGGATCCATCAGAGGGAATAGAGTTCAGACAGGGGGTGGTTTAGCAACTGTGAAGAAAATGTGGGTGTAGCACTGAGCTGGCTGCACACATCAGCAGCAAAAGATTTCAACTTAAAAAAAAGCTGAAACAGGCACTGAAACAATATTGATGCGACATTTAAAAAATGGACACCCACTCGAGCCATAAATCATCAGAATAAAGCTTTCTCATTTTTCCCACACTTCTTAGTTTTTATGTATTGCACTGTACATGTATTAAAAACTGTACCTTGTAAAGAAGTGACATAAATCTTGTGGTAGTAAGTGGGCAGTATCTGGGCACTAAGTCAAACAAATTCTACAGTTGTGTCTAAATGATATGATACCACAGCTGATAAGTATTGGGCTAATTGACATCTGACATTGATCTGACGATGACGCTAGATGAAAAGTTGGGGGCCACCAAAGTTCACAAAGACCACGAAGTCCGGCACAAACTGATCCATCAACCCATGTCACTTGAAACTACAAATGTCAGCCTAAAGGTGGCACTAAAGAAAATGTCTTGATTCATCCTCTAAGTATCATGAATATCTGTATCAGTAATTAGTCCAATTAATGCTGTAGATGTGGAGATATTTAACTGTGTATATCATCACGGTTCATCCTCTATGGACCTTGATTGTCTGTACTAGTTTCAAGGAAATCCAGCCGATGGTTGTTGAAGCATTTCATGTGAAACCAAAAATATTAACTTCACCAAAGCTGGTACGATTCATCCTCTAGGGACCATGAATATCTGCACCAGAGTGTAGGCTAATCTATGCTCTAGATAGCGGCATGCTGTTGCAGTGGTTGGGACTGTCGCCTCACAGCAAGAGGGTTCTTGGATTGAATTTGGGGTTGAGGATTCAAACCTCCATTCTGGGAGCCCTTCTGTGTGAAGTTGGCATTGTTTTCTTCATGTCAGTGTGGGTTTTCTCTGGGTACTCCAAAGACACGCAGGTCAGGCTGACTGGTGATGTAGGTGTGAATGGTTGTCTGTCTCTATGTGTCAGCCCTGTGATAGTCTGGTGACCTGTCCAGGGTGTACCCCGCTGCCCGCCCAATGTCAGCTGGGATAGGCTGCAGCTCCCCAGTGACCCCTATCAGGATAAGCCATTATGGAAAATGATAGAATGAATGAATCTATGCTGTAGATGGGGAGACATTTGACCCTATACAATATCACGGTTCATCCTCTAGGGACCTTGAATGTCTGGCAAACTATCCAATGGTCATTGAGACATTTCACTTGAAACTATAAATGCCACTTCGTAGTGGCTAAGGAGGCAAAGCCAGGAGGCAAAGCCAGGAGATTTGTACCAGAGGTTAGGCCAATCTATTCTATAGCTGTTGAGATATTTACCTGTACGTGTAATCAGGTTTCATCTCCTAGGGACCTTGAATGTCTGTACCAGTACCATGCCAGTCCGTCCAGTAGTCACTGAGACATTTCACTTGAGACTAAAAATGTCGACCAGCTCACCATAGCTGGTAGGAATCATCTTCTAGGGACCACGAATATCTGTGCAAGAATGTAGGCCAATCTGTGCTGTAGATGCAGATATATTTAACTGTATATGTCATCATAGTTTATCCTTTAGGGGCCTTGAATGTACCAGTTTCATAGCAATCCACCCAGTGGTCACTGAGACATTTTACTTGAAACCAAAAATGTCAACCTTATGGTGGCACAAGAGGAAGAGTCAGGAGCTCACTAAAGTCAGTAGGATTCATCCTGTAGGGACCAGGCACACGTATCTGTATTAAGAATTAAGACCATTCTATGCTATATATGGGGAGACATTTAACCCTATATATTATTAAGGTTAATCTTCTAGGGAATTTGAATGTCTATACCAGTTTGATGGTGGTCCATCCAATGGTCGATCAGGAGCTCACCAAAGCCCTTAGGCTTCATCCTCTGGGGACCCTGAATATCTGTACCAGAACTGAGGCCAATCTGTGCTCTAGATGTGGAGATATCTTGCTGTATATGTCATCACGGTTCATTCTTTAGGGGCCTTAAATGTCTGGACCAGTTTCATGCCAATCCAGCCAATGGTTGTTGAGAAACTTCTCCTGAAACCAAAGGTGTCAACGTCATGGATCACCAAAGGCAGTAGGATTTATCCTCTGGGGATCATAAAAGTCTCTCAAGTTACTTGTGACCAATTTTTTGATTACCTGTTAAACCAAGTCCAAGTTAAATCAAAAATCAAAAGTCTTACAAGTCTCTGAATGCTGGCAACCAAATTACAAACAATTAATACACATTGTTCCGATTAAAGCTGCACTTTTTTTTCACAACTAAGACCTTTAAGTCTTTTCTAGTCTTTTGCTCTGACATGTCGTTTCCAAGTCTTTGTTGTGTTCCAAACATCACATCAGTCTGATAACTTATATTTCCTGAACTGATCACAACATCAGTCGTGTCGATTGGCCACCACAGGATTATGTGACAACACCTAATTATTATTCTTTGCTAATTAAGCGTTCTGTCCGTAATGTTCAATGAGCGCGTCGCAGACACGACTGATACAAAATCCTTCGGATTAGCAGCTTACAGTAGTGAATCTCCACCACGCTGACTGTCAGAGAAACAGCCAAAGATCACAGCTAAACCTGGGGCTTCCCACAGCACCAGTGCCAGAGGACTTGTGATTTAGGTGGCTTTATGTTGGATCCCTAATGAGGCACTGATGAGCCCAACGTTTCTAGTGTAGGTAAAGCCCCGTCTCAAAGTCCTCAGTGCTGTTGGACAAATGATACATATGTGATTCATTTGACACGCAGTAGACTGAGGTTTGATTCTCCCCGTCTGCATCCAGCCAGACACTATTTAGCGATGCTGTCAGAAAAGCTCTTTAGACGGACTAATCTTTGGCCCGCTGACAGCTGTGTCCTCTTCCAAAATGAACACAAATTCCCTCAGACCAGCTTCTCCTTCGGCTCAGATCAATATGGCCCTGATAAGCCAGGACACCTTCCAGGAGCTGCAGGGCATGAGGAAGGGCTCTGACATATCATGATTTGGGCTTTAATTACTTGGCACATGCAGCCAACTCCAATGCATGTATAAATGTGTGTGTCTCTTTGCCTGTGTGTGTGTGGGGGTGGTGTAAACTAAAGGATGTGTGTGCCTGCATGGCAGTCATCAGTGTGATTGATTATGGTACACTTGGTACAGTAAGCTGGAACTTGTGTTTGCATCAGATGTACCCGCCCAAGTGCAGAAACATCCATATAGCCTGTACACATATATTTTATATCATTAAAACATCAATAGAAATCTTATTAAAATGATCAATAATGAAAAGCTAAATGTTCTGAACAACTGCCGTGACACATGACATGTAAAGGTTTCCAGAGTACACTGTAAAAACAGTGACATATTTTTTGGCATACCTCAGTAATTCAAGTGCAATTTTAGATTTTGAAGAAAATGAAAAAATACATTTAATATATAAGTGCATTGGTTTTTCTTAAGTCAAATATTTATTCATGTATTTATTTATCCTAAATCTGCAGAGCACCAGCGATTAAATGCCTGAAAATGGGCCTTTAACATAACATAACATAACATAACATAACATAACATAACATAACATAACATAACATAACATAACATAACATAACACAACATAACATAACATAACAAAGCCTTATTGCAATAAAAGCCAGCACATGTTTGTTATCTATGTCATTACATGCTATAAATGTTTACATACAACAATAAAATGTGTGGATCAGAGCATCTGTATCCATTACTGAGCACATGAGGCCACTGCAGGCACCGCACTGAGGCTGAAGTTAAGTCTTGATGAAGTCCAGTCAAGTTAATCTCAGCACCTCATGTATATTATTTGCTCCTTCGGCTGGTTTCACATTTAATGAACTGTATGTATTTGTATGCACGTCACAAAATAATGTAGCCAATAATTGTACTTAGTATGCAGAGCGTTACCCTCTATTACACTTTGCTCTAATGTTCTTATATCTACTGCAAGTTAAGAGAGTGGCTCTAATTGATTCGAAATTGAGGCTCATATCATCACAAAAAAGAAAACACATTTCCATAATGCGCATCATTCTGTACGTTATTTGATTCATCCAGGTGTATTGGGCTTCGTGAAAGTATAAAGACAAAATAATACAGCCTTACACTGTGCCCATGTTTGAATGGAAGTTATTCAAGGTCTTTTCTCCGGGGCCCAAAGCAGCTTCGATGAATCTTCTTTCTGTCTCACCATATGCAGTGTTTACTTACTTTCTAACTTACTTACTTACTTTCTGTTCAACACTCGAACACAAAACACAGAAACTGCGTATTTCATTTTCACTTAGTGTGCACAAGCGTTTCAGCTGCAAGGCTCTTTTCAATTCATTCTCATTCAGCACTGCACTTCTTTCAGCCTCCAAAGTTTTCCTAACTTCATCCCTAACATCAGTTTGCCAGCAGTCATACAGCCACAGTAAACTATTTAGTAAACAATGTATGGTGTTAACACTCAGATGAAAAAGACATGCTGAAATTATATTGGCAGCTTGGTCTCACACTGCCTCTTTCCCAAATGGCACAAGGAGTCTGACCTTTTCCTGATCTCAGCGCTGTCAAAAGATGACCTTTGTGCACAGCATCACGTAGTCAATGTGTACGAGTTAGAGACTTTAGACACAGCGCAGACCTTGCCTTTTCAAAATCACATGTCAATAGTAACACTGTGAGCAAAATAACAAAAAAAGCAGCAAGTTTTATTTTGTACAGCTACTCCAGAAGTTATTCCGAGTCTGGCTTGTCTGATAATATTTAAATGTCTCGAGGAGTTTTGCTAAGAATCACAGAAAAAACAGAAATAAAAAAGAAAAAGAGACAAATTTACTCCAAAGTTCTTTAGCATTGAAAGAGGCAGCAACTGAATCTCTAGTGAATAAAAGAAAACTCAATTCAAACACCCACATAAAATCTGTTAATGTTTTTTCAAGACTTTCTCACACCTCTTTTTTTGGGGAGTTGAGAAACTTAGTAAATCAATAAACTTCTGTTACACTTCTCGGTTTGTGGGTGTAACCTGAGGGAATTGCAGGAGGAGGAGGTTGAGAATGGGCAGCTTGGCTTCCCTGGTGGGTCAAGGTGAGTCTGTTAGCCTGATGGCTTGTTCACTCTGCAGATGTCACCTGGTCATTATCCTGAGGCAGCCATCTGCCAGTTGGTCCTGCAGGGCCTGGCCACTCAGTCTTCTGGGCCCTGTGTGACTGGCAGGATCCATGCTGCTTTCTCTTCTATCCTGACCCGCTATCCACCTGCCTCCAGTGTCCAAAAGGCCAGGCTGGTCAGGACCAGAGGGAAGACAGAGGACACACGCAGAGAAACAAAAAAGCAAGCTTTGAACTCTCTGCCACAACGTAAACTGGGATAAATTAATGATGCATCTGCAGTTTTTACCTGGGCTCCCCTCACAGCTGAGTGCTTGGCTTCTCACCCTCAGCGCTGCTGGGATGCTGCGGTACGCTGCCAAAATAAACTCCAGCCTCCCCGATCGGCTCACCGATTTCACTTGCCGCTGGTTTTACCTAGAAAGTGCTTGACATGATTATTCTATTTCTCAAAATTATCTATTGAGAGAATCCTCTGATACTAAAGCTAATGAAGGGAGGCGTTACATCAGAAAGTTAATTGTCAGCCCTTAAATCTTCCAGAAAGTGTCTCACGGCAGGTAATTATCCTGGAAAATTAGAGCCTTACTTTTGGACACACTTAATCATGCCCTCCTTCAAGGTGTTGGATTTGGCTGTGACTTCTGCTTTTAAGATGTAATTTTGACTTGATAGGGTTTTTAGGTTAACCTCCTTGGCTCATTACAATGAGATTTCATTCCTGAAGTGAGGAAAGGAATCTTTAAGCACATCAATGAGAAATGAATGTGTACATTTTCCCTATATTTGCCCATAGCTCTGGTTAAACAGATGAGCGCGCTGCGTCTTAATATAGTTGGTTAATAGTGATGTGACAGTTGAAAATGTATTTCCAAGACTGAGGTGATCTCTCTGCTGTCTGTGTGTTAAGTGTGAAGCTAGAGCCAGTGGGTGATTAGCTTAGCTTAGCATAAAGACTATAGCAAGGTGAAACAGGTCTGCATAGACACAGAGATGTAATAACAGTTTGAGATTTTAGGGGTTTAAACTTACACATTTTTTGTTAGAGTTGCCCAGTAATCAAAACTGAGACCAAGCAGCAACCTTCGGAGCTGGAATCTGAAAACAGTGTGGAAGCGCTAAAAACTGCAGTTCCCTCTAACAGCCACTTGAGTCTGGCTCCAGAACAGAGTCAGTCCCCACAGAGTGTTGCAGGAATGAGTCCTAAAACCTGGACATTAGTTAGCATTTTAGCACCCACAGTTCCTTCATCTCAAAGTCACTGTCTTTTTTAATGGGTTTTTGGTTAGATGCTTAAAAGTAACAATATAAAATACGTCTGTAAATTCCCGACTCATAATTTTTGAAGCCTTTGGGTATCTTAAAAAAGACTGTTATTAACATATGGCTAAATGAGACCATAGAACATCGTTACAGTGAACACAGCATTGCAGCCTATTTGTGGTGGTGACTTTAAGTCATTCAACTGTAGTGTAGTTTTTTTTACAGCCTGACGTTACATTTCACTTCTGGCAATTGCATTTACGCAGTTATTCTACGAAATAAATATGTGTACAGCCTGGTACAAAAAAGTAATTTTCCTATTCATTACAACTGTTTGGGGGATGAAATTTGATATAACTCACCCGTTTTAATTTTATTAAAGCTTAAACTGCACAATTAAGGGCATGGCCAAATATGGTCACTTGGTTGGATCCAAAAATCCAAAATGGTGACAGCCAAAATGCCAAACTCAAGGCTTCAAAACAGGAGTCCACAACTAATGGGTCGCATCACAGTAGCTAAGTCCATTATTTTATAGAGTCTGTGGCTGAGATGCAGATTGATAAACTTCTGTTTATTCACAAATTACAGCATATGGTTTTTGAACAAACAGGATACAGCATGTAAACTGTGAGCTTGAGGTGCTGGTATTTGCATTTTTTAACTTAGGTGAGAGCCCTGCTGACTGTATCCCCCTGCTTAAACTCTTTATGCAAAGCCAGCGGCCTCTCGCCTCCAGCTCTGTAGTAAATGCACAAATTTGAATGGTATCAATCTTCTCTTCATCCAGCTTGCTGAAAAGCGAGAAAATTTCACAAATTAACTATTTCTTCATCAATTTAAAGCCTCAGTCAAACATAAAAAAGGTAAAGCAAATAACACAGTGACTCATATTCAGCTTGTGCACAATTTAACTTTGAAATGTTTTAATAGTTCTGGACTAAACTGCACAGTCATGCTTGTGACATCTTAACTATATATTAAAGGAGACCCAAAGGATCCTACAATTAGCTTGTATTTAATTATCTACCATTTTATGTTTTGATTCATCACTGCCAATAAGAGAAAAGGTGTACCTGTTGGTTCCCACAGAAGCAGAGCATGTTACAACTCTGCAAAACTTGTGTAAAAATTACTTTTGTTTGTCAGGTGTCAGCACAAGTAAAAGTTATTTCCCTCTTTGACCTGTTTCCTCGCTTTAACAGTGAACTTTGTTTAGGTCATGCACTCCTCTTTTTTCCCAGTCCTGCTGTGTCACACATGCTGATACCGGGGACTATTTGAGGACACATTCACACATAACCAATCAGGTAAAAACCCATAAACACATTCATCTTCTGCCTGCCAGTAATGTCCAGGAGGCTTTCAATTTTTTATCATCTCCACACTTTCATCATTTTTACTGACCACAAAATATGTCACCGGCTAATACGCACACACCTATACACACACTCGCACACCTTTGATCTCGTAGCCTCGGTGATTCTGATATTTCATCCTTGACCCACTTTGAACTCGGGACCTGCAGTAATGTGCTGGACATGAATGGCTGCGTGGGCAATCTGCTCCTCCTTTCCTTCTGTTGTTTTTTTGGATCAATTATGCTGTTGTTCTGGAGGACGGCACACCACAACTCCAGGCTTGGCTGTGTTTCCAGGCCCTGATATAGAAAGGAGAACTATGATTGTGGGAGGCCCACCCTCTAACCTGCCTGTACCCCTGGCAGCCAGAACGGGCCAGCTGGTACTGTCAGCAACCCTGACAGATGACCTGCTGAGCGGATACTTTTAGCTCATGATTCACCCATCATTATACAAACATACTGTATAATGTACAATGTACTGAAACAAAGTCTGCTCTTGTTGTGGTTGCATCTTCAAAGTGCATGCAATTCTGGCCTGAAAACCTAAAATATAGCTGTTAGAGCATTACCGCAAAGAGTTGAGGGCAATTTTTGGCTCTTCTTTGTGGTTGATATTTTTTTGCAGTCCTGAGCATAGGTTACCATAGATTTTATTTTGTAAGATACCGTCCTTAAACAATGGAGAAAATCATCTAAGTGGAAAATGTCACGTTTAAAAAACCTGAAGAGAATAACAAGTGTCCATTTACAACACAATTTGCACCAATCTCCAGCAATTAAGCAGGCAGGAATCCACTGTTGAAGAGGACGAGATACTAAATTCAGACAATAAACCAGAATATAATGCAGCCACAAGTCATGTTGTGTTTCATTTCAGAGCACAAGCTCACTTACTGGAAACATTCTTGCTCTCTTGCTCTCTTACAGTATGTTTTCGCTATCTCTGTTACAATCGCCACCCACACAGATAACCTATGGCTCGATGCCATCGAGTTTGTGCCCATTCTGGAGGCTGTTAAAGGGCATTATGGGAAAAGTACCAAGTACAATGCAGGTTGAGAGGTCCAAAAAAAGCAGTTAATTAAAACATGTCGTGCACACTGCAGATAGCCTGATCACATACAGCAGCAGTGTATATTTATGTATTTAAATGTTAAATTGTTCCTGTACTCAAAGACAAAAACTCCTCCTCTCTGATGGATTAAAGAATAAGATATTTTTTCATTTGTATTAGATTTGTACCAGACTCAAGTCAATTACAAATTAATGTTCTCTAGTGTATTTCATACATACTGTATGTGTCCTTGTTGGAGCTATGTATTTAGATGCATCTCTGCTCTGCACAGCAGCCATAAAATCTCCTCCTGTATTAAACTGCTGCCTACTTAAATAATACGCTGTCTGTTTATATGATATGATGTGATTTGACACTTTATTCAGTCTGAACAGAGATCAGTCTGAGCACAGATTGAATTTGAACTGCATAAATATAAATTCATGAAGCTTGCACTGAGCAGCTGAATTGAAATTTCTTGAATACAGCAATTTGAAATTGAAAGTAAATACTTGAAATTGAATGTGACAATTATTGAAATGAACCAACTTACCAACAATTACAGCCCATTTCACAATTCATATTCAAATTTCCTCAGTTCAGACTGAGCTCTGAGCGCCTGAACATCTGGAGGGAACTTTTGTTCCCTGAGTGACTGGAAGACAGCTGCCTCCTCTAAGGCTGCCGACAGTGGTCTGACACTCTTCACTTAGCCAACTGCAAGCCATGTGGCACTGTGCCTTTCTCGTCTCCTCAGCCAATGAGCAAGTCTGCTTCACACTTGGTAAAAGGGATGCAAATTACGTCTTATAGCTGCTAATACTGTGGTGAGCTGAGCACTCTTATGGGTTTGTTGCCTTCCATCTAAAACTGTCCTGCCTCCTTCCTTCCACAGTTTTCTTTTGGGCAGTTTTGGATAGCTACAGTTGTGCAGAGAAGGGCTTTATGTGGACACAAATACAGCCTAACAACACAAACCACCACAGAAAAATACCATAAATTCTTTCACACAGTGTCAACTAAATGAACTGTGTAGGCTTCACAAATGTAACGTGTATGTCAGTTTTTGTTAAACACGAGAAAATCTGCT
Source organism: Chaetodon striatus (assembly GCA_029783705.1). Lineage (NCBI taxonomy): Eukaryota > Metazoa > Chordata > Actinopteri > Chaetodontiformes > Chaetodontidae > Chaetodon > Chaetodon striatus. Next base: position 11,934,164 of record JAPZEB010000003.1, on the reverse strand, counting down.
AATAATAGGTGACTCCTTTCCTATTGCAAATAGACCAGCGCTATGTACAGCAGCAGTGGCCAGAAAACAGGTCAGTACACAGGAGCAGCATAAGGCTCTGTGTAAACTTTATGGTGGTTACTTCTTTTACATATTCTTACTTATTCAGTCTCTTGTTCTAACTCAGTGCAGACTAATTTGGCAAGATGTTTGAGCTCTGCTTGGGTGGAGATGGATGGCATTTTGTGGTAGTGCATCATTGCATCTCGTTTTTAAAGGAGCTAAAATTAGCTCGTTCACCCAAGTGTTGTGTTTCCATCAATGCTGATCAGAGCCAGAGCAGATAAATACCCGTGACTATGAGTCATTGACCTCGATGTGAAGACCAACTATACCCTTCCCGATTACATTAAAAAGCCAGATGTTAGTGGGTGTTAGTGGGTTTTTTCAGCACTGGAAAAGGGACTGTAGTTACAAAGCAAATACACTGGACTAGCATTCATGCTATTGTATGTTTTGCTGGCTGCAACACAATCACCAGAATAGATGTTGGCATTTCTGCAAACCACGGATATGTTCATTTTTACATTTCATATGTAGCACATACATTTCTTTATGGTTCAACAACGCTGTGGTTAATGTGTGATTATTTTTAGACACTGAACTCATTTGGTGACAGTTGGGAAAGGATCAAGTTTTGCCTTAAGATACCCAATTTTGTTGGACATGCAGTGATATCTCACTAAGAAATATTAATTTTGCTGCCACAACGCAGCTGGAAATGCTGGGTAGTCTTACTTAGAAACACCCGATTATGGTGCCACAATTCTATTTGGAATGTCACTAAATGCCTGTCACTAAAAACCCGGTTGTATTGTTTGTTGGTCTCAAAAGGCGATTTGTCATTCTCCATCTGTCATCCCCTCCACCTCCCCCTGATAATGGGGGATAATGTATAAATGTTACTATCCATGGCTTACAGAACAAACGATGCCAACATTTTCTTTTGGCGACAAGGCTGTATGTTTTCACAGCCTATGTTCCAAGCATCGCAATGGTGAAACCACTGATACACTGTTCACAAAAAATACAACAAAGAGACACTCTTGGTAACTTTTACACCAAGTGTTTGAGAACAGGACAATCGTTGGCCGAGAGGATGAGTGAGGCACAACGCCACATGTCTGGAGGTTGGCTAAGTGGTGTTAGCTCACAGTTGGCAGCTTTAGAGGAAGGAGCTGCCTTCGAGTCCACTTCAATGGCTGCCATCAAAGCGAAGCCAGAAAGGTGATGAAGGGATCCCTCTTCGGCTGGAGCTGTCAGTCCAAGGGCTGGCTGCAGGGACCCAGGAATTCAATCTCTTTATAATCGTCTGCTCAGACGCAAGTGAAGTCAGAACACTTGACTAAAGGGGACAAAATACAAAGCCATCCATTCCAAATGCAACTTAATGCAAACACAACAGACAGTTTAGGACAAGGAAATGTATTAGAGGCTAAGAGAGGTGACCTTGGGATGAATGCAGGTTGTCAGAGATGAATCGCTGCATACTGAATAATATGAAGGTTCTTTAAAGTACTGATAAAGTCAGAATATTCTATTCAAACCTTTAAAGTAGGAATTTGTCACACATTTCTATGAGGATATAGATATTCTCCTACAACTAGAGAGGTTACCACTATAGTACTATAATTACCTTTCTGTTAGGTGCTGCACTAAATGTGAGATTCATTTATTGACAGTTTTAAACCAGAATCCAGGAAAATCTGTGAATACTTTAAAGATACTTGCTGAAATAATTATTTACTGTATTATTATTGTGGTACAAAAGTAAATGCAAGAGTGAAATAATTTTAGTTTTCTAAAATGTCCACTGTTAAATCCAGAGAATGATGTTACTTTTGTAAACTGTACTCTCTTAATGAAGCCTTGTACCAAATAAAGAGCTGATTTACCTGCTGAAGTTTTAATATAAAAATAATGTACTCAGATTTAACAGTAAAGACAAGTCTTGAATAAATTTATCCAGATGTTCAGATAGCGTTACATAGATATGGAATACAATGAATTGTAAATGAGCATTGCACTGCAGTTACACCACACCACATTTAGTTGTGATCTGTTTTCATGTTTTATATATTGGTGCTTTTACGTTATCTCCTAGAAACATCTGCATGTTGAAGCCTCGCTGAAGCCTGGAATTAATAACAGAATTGTTAAATACACTGAGGAACGGTTTGTTGAGCTTTCCAAGACCCTAAGGATAGTTTCTGATGTGCTAATTTGATCACAGTTGTACAGAGCCTAAGCAAGTGTCAGTAACATGAAAGTGACTGTCGGGAAAATCATGCACATGGAAGCTGCGGTTCGCAGCTTGGCAGTTCGCTTATTTGTTTCTCTAAGGAAATGAGCATGTAAGTGAGGATATCCACAACACCTGTAAGCACATCAGTGTCAAATGTAGCACAGATGCTCTATGTATAGGAGCTGCAGGTAGTGGTTCTCTACTCTAATGTAGGAAATCTATTTTTAAGCTGCATAGAGGTGCCCTGATTATGTGTTGGTAGCGATTTAAAGGTTCAGAGTATAGGATTTAGGGGGATAAATTGGGAGAAATGTAATATTATATAATAAGTATGTCTTCTTTAGTGCAGTGGTTCCCAACTGGTCCAGCCACAGGGTCCAGATTTCTCCTTCGCCACTAGTTCAAGGTCCACACAGTTTAATTTATTCAGTTTCATACTTGCGTTTGGCCATGTCATCAAGCTAGTCTGCTGTTTCTGTCAAATAGCTGTTAGTTAGTCACTCACTCCACAGCAGGAAATGGCACTTCAAAATAAAAGCTCTGTGCCAGAAATTCACTGTATTTAAAAATAAAATTTGTTTTTTACAAACTTAACACTCTTGTGGTCCATTCAGAATGGATCTGCGACCCATTTTGGACCACAACCCACCAGTTGGGAACCGCTGCTTTAGTGTATAATCATCTCAAAATTAGAATCATCTTGTTTTGTTATCTTAGACTGAGCCACTTATATCTCCATAGGGAGCGGTTCATTGTCCAAGCCATGTTGCACAGCCATGTTTCTACAGTAACCCAGAATGGACAAACCAAACACTGGCTCTATCTATAGACAGGGCTGTTCACATTTTTGCATCAGCCACCTTAAGTAGCAGAGACACTCCTTTTTTTCAAGTGAAACTGCTTTATTCAGTGTTTTTACCAGTTTAAATCACCTGGCCCATTTGTTTCTGAGAGGAAGAGGAAAATTCAGCTCCCGCTAAAAACCTCCTGAACGTCTGGATCTGTAGTTATTAGAGAAGATCAGAACTAGAGAAGAACACACACTAGCAGGTGCTGGGCTAGCTGCCTGTCTCCAGCATGCCAAACAGCTTAGGAAAAACATTGATTTGTAACTGCTTTACAGCATTTTTACTAGTTGTAATCACCTGATCCATTTGTTTTTGAGAGGGAGATAAGAGAGGATAATTTGGCTCCTGGTAAAAATTTCCTGAAAATGAACACTGATGGAATCCTAAGGTACTTCATGCTTGGCATACAGGAGAAGTTACAGCTGGTTGCAATCTGCAACCCTTGCCACTAGATGGCATTAAACCCTACACATTTCTCCTTTAATTGCAAACCAAAAGGTGAAATTTGGGCACCACAACATATTAAATACATGTACATTTTATCAGCATAAAGGGTATTACAGCACATAATACTGTGTGTGGTTTCTTCTTTCATTGTGGTACTCAAGTGCTGTAACAAAAAAAGGAAACGTTGAATTAATGCATTGTTTTATAACACCAGTGAGCTGCCTCCTGTGGTCAGTGTGTGGACACTGCCATACTGCCTGCTGTATGAGCGCACGCTGTGCAGACTTTTTCAGGGCTGTGCATGGTATAAAGAGCACACACTGTAATTCCCTTAAGCACTGCGCATTACAAAAGGCTTTATGCATGGAAACCCCCAAGCGACCCACCAGGACAAACAAACAAGCTCAGTTCTCAATGAAGAGCTGCGACCACCTAACAACAAAGCAAAACATGAGGGACTTAAATGAATAAGATATGCCAGTACAGTCACACCGGTCAGAAAAAGGCTCTTTCCTTATGTTTAACTAGGCTCTGGCATTAACAGAAGAATAAATAATAAATCTTATTTGGACAGTAGTGTAAATTCTACCAGCGTGGCACTGTTTGCCCCCAACACTCCCTCTCACTGGAAAATCCCTTCCTCTGTTTGTCTGAGCTGGGAGGAATTTTCTCTCCTTGTACCTTGTTATAGTCTGTTTTCAGCATTTTCAGTATTTACTGACCTCGTTACAACACCGTATACTGTGTGTGAAGTTGTGGTCCCTAAACAACAAGACAGAGCATTTATCAGCGTGCCTTCCAAAACAACCCATGTGACTGCTCCAAAAATTGCTTATATAAGTGTTTTCTGATCTGCCATCACATATCACATTTGTAACTTCTCTAAGAGATTTTGTGCCAGGATGACTTCCCACTACTTCTGCCTTTTCTGCTTAAACTGGGTTTACACTTGATTCATGAATTCAACTCCAGTCCTGCTGTATATACTAACCACAGCACAGGTTTTGATGTGTACAGTTCGCTAATGGTTTTCTCCTCAACGTACATATAGTTCATAATCTTGTGCGTCCGTCATATTCCACAGTAACTGTGTTTATGTTCTTTCATTTTCATTGTGATATAGAGTGATGATGGGTTACGCACATAATTATAGAACTGAAGTTGCATCCAGGTAACTTTTATTTCACCTTAGCTGTCTCATTAGCGAACAGAAGACTGCCGCAGTGCCAGCGCTGTGTTTAGGTTATTCATTTACCGTGACAGAGAGCAGTGATTGTTTACAGTGTAAATTGCTTTGTTAGATGCGTGTTACTGAAAGAGAAGACATACAATAAGATCTGAACTTGATGTTGCTGTTTGAACGTGATGAACTTAATGTTGCGTCCTCTAACAACAGTTTCCACTGACATGGGGGATTGGAGGGGGAAAACACAAGCAGCTCAAGTTTACCAATAATGTGGTATCTCTGTAGCTGTTGTGGCTTTATTGCGTAGTTTGATGAGGCGCACGTCAGCTATAGCCTCCTACGTATATAAGCTCCAAAGCTATATAATACTGATGTAGAAGTGCAAATCCAGCTTTACAGTAGACAGGAAATGTATTATTCGTGCTACAGCAAAAGGTCACTTGAAAAAAAATGAATATGCCCTGTCAAACAAGACGAAAAAAGCTAAACCTTTCTATTTAAAACTGAAAGTGAAACTTATTAATGCTCTCTTCTAAGCCAGACTCCAATAGAGGGTTTTTTGTCATCAAAAATGTATGTGTTTGGGAAGTACTGAGCATCTGACTGGATAAATGAGACTCGGATTAAACTGCACAAGTTGTGTGAGAGTTTGTAAATGGATGTTTTAATATAGTTTTGCTGTTGTTAATTAATTGTGGTCCCCAATCAATCAGTACATCAATATGTTTGTTGTTTTCAGTTGAGGCCTGTGAGAAAAACAAAGTTTTCTTTAAGGATTGAAGGTAACACAGTTTGACTAATTGAGTGGGTGATGTATTCCTTTAAATGTGGCAAATGCACTTTATTGTCCTTGAAATTCTTCTTGTTCTTAAATGTACCACTGCATTTTTACATTTTAACTCTGTAACATGAGATGGAAGATCTGTCTTGACTTCAGTCTCAGCAGTATGAAGAGCGTCAGCCCCCGTATCATCAAGTTTGGAGAGGAACGATCATTGTGACAAATGTCTCCATCAGTACGCAGAATTAGATACCGTACAAAATTCAAGACGTGGGGATGTGTCTCACTTGATATGTTCCTTAGGGGTGGAGCCTCTTTGTATCAAATGAGGCAATCAGTGGTATTCTTTTCTCCTCTTAATGAAGATAAGGTAATCGGACTGAGTGGTGATTCAGCATCTTCCTAATATGTCCCCAAAAGCTACGCAGTGCTGAATCCTAAATTATAATTTCTTCTGACATTTGAACTCGCTGTCAAATTACACTTCTATCATGATGGGAGGGAAAGTTGACAGTCAGGATATTTCATGATGACTGACAGCTAACAGATAGAATACAGATTCTATTTGAGCAGCCAAATATTAGAAATGTGACAATCAGTGTTTAATGAAGACATATAAAAACAAATCATATGAGAGGTCACTGTGGGGCGATTTATCAGGTGGAAATGTGTTGCATTCTTCATGAATCAGCTTTTAATCTACAGGAATTTCAATACTATCAGACATAATGTGAGCACACTGCACATTTATCTCCATAGAGCAACGTACTTCACTAAAATAATGAAGATGAGCTAGAAACTAATGCCTAGAAAGAATTAGAGAATAAATAATATTAAATGTTCTCAGTGTGACTGTAAAAGCAAACAGATGGCGGGGGGTTGTGCTTTCTGCTGTGATTAACTGGGATCTGAACTTGACATTCAAATAATTGTAATATCACTACAGGCTGAAACTGAACTCATGATGATTTTAACTGCAGTGCTACACTGAGACATCAGATACATCAACACCACTTTACCTCCATCTGCTGCACCTACTTCTCTCTCTCTCCACCTGTTGGGATGGTTCGTGTATATTTTGCGTGTCTTTGATGTGTTTCATTCTGATACTGTATCTCCCTTTCATTCCCCATGAAGCTCATTTTATGACTTCTATTGCATTAATAATATATGTCCGTGTGTGTATGTGTGTGTCTGCCCTCATTTGATGCGGCTCTATTCTTGTCTCAGACTTGGTTTCCAAGGTGCCCCGACTACAAGCGCATCCAGTTTATGGCTTCATGGAAATCAAGCATGTTGAACCATGGAAGTACAAAGAAATGTGTCTAAACTAGAGAACTGGAGAGACAGGCGTTAGCACTGACTTGATGGTCGCTTATGTTTTGGCCAAAAGTAGCACTTGGATGCACCATAAAGACTACAGCCAACTAGCATGCACAGTCTGCACCTGTGTCAGAGTAAATAACTCTCCATACCAGCTGGCAGTAGTCTGTTTTCATCATTAAAAAAGGGAAATGGGAAGACCGACAAGATGGATTCAAGAGGCTAGTTAGCCAGTTAGCACATTAACAACACAATGCAATGTTGAGAGAACAAAGTGTATTTTTTGAGCACTAATAAACAATAAAACCAGCAATCACGAATTACGAATCTTATCTTATATAACACGTTAGTTTGATCTCACACCCTCTTGACTTAAGTCGTTTGTTTACCTTCCTCACTTCCATTTCTCCTATCATGCACTGAGCTGAACTGCCAATCAGAGTGATTTTATTTGATGTCTCCGCCATGTCTGATGTCAATTCAACATGCTGAATTCGCCAAACAAAAGCCAACAAGATCAGAAACGGGCTGACTAGTTCCAACAGTGCGAGATACACCAAAACAACTAAGGTGACATCAACACATTGTCACTCTGACCTTGTCACATATCAGCGTTTGGTCATGGACTTTCCATGTCCAGATATGACATGACCTGGGTGCATTAGACATTCTGGGACGCTGTGTTATGCCTGTTACATGCATTGTCTTATTTCAAAATACACTTCTGGTTTCACAGGAAATTTACTGTTTTTATACACTCTTTTTCAAAATAAAGGCACTACGTAGGTAAAGCAAAGCAAACTGACGTATTTTTTGCCTTCAACAAAAGTTTAGGTGACAAAAACGCGTGGTTTAGGTTTAGGCAACAAAACCATGCAGTTGGGTTTAGGAAAAAAAAATCAGGGTTTACAGAATGCGAACACCGCTCTCCTGGGTAAAGTCTGTGTTTGTTGGACCCATCCACAGCCCCCTCCGCCTGCCCTACTTGGACTTTCTTAACTTTTGTTCGTGTTACGCCGCGTTTCTCCCTGATGCTGCCAAGAGCCATTAAACTATAATGGCAACCACCTGTGTATCATACAGACATTAAAGGATGGCTTTTTCATTAGTGTCTGACGGCGCAAGTCACTGCCCAAGCGTCGGATTTTGACGGCTTCAGAGTGAGACCAGGTTGGTGACGTATGCTCACAGATGGCCCAGTATTGACCAACAACCAACCATTAGCTTGGTGTGTCAGGGCCCTTAGTGTTAGATCAAAAAAATGTGTCTCAAACTGGGAAATCAGGGCAAAAGAAAAAAATCTTCAAAGCCACCAATAAAAGCATTGCAAAAGTCAAATCCCCCCTCACAACGAATGTTACAAAGGCCCCTGTGCTCATAAACGATCATGTGCGTATGTCAAACTTTCACATGTAAAACAAAAGTAATGACTGAAAACAGATCCTTAAAAAGCTTTGTCGTTTTCATCTCAGCTGCTTTAAAAAACAAGACAGTAATTTATTTCTCACAGAAGAGCCGACCACTTCGATGGGTGTTATGAGTTTGGTCAGCATGCCTGCTTTACACAAAGAATACATGATGAAGCTAACTTTGTGAACAAGTTCGTTTAAGGACTAAACCTCACTTTGAAAAAGTTCTGTCAAAAAGCAATTTTCACATGTAGCTACTTTTCATATCCTCCGAGGTAAGACTCGCCTTCAGAAAAACAGAGTAGGATTGGGAAGGAGAGGAAAATATGAACCAATGTGCGGGGAAAAGGAAAAAAAAAACCCCTACAAGGTCCGTGAAGCTGCCTGGTGTGATTGGCCCTATTAAACAGACATTTCTGTCACATGTACGGTTTCATACATAATTCATCCTTGTTTTTCTGTATTATAACCTTGTTTCTTCGTCTCCTCAATATCACCGATGCTTGTGTTTTACATTAAAATATACAGTACATGTTAACTCCATCTGTTTGAATTCAGCCTTTCATATAAATAGAGTTGGACTGAAACTGTGAATGTGTCTTTTAGTCCCCAAGACATGTAAATCCTTGTCCATTTTTTCATGAACTTTGCTCTTGTTTTTGATAACACGTCTATCCATTTGATGTGTAGTGAACTACGCAGGATGAGAGACTGACTTTTCCTGTCACACTGCATCATCCTTCCATTTAATCTCTATCAAAGAATGTAAAAAGCAGATCGCTGACCAAAATCAGGGGGAGCATCATAAGGGGCTGGTACAAAACAGTCCTATCACTAGATACAGGATATGGCTCTCAGTGCTATTATGATGTCATACTGAATGAGGGAGATATAAGTCAGATAGTAGGATTAACATTAAGGTTGACAGAATGCAGGGAGAAAAAAAAATCCCTACAAAGAGCCAGTTCTCCATTATTTATCTTTTCTAATGGAATGATTCACTGGTTATGAAGAGCTTTGAGGTCACTGCTTTGAAAACTTTCCAGCTCAAAGTTTCAGTGATGCGAGAACTTATTTCATGTGATGATACAGTATGAGATAGAAAAATATATATATAAAAAAATAAATGATGAGCTATGTTTGTTGCCAATTAATAACGTTACATCAAAACACTGTAACCAGAAAGTTGTGTAAAGTTGTTTTTACTAAGAAAAATGGCACGATAGTATTTTAAATTAATAACTATGCAGGATAGAGGTAATTAATTCACAGGCTGACAAAAGAAGTAAAACTTAAAATCAAGCATGATGATGATAATAAATCAACAAGCTCACCTCCACTCATTTCATACTCACTGCTGAATCCTCCAAAACAGAAACCCAAGAACCATCCGCTGGACAGAGCACTAATTAAATGATTTATTAATCCTCAGACAATTCAGACAAACACTGCTCCTCTGTGTGCAGCTCACCCTAAATGTCTGTGCTGTGGCATAAAATAAAATATCTGTCGTTTGTAAAATATGTCAGAACATATGCTGTTCTTCCAAGAAGGAGGCAGCGCATTAATGCTAACTGATTATGTAAGAATGAATGCAGTGCCCCTCTTTATTTGGAATTCAATGTATCTGAGGCAATCCTGGAAGGGCTCCTTATTTCTTAAAAGCTTAGCTTAGCATAAAGACTCCAAACAGCAGAACAACAAGCTTGGCTCTGCCCGAAGGTAATAAAATCTGCCCGCCAGGACCTCTTAAGCTTACTAATTAACAGATTATATTGATTTTCTTATCTTTGGACAGATCCAGGTGAGCTGTTTCAAGTCTTTATGCTAAGCTAAGCTAACGGGCTGCTGGCTTTAGCTTCATAATTACCGAGAGTGTTATCACTCTTCTCTTACTCTTGGCAAGAAAGCAAAAAAGCGTATTTTTAAAAAATGTTGAAGTATTTCTTTAAAGGTGTAGTGCAGTGGTTTGTAACCAGGGGTCTAGGGACCCCCAGGGGTGTTTGAGGATCCAGAGGGTCCTCAGAAAAATAGGGAATAGTCTATCACCACTACTTAAGTCACTATAGAAGTCAGCCCAATGTGAGTAAGAGTTATAAGAGTGACTGTTCTAATCATAGGTCCACACAGTTATCTCCTCACCTGTAGCCCACAATTATAGAATTTTGACTTTAATCCCATCTAACAACCAAAATCCTATCAAAAAACCTATCAAATGGGGGTCCATGACCTAATGTGTCTCAATTTAGGAGTCCTTGACATGAAAAAGTAAAAAAAAGAACCACTGGTGTAGTGTGTGTAGGATTTGGGGGCATTTATTTGCAGAAATGGTATAAAATATTCATAACTATGTTGTTTCATTTGTGTAAAATCACCTGAAACTAAGAATTACTGTGTTTTCATTATCTGAGAACCAGCTGTTTATATCTACATACAGAGCAAACCCAGTCTCACGCCAGAGTCGTAGAAATCAGGTGCTTGGGTCATCCGTTAACGTCGGCATGATATGCGGACAGTTGCCATTATAGTTTAATGGTGCTCGGCGGCATCAGGGGGAAATGTGGCGGAACAAGAACAAAAGTTAAAACAGCAAAAGTCCAAGTAGAACAGTCGGGGGGGTGGTGGATGAATCCAACAAACACAGACACCCTGTTCTTTTTTCCTAAACC
>JAPZEB010000003.1:11896392-11917310 GCA_029783705.1 Chaetodon striatus | reverse complement strand
GTCCTGTAAACTTTAATGAGCCACAGCTGACTGTTTGTAGTCACATTTATCTTGCAACAGTGGGTCTCTTAAAGTCCAAGAAGAGCAAATGGTGAGTGGAAGACCCTAAGACAGTCACTAAATTGAACAAATTACAGAGCGAGCACAATCATCTGCTATGCTTAGAGGGCCAGCAAGCAGCACTGGCAGTATCCTCAGAGCACCTCACTGCAGCATCAGCAGTGTCAATGGACTGTGCCCAGTCTCAACATGGAGCATCTGGACAGCCAGTCACACCACATCAGAATGATCAATGAGCAGTCTCGACAAACCAGAAACCTGACCTGTTTCACAGACAGTGATCAATCAGGAACTGGAATCAAAAATGTATCTGTCTGTCTGAAACCTTGGACAACTGTAGTAGACAGAGTTGGTCAGACTTTCTCCTTTACTGTTCTGGCAGAGCTGCCATTCTGACTCTAGAAAACTGTGCTATCTTATGAAAGACAATGAAATTTAAAAATGCTAGTAGACTAAAACTCTGATAAAGTTATAATTATTAGCATGAGTAGGTAAGGCAAGATCTACTGCACCGTATGTATCAATCAGTACTTCTTTTTAAAATCTTGGCATATAGATGGATTTTCGAGTAAGCTGCATGCTCTCAGGATGAAGAAAATAAACCAGGATGACTGCAAACTTATGAGATGATCAACATTCCTCAGACTGCAAAAGTCACGGCTGGAAAATGAGATATATCCCAAGAAGCAAACCTCATCTTTCAGCTCATAGTGCATAGTTCAGCAATAAGCCAGTTGAGGCTAGTTTTCAGTGTTTTAGAACAGCTAAAGGGAGTTGTTACCCCTCTTATTGCAGCACTTCTAAAATCTCTGCAAACCACAGCCTCGGCTGGCTTTTTGCTTTTATTAAACGGCTACCACATATACCTGGCAATGTTTCAGCAACAAAAATGTAATCATTTATTGATAACAAGTAATCATTATTATGCCATTGCCAAGCAATATAGTTCCTCAGCAGCATTTAACAGAATGGTTACCAAGCAACACACAGACGCAGTGGGAAGTGCTGGCTGCTTTACAAGTTTGCAGCAACATGGAGAAAAAGAGGTTAACCCCCCATGGGCTCCAGAATACCTGACACTGGGAGAAGGGAAAAGTTCTCACCATGTTCCACTTACATTATAACCACATATTTATGTTTCTACCATTGGCAGCTGTTGTGCTCACTTCCCCCTTGCTGTTGTCGTTGCCAGCGACATTTTTGTGTTTTTGTTTTTTTTTTGTTGGTTAAATGACAGTGTTGCTAACCTCTGACCGTTCTTGTCCTGGTGGATAATAAATGATTCGAGCTTCAGTTGCCCTCTTTAGCTCTGCGTCCCTAATGACAATTGGTCAAACAGTGATACTGAAATGATATTGCGGTCACAGCAGTGTGCTTAAAGACTACTTAAGAAGACCACTTAACTTTTAACATGGCTCAGCCAATCCTAAACAAGGACTGCGCTGTCAGTTTTATAATTAGGTAATTGCATCTAGCAACCTGGTTTTCCCTTGATTTGGTGATGATTCATTTTGCATAGGAACTGGTAAGGAGGAAACCCCTGTTCTACCACTACTACTACTGCTCACTCTGTTATCGTGTGTTTATAGCTGTTCAACTAATTAAAAATGTTTTTTAGGCTCTATTATCAAGTCCTATGTGATCAGTTCGACATGCATTCACAGTTTCAGTGTGTGAATCAGTGACAAATGATACTGTTGCTATGAAAGTTTTTCCTGTAAACACTGCAGTCATCTAATATGAGGTTTTGTGGTAACAGTTCAAACACATCTGGCGTACAAGTTAATTCAGTTAAACAGCAGGATTTTTCCACATGCTACCCTCACTTACAAAAAAACAAAAAACACTAAGGATACACGAGTAACAGGGGCGTCTGTGCTTTCATCCTATGCTGACTAATGATGGTTTAGAATAATAGCCTCCATAGCTTACAATAAATACTGTAACTTGGAATCAAGTGGGCTGAAAAATCATTTTGAGATGACCCCGTCAGACCATCACAGTTAAAATCCCTGGTATCATTTGTTGCTTGCAGAGCAGAATGAGTAAACTATATGCATGACATCTGAATTACCATACCATTCGCCTGAGGCTGACATAGAGCGTGTATAATCACCTGTCTGCTGTGTAGCTGGTACAACAGCCACGAGGAACACTGGAATATTTTAGGAAAGTCAGTAATGCAGCACTGAAAAAGAAATTACAGCAACCGTAGTTGCTAAGCCCAGCTGACTGTACTGACTGAACATATAGTTTCATTTAGTCCAGTCGAAGGTAATGCAAGAAATGAAGCTGAAAATCAGACGGCAATCAGGAATAAATCAACCTTATTTGTTACCCTCTCCATGAAGCCTGCCAAACTCCATACCTGATCAGCACCAATCACATACAAGCATCCAGTGGCACAGCAATCAGCAACAGAACAAACCCAGCTGTTTGGGAACATCTCTTACAAGAAGACTAAAGCCTTCCAATGAATTTACTTTTAATTTGTTCACGTCTACATAAGCAGATTTACGTGTTGTTCAAATAGCATCTGCTGTTATTTTTAGACAACTTCAAATGAATGTTTCTGCATGTCATGAATTACATTTACATAAAACTGAAATGTCTGAAAACCTTCCCCGACCTCGCCGTCGCCTCTCTGAGTGGGTAGACAAATATACCCAACCTCTGCATTGCCAGAGGTGCTCCTGAGGTTGAGCTTAATGTATAAAGATGGGGGGTGTGGAGAGCATGTAGGATGAGACGTTCCTGAGTTGCACTGGGCACATAAATAAGGGAGCAGCACAAAGCTATCCCCCAGGACTGCTGTCAGTTGGCATCTTAACACGCTGGATACTAATGAGAAACAATGCTGCATCACGCACCTTATGCAACATGCAACACCCAGATGGATTGGGTCGTTTTTTTACAGGCTTACAGTAAGATGGAGGTCTGCAGCATCTTGCATATAATCAATTACCCTTACAATCTGATTCCAGTTCTTATTCATAAAAGCTAGATTGCAAGATCACAAGTAGCTTTGTATGAAGTATAATCAGGAGAGAATCAACACACAGTCACACACTCAAATACAGAAAAACACCACACTGTAACTTTTATCAAAACACGCTTTAAAGTTGTATTTCCATTCGAGTACAAAAGAGAAAGTTTTTAATTTAGTCGTTAACTGTCCGAAAGGGTAAATGTGACTGCTCTATGAAAACTGTATGAGATGAAATTCAAAATTAAGTAATATAAATGAAAAGTTATGTTATCAATGCAGGAGTGGTTAAAGTCCAATTACTGCTAGTGTGGTGTGTTTTAGTTTTTTCTTTCTCATTTCAGGAAAGTTGTCACAAGTCATTATACTCCTGGGCAGTCAAGTCTTCTGTGACAGATAATTTTACTTTAAAGGAAACTTTACATCCAATTAAATCCACAATTTAAAGACACTGGCTTTTGCAGTTCAAAAATGTTGAAGGGATATTAAATATAGATAAGCAATCAAAAGACTCTGTTCGTGATTCACAAACTAAGTTGAAATAAGTTGTTTGCCCTGTCATAAAATAGACCTTGTAGAGACATTTACAGACAGTATATGATGCCAGTATTATTTTAAGTGGACATTTTTACTGTGCAGCTGCTTGAGAAAAAGTCCAAAAATGCTTCATCTTCATAACATTTCTAGGCAAAACCTACTACAAGACTATTGAGTTATGAGATATCTTCAAATATAAAAATTCTTTAAAATATTTATACCAGTTGCAAATATATAATTTAAATGGGTTCTAACTTTCAGCATTTGGATCAAAACTCTCTGGATTATTTCAGAAATATTTTGGGTAAGATGTTTATTTGCTTCCTTCCCAAGAGCTTGATGAGAAGGTTGATACCACTTGTGTCTGTTTGGAAAATATGAAGCTACAGCCAGTAGCGGGTTAGCTTAGCTGAGCACAGAGTTGGGAAACAGAGGATAACAGCTTACCCTGGCTCTGTCCACAGGCAAAAATAAAATTCATCTACCAGATTCTCTTAAGCTCACAAATTAACACGGCAAATCTTGTAGGCATGCTAGTTGTTTTCCAGTCTTTGTGCAAAGCTACATTAGCCAGCTGACGAACTGTCCATTGTTTCAATGACTTATAAATCGGACACGCCCTAAAATGTTCCATTGTGTGACAGCCCTGTATCCTGAAAGCAAAAGTGCCTTGCCCCAAAGTCGTGTTTCTCCAAAAACCAGCTAAAACCAACTCTCACAAACAGAAGCACATGGCTTAGTATTTTGCAGAATGACACCATCAGACCTTCTTGATCTGACCTTCTTTACTCTGATTGGCTGCACGTTGCTTTCATTGGCTGGGTTGGTTAAGTTTAAGTATGATGAGCGAGATAAGTTAGGGTTAGTTAAGGAATATCCAGTTAAGCCAATCAGAGGCGGAGTATGTTGGGTCATGCCTTTGCCATAGTAGGAAAAAAATATTGTAGAAGCTAGGCTGTTTCTCACAGTTGGATATTTCATACAACAATCCTTCAAATTTTGTTCAAGGCAGCTGTGATATTGCAAATGTAATGAAGGCTTAATCCTCTAAGGCGAACAAGCGACTCACATTTCTTCATGGATGCACATGGGTGATTGTTTGTTGTTTGTCAGATCTGATGTCGGACGTTTGAAGCAGCCGTGTGGTGTAGTTGTAAGTTACCAGACATCAGTAACGACAGCCACGTATATATACACAGAGATGCTCCCAATCAACCTGGGAAAAAGAGAGTGTGAAACATTAGGAGGCAGGGCCGACTGATTGCAAGCCATGAATCTTTCAAACTGCAGGGAATGTGTATTTTCAGAGAAATGGGCCTTCAGAGCGATGCATGTTTGTTTTCATGATACCGGGCTGTCCGACAAATGGGCTTTTGGTCCAATGGGACATTTTTCAAACAACTGGGGTTTCAGAATTACAAGCCGTCGAAACAATGGCACCACCATCTGCTAAAGGTAGCTTAATATTAAGCATACAAACATTATGGTGATATCAATATTCTCAGCTCTGCAAGAAAGCACAGTGTATATCCAAAACTGTCGAACTCCTCTCGATATAATGCCCCTTTTGTCTTTATAACATTATGAGGTGAAAGTTACCACTATTAGATACTGAGAATAGTTACTACTTAAAAAAAAAAAAAAACCTAAAGTATAACCAATATTTTTACAATAAAACTGTAGCAAATGATGATCTGAAAACAATGCGACTGTGAAAGGTGCTGCCCATAGTGATGAAACCCCAAAGATGATCTCTTAAATCTGCAACTCCACTCGGCTTTTCAGAGCTTTTTAGTGAGTTTCAGCACACTGTTTAGTTGTGCGGCCCGTAACTTCACTGTGTGGGTTCATTCTCACTGCTCTCATAGCATCATTTCTCAACTGCTGACAATTTGTGAACATAGTGGCACATTTAGCAGCTTAAGAGCCAAATATTTACCTCAAGAGTTTGTTAGAGACCAAAAACTGAACTGAAAGAGAGTACATATTGGACTTACATACTCCAAATTAATGCTAGTTGCTAAAAAGCTTATCATATCATCTTTAAGGGTGATGATATGTCAAAGCTGTTTTCAAAACTGTTTTCAACTGCCCCCAAGTAGCCAAAAAAATCAGCTATTGCAGCTTTAACCATATTAATATATGACATAGATATGGGCTCTAACTTTCCTTTTGAGTCAAAGCCCTATGCATTATTAAATCTAGATCTCAGCTTTGTACACTCCTGGTAGTGATAGTGTTCAGGTGGAGGAAATGGGCTTCAACAGGAATGAGAGAAATGCTGTTCACAGGCTCTGACTGCGTTTGTCTAATGCAACCACTTTAGCATGGCACATCTGTTTGGATCAAGGTTTCAGGAGCAGACAGGGGTGGCAGAAGACTCCCAGTTAACAGGACAGTGCGAGGCCAGCGTGCTAGTCCCCTGCAGTCAGCCATGCAATGCTGACAAAGGAAATCCAACAGCAAATACTGAAAAAGATAGCAAGGCTGAAATTTATAGCCAAAGAAGAAGAAGAACATATTCAGCCACACCACAGAGGTACAGCTGACATGAAAATCCATATCCATGAATTTCTTATAAACAAAATGAATCTTCTATAAATGTGTTGCGGGGAAACACAGATACACATTAACATTCATTCTTGTTCTCTTCATGTGCAAATTAAACTGAACAGTAACAATGTAATGGTGCCAAATGCAAAGAGCAATTGTAAACAACGGAGAGACAACAACAACGGATCAAGATTAATTCAATTTGAATGGAAGGCTTGGCTCAATGCAATTAGCATAACCTTAATGCTCACTGTTCGATGGGCTCTCAGAGGGCCCGAATCTGTTCTTGTATTTTGTTATTTGAGACTTGGAAATTCCCCAGTGACGCACAGGCAATGGAAGAGCAATAACTGGTTTTCACAGCTTCAGATCAGTGCAGCTCTGACGTGTGAGATGACTGTGAAAGAGAGGGCTCGATGATGGGAGGGGGCGAGGGCTGCTTAAAGGTCCGTCTGTGAACCAGACAGCAACAAATTATGTTGGTGACTTTAAAGAAGAATGTTTTGCTGAATGTGAAGTTTACTTTGTGTGTGTGGTGGTTAAGACATAAGAAGATGTTAAACTCCACAATAACTGACAGCAGTTAACTGTAATTATGCACTTAAAGGCACAGGCCCACAATTATGGCTTCAGTACTATTTATACCAAGCTTAACAATTAATGTTGAACAACAGTCCAAGACAAGATTAATGATTTATAGATCCAGTTAAAAGCCCTATAATACTTTATACAAAATATCAACAGATGTGATATACAATGTGTATATTTATATATGGTCTGCATCTTTTTTGTGTGCAATTGTATCCAATACTTATACGGCCTTTTAATTAGCTTGTCACCTGTAGATTCCTTTGATATATGGACTGATTTTGAGTTAGAGTATGATTTTTTTTTTAAAAAAGGTTATGTATATGATCAATCAAAAGGACAAAAATGTATTTTGAGATGTAAGATCCATAACAAGTTATCACACCAAATGTTTAATCTTTGATAAAAATTAGGAGTTTAAGAATGAATCCCAGTTTTCAACAGACTATCATAGGGGTGTTTTAAAGCATGCTTTAATTTCATTTTTAATCGTGTTTGTCATTTCCTTGTTACAAATTGTGAGCTATTTCTATTTTCTATTTGTGAAAAGCATGAAAGTAGCAGCTTTGTTTTAACATAATTTAAGCCTTTACTCCCTAAATTGATGCAGAAAAGGCACAAAGTGATGCACAAAACGAAACCTGCGACCTTGGATAGTCGATTATCATCTAATATATTGGGTAACTCATGCATGTGTTAATTTCTTGTATTTTATTGATATTTTGCAGAATATCGATGAGTCCTTCGTGTAAACAGGTTTCCCTTTATTGTTTTGGGGATATTTGACATTAATTCATCTTCCCTGTCTGACTCAGGTTCATGCTGCAACTGCTGAGTGCGACTGAATTAAAATGACTGATGATATCCTATAATATGACTTCTGTGTATGATTTTAAATGGAAACAATGACCTCTCTGAGCTGTTTGCAATCTCCAGTATGTAAAATAGCAAAGTGCAGCTGCATCAGTCCACTGACTTGTGTCAGCACAAAGATTATAAGTACAAATGTACAGATAGGAAGAGCAGCTGCAGATCTCTGGATTTGTCTTTTTGGATGCAAACTTGCGCTCTGCTAACCTTTATGTCTTTAAAGTGTAGTGACACAGAGAGATGGAGCCACTGGCAAAGACCAGCTTTTGCAAGGGGAGAGTTGCTGGAGTGTGGGCTGCAGAGAGCAAACACAAGGGCTACATGTGCGGTGACGCGTAATAAAGACATGTCAGGGAAAATAAATGTTACATGCGATTGCCAGATTCTGACACTGATGCTCGTTTACTAATTAAATATAAAAGGATTTCCTTTTCTGCAGATTACAGGGATTACAGGGTGCACTAGGCAGGCAATCAAATGATAAATCTAGCAGCCGTGTCAAGATAATCCGTAATCATCTGAACTGTGCCAACAATCCTTTGCAAAAAATTCAGACATCATGACATCACGAATAAAAGGAGTTTTATTTTTGTAACAAAAGTTTACACCTGTACTCAGAGGAATGCCATCCTCAACGCTTCTCTTTTGCTCGCATATCAGATTGACACATGTGACCTATAACTGTCAGCAGCTTTAAGAAATCATATCACTCCAGAGAACCCACCGAGTACTTTAGGTTATGTTATACAGTATACAGTACCACTCGTGTTGCACTACAGCCTCCTAGCTGCTTTATATTATTAAAGCTCTCCAATATTTGAGTGAGACACACTTTCTGTTGCTTAGTTGCAGGCATTTGCATTGTTTATAGTACATAATTTAAATCGATGCTACATCAAAACTGATTTAAAAAAAAGAAGTCACATTTTCTCACATCTGAAACCAGCATTCATACATATTGTTTGATGTGCAACCAGGAGAAAGAAAACTGTTTCAGGGCTGCCACTTCTGTGTAGCTTGTTGAAATGAAAGGCTGAAAGAAAACAAGAAACAAAAGTTGAGGCTGATGTTGATTGTAAGCATTGAGGGATAATCCTGTGAAAAATAATTTAGATGCCTTTAGATGAAAGTGTTGTCACTGTATTACAGTGTAAAAAGGGTAATAGTATGACTAAATAGAAAGATTTAAAAAATGTGTGATTAGACATGTGTGAGACCTTCAGCTGAGATCTGCGCAGATTCCCTACAGCTCTCTGATTCTAGTTTTCCCCACAGTGATAATTTTGTGCCATTATGTGCTATTATTTAAAAGAGCAAGAACATCTCAGAGCTAAAGGGAGCTTATTTCCTCAGTACAGCTATTTGCTCTATATTTACAATGACTTCTACTCTAGGATTAAAAGTAATTGTTCCATCAACTAAGACAACAGCTACCCTATCATTACATTGTCCCATCTTGACCTGTCTGCCTTGTGGCTCAGTCTGAAGTCAACATTTTCATCTTTCAACTTCTAGAAAATGGATGTTGATCTAATTATAGCACAGGAAAAAAAAATCCTCGACTGTCTTTAAACAGTGTTTTAAACCGCACTGGTGTGAATAATTTTAATTACTCAGTTTCAGTTCATTACTCATTCATTTATTCATGTATTCACTGTCTTTACCTGATAATTACTTGACTTGTTATTAATGGTCATGTAGGAATGGAGTCAGTCCCAGTGTGCATTAGGTAGAAGGAAGGAAAGCCCCAGTTGAGGGTTTTGCCAGTCCATTGCAGCAAATCGCTGCTGATGATGTACACATAGTCTGACCCATCTCTGACCGTAAACAAGAAAACCCTGATGCTGTTTAGGTGAGGTTCTGTTTACACATAGAAGGATATTTCTGAAAACTGATAGTTCCCCTTTCTGTTTAAAACAAAAATTCTGTTCACATGACCTTAGTTTTACAAAATATTTCTGTTCAGCTCCAAATGTTCACATGTAGGTGGCGATAAAGACTACATCGACAATACGTCAAATACCAGAGAAGAAGATTCTAAGCATGTGTAATGAGTTTATTTTTCTTTGGTGGTTGGATCCAAAACCGATGTGTCTGGTGAACTTTAAACCGTGGATGCTGATGTGGATTTAGGTGCAGCAGACACCTCCATTTGTCTGTGAAGTGGTGCAGCAAGACTAAATTAAGATGTAGTCATTAGACCCAGCAGTACTAACAAAACTTAAACAAACCAGTAGTCCTCCATTGTTGTTACTGTTTCTGGGGCTTGCTCATTACACAAAGTAACAACATGCATGCACAAATTGAGGTAGCCTAATGATGTATTCATTTCACAAGTGTTCCACTTTACGAGTCTACAAAGATGGAAAGTAACAAGAGCTTTGAAAAATCTGCACCTTAAGACAGATGTACAACTGTGTGGCGGCACTACACAGAGCCTACGCTATAGCCTACGCAACTGTCTTAACTACACCGCTGTGAAGTGTATGTCGGTCTGCAGGTACACCTCCAAAAGGCTAGTCATTGGTGGAGTTTCTGTGAAGTGCTGTAGAGTCGGATTGACTCAAAACACATCTTAAATGCATTAAACATAGAATTATAGCAATAATGTCAGACATAGTACACAAATTAGCTCCATTATACCTCGCCAGATATGTATTTCCCACAAATACAACATGCTAACATCATGAGCACAAGCTTGTGACATTTTACATTGCATAAATTAGCCTAGTGGCTAGCAGAGTTTTCCTCTGCTTATATAGAGCCAGGAGCAACAGCAACATTTAACAGAGATAACACTTCAAATTTCGGCTCCATTATAACCGATCAAACATCTGTCTTATAGGCTACTAGATATTTCTCTACATATATAACCTGTTTAAGCTGGTTTTTATCAGAAGCCCGTGACATTTTATATTGTTTAAATAGCCTAATGACTAGCAGACTTTATTCTACTCAAATATAGCCGAAATAAATCACAATGATTAATCAAATTGCTGTTTTGTGGGGGGGTTTATTGTCCTCACAATTAATTATTTATAATCTGTTAAATAACAGCAAATAAATGCTATATTTCCACTAAGGAAATTGTTTTCAGCCTACAAAAATAGACAGGAAGTGTGCATCACTCTAACATATAGTTACATTGTCGGGGAGGCGCATGACAGGCTATGGTATAGTTTACAATGTACAATTTTGGTGACCTAAATCTACTCGACATGTAGACAAAGCTTAAGAAAATATGTAAAAATGAAAGAAATGCATCCTTCTCTTCCTTAAATTTTTTACTGTGGTCTGAAGATATACAGATTGCAAGAAAAAAATAAGTTATACCTTCATCTCAGAACTTCCACACTTTTATCTGACACCAAGGGCATTTTAGATCAAATAACAATGAGTCTCCCTGATCAGTAGGCAGAATGCACCACCCAGGAAGCTAAGATGTGACACCTGTCAGTGGCAATGCATGAGCAGTGTCAGTAGCTGACTGGTTATAAGCCGTGGACTGTGAGGGCTGCTGCGCCACCGTGTTCTGGAGGCCTTTGATCAGTCTGCATCCCCGGCCAGTCAGATGAGCAGGCACCGAGGCAGAACAGGCCCTTTGAAGATCTCAATCATCTGTTACTGATAAGGCTATTATGTTGTTGCTCTTTGCCTTCAAGGCCATAATCAAATGTGACAGAGACTGCCCTGCTGCTGCTCCCACGGGGAGGCAATGAGGTGTATAGCAGCAGGATTTTGACAGGGGGGAGGCTGAGGGTGGGGACACCCAAAGAATTATGAGATGTTTTCATTTTGGTTGCAGAAAATCTGGCAACCAGCTGCTGTGCTAGCAACCAAATTATGCTAGTGTCTGCAAGCACAATGTAGCTAGGTGTCAGCTGGTTACAGTGGAGTCTCAGTGATTCATGACACATGTGGCAACAGAGTGTCTACATTCCCAGAGGAAAATTGACATGTTTTTATGTTTAATATTCTGTATCTGCAGCGCTGCAGGCTGTTTTGAAGTCAACAGGTGCAACGTCTTTGAGCTCATACACACTTGTCATTACACTAAACACCTCTGAAACTTTCCCCTTTATTTTTTTTACCTGTGGCTCTCCCCTCCAAGCTGTTAAACCCAAGATCACTAATTCCCCAGAAGAATACCTTTCCTTCAGGTGAATCAAAGCCTCCCACAGAGAGAAGGCTTTTATTTTGAAATGGCAGCTTGAATAAATCATGAACCCTCTTAATGAATATGCCATACATGTGTTGGGAAACTTGTGCTCTGCTGTCTTTAATGTGTTATTAGTTGTCTCTCAAATGAAGTCTTATGCATAATTCTCTCAGCCACTGCCAGCCTCTCTGTGTAAACATGAATCAGAATCAAACAAAATCAGCCAGATTACAACTAATTACTGTCCGTTTCATCCTGATTGTGCAGCACCGTGTGTTGTATGTTCGATTATTATTTTTAAAAAGGGAATTTCCCCCTAGCTGGACATGTATTTTTTTTTTTTTTTTTAGCCCATGTTGCTTTCTGGTTGCTACGCAGGGCTCATTTCTCCTTCATCTTTTTTTTGATATATTAAAACAAATCAATCTTTCTGACATCAGAATAAGCTCAGGGAAAACAAGAGAGGAATAACAAGCACGGGCAAGACTTAAAGAAAAAAAGAGAGAACCAGTTTTCCCTCTAATCTTCTCCATCACACTCCTAAAATCCAATGGATTAGGCCCCTGCACCCCTGAGCTCACTATCATAGTGGAGACTATTGGTGCATGAAACATCTCTTATCACCTTCATTTCATTTCTGCTATTCATGCCAAGCTTTTCTCGCTCGGGCTCTTTAAAATGGATGCGGTGCAACTCACAATTCTTAGGAGACTTTTCAGCTGGGCACATGCAGGAGTTTTATGAGGAAGGTAGCAATATTTACTTTTGAAATTAGTGTTTTAAAGAGAGACAGAGAGGGGGGGGGGACAGAAAGTTCAAATCCCTGCTGGAGAGAAAAATAGGATGGTAGTCAGTAAACAATACTCTTAGTCAGGACAGACAAACACGAGTTTAGGAAATGGGAGAGAAGCCAGACAGGGCAGAGCTGAAGGTCACCAATCCATCATCTGCTTGTTAAATAACTAAAATGGAAATCAAAGAACAATAAAACAGGGAATCAATAGCGGCTGAAGCCCAGGGATCAGACCCACTCCTTTGACAGGGATTATCAGCCAAGCTCACTGGCTTTTAAATGGCAAGCAAGGCAGAGAGCTCTGCCAGCAATGCAACTAGCCACAGCTATTTCACGCACATTTCTCTCCCCTCTGTCTCGCCGCTCCTTGAGGCAATGACCTTTGCAGTAATATTTCCATAGACATGCTGTTAATGGACAGGGCTGACATATAAGTATGCTTTGTGAAGTTTGACATCAAGGATTATATAACAACCACAGTCATTGACAGTGTGTTGAGGGGGGAAAAAGTGGCTGTGTTTATTACAGCTTTTGGTCTCAGGGCAGTTGTTTGCTCACTTGATTAGATGATTAGCAGTAATTAGATAATAACATTCTAATTATGTCATTGCAGTGTAAATATGGAGTTGAAAAACACCAAAATTCAGCGATGATGTTTCTTTTGCTGCCGATTGGCTGATTGTTGTCTTGTTCCTGACTGGATCTTTATCTGTCAAATTGCTCTACTTAGTCAAAACCCAATATCATGTTTTTCTGGACTGGTAAACAGTTTTAGTACACAATTTTTCTCTCGATTTGTTAATTATGTGTTGTATAATACAATGTGTGTTTCATTTTAAGTGAATGCTGGGGTTAAAAACCAAAAGAGTGATGAGTCAAGCAGTGACAGCCCCCCCATTGGCCTCCCCTGGTGAAAATAATTAGAGGCTGGTATTACTTTCCTTTAGGGCTGTATGTGGCATGCTCATTTTTTAAGCTAGTTGCCAAGGTAGTGGTATCTTATACAACTTGACAGCCTCAGGCATCATTTGGTAACAACCATGTCGGCATAGCTTGTCAGCAAAGGGACTAAATAACACTCTTACCTCGAGGTATTTGAAGGAAAATGGGTTCCATTTGTACCCACAAGTCTCCCCTAAACTTCAGTAGGCTTGTTCCCAGCAAATGTTTTAGTCCTTACAATCAATGTTTTCCTTCAAATTAAAGCTGTATGTTTGACTTTTTAAGAAAAAAGGACCACCAGCGTATTTGAAGAACAATAAATCACCTGACCAATATACAGATACCTAAAGCCCCATTTCCACCAAACACTTTCAGTTTGGTACCTTTGGAACCCAAAGTAATCCTTCAGACATGGTACCTAGACCCTTGGTCTGCTTAGCGTTTTTACCGCAAACAGTACTCTTTCTTGTGGGCGGGGTTTTACTGTCACTCACTGCTCCATCCAGCACTCACTGTATTTCCTTCTTTATCAGTCCGCACCTAGTTAATCGTCCACAGAACGGGGTTGCATACTAACATTTTCAGAACAAAATAGAACAGGCTGGAGTGAAAGTCTCTCGATGGGATATTTAAAAAGAGCAGGTTTTTGCATTTAGTCCCTCTAAGGCAAGCTCAGGGGTGTAGTGTTGCTGGAGCCCACAGGAACAATTTTACCACACTTTTTTTTCTCTCCCAAATGAGGATTAGAAGATATGCAGATCAAATAATTAAGTGAAGTCGATACATATTTTTCAACACTTCATGATCCACTTATTACTAAAAGTGTATGTCATTCAAGAGAGACAATAACAACTAATGGAATGGTCAAAGTTGTCACAGTGAAATTTAAGGTGTGAGTAACATAACAAGTAAACATTCCACCTTAAAAACTGCCTGCAATCGGCCGAATTAATTAAATTATTTTTCTCAGACTATGCTGCAGCAAGAGGCAGCAAAACATCCTTTCATTGTGTAGTTACAGTCTACTAATAAATGTAAAACTCTCCACAGTATGAACAGTGGTTACATGAGCTTCAAAACCAGTCACAACTCAGCCCTGGGCAGAGTGACCATCTGCTGTTGACCAGTCAACAGACTGCAGTGTTCACAGCTCCACCTTTAAATACCAGATCTGTGTGCTAGGTACCCCAACAGAGGGGGGACCAAAAATGGGGACAATATGGAACAGTTCTATTGGTACCATCCACAATTTTTCACAGTGGAAGCAAAAAAAAACTGAACTGAACTGTACTGCTTGGAGGAAATGGGGCTTCACATTAAAGCAGGATTGTTGTGGAAGTCAAAATGTTAACTGTGCATCAGACAATTAGCAGCCTGATATTAACTGTAAAATAAGAAACCAAAGTATACCTGTATAGGATTAATTTTCAACCTGCCTCTATACTTAAACAACATAAGCCTGAAATTCAGTTATGGCTGCTGTGCTACCCCAAGATTTTCAGTAGTCCCACCTGGCCACCACTGTAAAAAAATCTGGAGTCACCACTGGTCATATCAAATAAACTTGTCAGATCACTTATCATCAAGCTGACGTTCTGTAGTGAGTAATGCATTTTATTAAATTCTTAAATTTTCCCATTTTATTTTCATCTCAGACTAAATGCAGCTTATTCAAGTAATTTTTCAATTTCATTTCTTATACGGCCAAAGTTTACCCTTCATGGCCATTACATAATTCATCCAATTTATCAAGACCCGTGCTCTACTCCTATGAGTAATGGCTAATCAATAGCAGTAATGATCATTAATAGTTCGCATTAGCCATAATCTCATATCGGCTTGGTTGAATGAGCAGCCTAAATAGGCATTTTAAAGTTGTTGGAAGTCCACACACTTGCATATAGCCTCCCTTTCTCTAATGCATAGTTCGTTCTTCCAGAATTAAACATGTTTACAATGCCTTTTATTAGAAATACAGTGCATCCTGTAGAACACAGTACAATGTGCAGCATATCATAAGTGTATAACAGATTTGTTTATTCATTTTAAAGTGTTTCAAGTAGGTCTGAGTGGTCTCTTGTATTCGTTGACCTTAAGTTACTTAACGCTGAGCTTCCAGTCAAAGTGTCTGGTCAACAGGTCCTCAGCATTCAAGTGAGAATGCAACTCTTTCAGTATGCATTCAGTCTGATTACCGAAAACATGGAAACTTAATTGCACTCATTGTTATGCGTTGTCACTTCACTGGTCAACATGCCGCTGAATATCAATGAGCTCCTGATAAATCATGTTTGTGCTAAACACTCTGAGGGAGACAAAGGCAATTGTCCAATGTTGCTCCAAGGACATAAAAATCTAAATTAGACATGAACTAAATGGAAATAACACTGAGGATGCTCGGACATTGGGGTTACAGTCTTGTTTTGTAACAATTTATTCTTGTCAAATTAAGTGCAATTTGGTCCGGTTTAATGTCTTCTTTCATCCACATAGTCCTCATCATTTTTGGATTTTAATTTACCAAGGTTCCCACAGTGAAGAGTCTGTAATAATTCTATTCATATCTGTCAGTTAATGGGCCAATACAGGGAATGACAAGGTGTTTGCTAAATGCTTCAAATTGACATCCGTACTTGACACAAAAAATAACATTATAGTCTTCAGTATTACATACATTACAAGTGGGTTAAGATGAATGTGTTTCATTAATAATTAATTCGTATATCCCATCTGCACAGTGGAATAAACAAAGCTTTAAACCTGGCACACTTCCATAAATGGAGAGAGACACATCCTCTAACATTGATATATGTTGATCAGGTTGCAACTCTCTGAGGTGATGATGGCAAACAGTACACAACATTTTACTCTAGTAGATAGCTGGATGAACAATGAGGAGAGACAACATGACAAGCGCAACACCAGACACTGACAAGGTGAGAAGTTACAGATGTCGCTATTAAATAATTCAATACATTATTAGGGGTAGAATTTAATCTTGAAGAGTAACAGTCAGGTTAGTTTTCAGTTAAATAGTAGCCCTGTCATGTAACCAATTTTCACCAAAGGGGAATTTTAGTATTTCTACTGATTGCATAATAGTGCACGGTTTGGTACAAGGGACTGTGTTTGATATCAGATGTAGGCAGGACATAATGAAGTATGGGGCTCCTTGACCAGAAAAAAGTGAATTTATTTACATACAAAGCAAATAATACAGTATAATGAGAATGGTCTTTGTGACTTCCACAAGTCATGAAAACACATTTAAAATTCAGCCTACATTTTAAAAGTTAATTTCATTCATAAACAAGTCAGTCCAATGTCAGCTGGGATAGGCTCCAGCCCACCTGCGACACCAAACAGGATACGCAACTATGCAAAAGTGAATGAATATTACCATCAGGTCCATGACACATGTGCACTATGCCCATGTTTGTGAATCAGAATCATGCATTGCAATCAGCACGCTGCCACACCCATATTTCTCTATATAAGTAAAATATGTTTGCCTAGAGGTGTATCATGGACAAAGTGGTGAGGTTGTCTCTACACACATATCAGTAAATGTCTTGGCAGTCTGAAGCAGCTGATAAACTATTCATCATTCTTTTCAAACATGTTATGTCGGTCCCTAAAGACACCCTCTCCCCTGAAGGCATGGGCTGCAACATCTTCCAGCAAGGCTAAATATGTCATCTTAACACTTGCTTGAAGGTAAATCAGAATTCTTATACACCCTGCATGCCTGTTAATCAGCTACCAAATAACACCGGCTATGCACAATGTCATGTTACTAGAAATCGGTGGGAGTGGCAAAGTGTTATATTTCAATATGGACATCTCATATACTCAATATACTCGAAGACTGGGACACTCAATGATTTAATAATGACTATACTTTATTGAAACCATAGTTATTAATACATTTCTCTAGTGTATTAGTAGATTAACAGTTTCAAACATTGTTGACTATTAAAGCCAATGAATGTGCTTTAAATATGCATTTAGTTGAAATGTGTTTGTTGACATTTTCTAAGACAACCAGGCCTTCATCATTTATGCATCTAGGTAAGAAGGTAAGAAAATCTAGGTAAGAAAATACTTATGAATCCCAGATGTACTCTTGTACTTGTCTGTACGCACTGTTTGTGACTGAGAACTAATATTTTTTTTACATCCACGTAAAGCAAAAAACAACTACATGTTCTGAGTTTGTCATACCACAGAAAAATGTCTTACTAACACATCAGCCAAATTTGATTGCTTACAAAAATTGCCAAGGTTATACAGTTAGGTTTCAAAATTATGGGGGAAAAAAAGCATTATTTTCTGCTCTGAAATGGTGAGTGTGTCCACTGAAGGATAGACTTGCAGGTCCAATATGGCGGTGACCTTGACGCATCTCAGCAACAAGCTAAAACAGTAAATGCAGCAATTATGTGACAAAGTGACGAAGCAGTTTTCCAGGCAAGTAATTAATAACTCCTAGAAATATTGTGTGCAAAAGTCCACCTTCTCTTTCTCTCTCTGTCACTCTGTCTCTCAATCACACACACACAATGGTGCTGCAGTGCTCAGTCCTTCTCTGTCGGTCTCAGTCCTGACAGTTTTGCTACTACAGTCCATGCAGGTTGGGTCAAGTTTAGGTGGTTAATTCATGAACATTTGCAGGTGTTAATAATAACTACTAGCTAGCTAGCTAGCAAACTGTAGGCTGTGGTAGGTAGTGTTGTAACCAGACTTTCACATGTTTTCAGAAAGTATTTTCTAACATGTACTGTATGTGTTTAGACACATTTTACTTAACCTGGACTTTAAAGGATTTTTCCTGAAAAACATGCCATCCTGAAAAACATGGTGTTTAGCCCTGAGTATTTTTTGCAGATCTTCCTCATGAAAACAAAGGTTGCGTGAAGCCCCAACAATCTTTAGCAAGTAGATGGTTGGTGCAAACTGTATTTAGCGTGTGAGACAAAACCCAGCACATATGGACAGCTGAATTCACGGCAGCAGCAAACAAATAAGAAAAATAAAATATCGTCAGCCATTTCCTTAAAATGGGGAGGCACTGTAGCAGCCACTTTGTAGGAATATATCAGGGATAATGCAGACCATCAGAGAAGCAGTCAGGTCTTTGGGCCAATGGTCCATGAGCTGTTTAATGAGGACTCTGGGATTCTCCCTCCACAGCTCAAAGGGCCATATGGCTTACAGCAGCTGCTCGCTATGACTGCTGATCGCATGTGGCGCTCACAGCTCAGGGCAATCGTAACTATAGCACCACTTTATGGTAGCTATACAATTAAGTGTTCTGAAAATATGCAAAACACTCACATTCAAAAGTCCCAGCATCATCAAACTTTACTCCTCAACTGCTTTTCCTCTCTTTGGTACAGCATACTTGAGTGTCGGATGGGATCCAATCCGTATTTCCTGCTTTATGTCACGGGCACTTCAAACAGCGACACGCTTCAACACTGGCATGGATTGCCGTGAGGCAGAGTCCTCTAACATTACAATAATTTACACCTAAATCTGCTATGAGAGCAATGGTGACAACACAGGCTGCACTAAGGTCTCATTTCCTCATTATATCCCTGTGAGATGACCATTACTCACATGAAATACTGAATGTTACATGACAATAGTATTTACCATGTGGTCATGTTTCATTAAAAGCAACATCCATTAACACAGCCGGAGAGGTGCTCGTGTTTAACAAACACCATATGAATTGAAAATAAGGCATTACACAAAAGACAGTTAAAGGGTGAGTGAGACAAAAGAGTTTTGTGAAAGCAGTTACAAGCTCTTCGAACAGCATGTTTCAAACTCACCCCACAGTGCGCTTACAACTAAACATGTTCATCATTTTCCCAAATTTTACAATGCTTCTTTAAACAGGTCTAAATAATTGATTAAACATGTGATGTGTCAATTCTATTGTGCAGTTCTGGGATTTTCACAGTGTCTTTTACCCACTTGTTTTCTGCTGCTCAGTTTAGTCTGATCTTTCTTCTTTTAACAGGGGAGCAGTTGTTAACAGTTGTTACTGTACCATAATGCTTAGATGATTGATGTATCCCTGTATATTTTATCTGACGATGGCTTTCTAGGACGTACAGAGAGCTCTGCTTCCATCAGTGCTGGAAATAAAATGGAACATGCTGTACCTAATCAAGAATGGTATCATGCATCTTCACTACACAATACTAAATTCAGCCTTTGCCACACATACACAAAGCAGGGCAGGCTGTTCTACAGAAAGAGAATGTCATGGCTCACAAAGAGCAGAGTGCCCCATTTTCCTCAGCCAACTGTGGAAATGTGAGATCTGAAATGAAAACCCCCCTCACTTGCATCAATATAGTGCAATTATGGGCTACAGAGAAATTGCTCATGCAACCAGGCAATCTATACTTCTGTCACTTGCCACATCTCAAATGTGATCAGAGACACAATAGAGAAAGCGAGACACTGGCTAACACATTGTGCCTTAAATGAAACAGAAACTAAAATATGCACACTCTCTAAACACAATGAAGGACATGATGTCCTTTACTGTACATAACTTCCCAGAGAAACTACAATAACCATAGCTAACGGCATTAATTCATTGAGAAATACTACATTTTTGTTGCAAGAAATCATGAAGGAAAAGGAAAAAAAAGGGAAATTGACAGAGTGCATGAATGCAGTGCTGGGAGCTTCACTTTTCATGGCTCCTCAAAAATCATACACCAGAGTGTAATGAAGTCAAGGCTTGATCAAAAACTTGGAGAGATGTGAAATGGAGCAGAACTAAGCATCTGGAAACAGCAAAGAATAGTTCCCTCAAGGTGCTCAGTATAACCACTGGAGAGCAGGGCCAGCATGCTCGTGCTCTCCCTGGGAACGTAACTGTGATTAATGACTGCTATTTAAATAACTGTTTGTTTTGCCACAAAAGGACACCAATGTGACTGCGCCAGGCATTTAACAGAACCTGGTATTTTTATCTGTGTATTTTTCTGGTTGTGGTGACTTCATGTATGCTCTAATACCTGCAACGTCTGTGCAGGTGCACAGTCTCTGTGGATAGTTTTTAAAAAAATATATTTTAAACCTCCAGTTATTCCACTCCACATCGCCGATGGATAATTCATCAATGCTAATTTGCCGGGTTAATTCATTCAAAGGGTTCATTAGGAAATTTAACTGAACAAATTAGCATTGACGTGTGACCCATTGTCATCAACATCAATCATGGCAGCAGCAGGTTGAAAGTTATGGACGGCTTTGATTTCTCATGACCTGGACATGAGGGCACTCGTTAAGTCAATCTTCCATCAGACGAAGCAAATTCCCTTAACTCAAGAGTGCAAGACATTTTTATAATCCAGCTCTTTCAAAGAAATAGTTTGTGACCCTTTATCACCATTTATTCT
>JAPZEB010000003.1:11848032-11872940 GCA_029783705.1 Chaetodon striatus | reverse complement strand
CCTATATTTGAATTTTGCACATCATAATATAAAGAGTCAAATGATTGCAAACAAGCTATTACACTATGCACCTCACTGTGATTAAAGTTCAGTATACTTGCAGGAAAAAGTAGAAGCATGGCAGCAACAGTGCTCTAATGGATGATTTATCCATTAAGCTATATGCTACATTTTCATCTCTGTAACTGAGAGTGTAATGGTCATTAAATTAGTTTGAGCCAAAAAAAAAAAAATGCTCATCATACAGTGACTGTGGCAGTGCTGGCACTTTGAGTCTCCGGCTACAACCACTTGCCCTAATGCAGATAAAGCTTTAAAGCTAAACCATCTTAGACAACCAGCACCGCTGCCAGCTCTGGGCTTTGCCTCTCACCTCAGCACACACAGGACATCACATAAGAGCCACGTGTGTCACATTGACTTACCACCAAGGAGGGTAAAATTCACAAAAGAAAAGCAAAAGAAGAGAGTCGATGAACGAGAATGAGAGACACACAAATCAATAACATGGCACTGCCAAACAAAGAGGGTTCTCGCAGACGTCTGTGCAGTTGTGCAGTGGAGCATGGAGGAAGTGTATGTAGGCAACAAAGAGGAGCCGCAACACCCAAAGCCTGTTCGAGAGGCACTTTCTGTGTCTATCAGCTCTTTTAAAAGCCATAGTTTCACCTAACTCATGTCACCAATTGTGCCTGATGTGCTTCAGGTGAGAATTTTGTTCACACATCGTTTTTGTGTCTATGCAAATTCATTTTTTTAACATATAACTGTGTATAAATATAGACACATATAGAGCAGGTGAAAATTGTAAGTCAGGCAGTGAGAAAAAAGTGAAAGGAGAGAGGCAGATCACACTTCCACCTCCCTCCATTGGGACTTTGTGCTTCAGGGGAGGCGATCATTAGGAAAATAGGAGAGTGGGTGCAGGATGCTGGCTGAGAGATGGATAACTCCGTTAGGCATGGCAGACAGAGCCGCAGTGAAGGCAGTAAACAGGTCAGACCTGTGGTACCCTTACGGGCATCGCAAGCAGAGAGAGCTGCACAGTTATTGGTCCTCTCCCACACTAATCATGATTAGTGAAAACTGGAGAAAAAAAGCAAAACTGTCTGGATTTATGTCAACATTTGATATTACATCATTTACTTTTGTTTCATTTTTCTTTTCAGCTTGAGAAAAATGAGTATTTTTATCCTGTCAGCGTAGAAGCCTTTGGAAACAGCATGTATCCAGATACGGTAAAAAACTGTACTGACAGTGGCTTTTCAAAGTTGTGGTATTATCTGATACAATGTAGGAATAAAACCTGCAAACAAGCAGGGTCATTATTTCTTCTTACACGTGCTCACAGTGCTGCCATGGTGAGGATCTAGGGACTGGTGCTCCTTGAATCATTTGAATAGCATCAAGCAAGGTTTTCTTTGCAAAAACACTGACAAAATGTATCCTTGGTACTCTCTCTGGAGGCAATATAATTATCCATGCAGTGCATATAAATCTATTGCAAGTGTTCGCTTGAATTGTAATGTCTTTTTTTTGTGTAATGTAAATGCAGTGTGTCAGTTATTCCCCATAAAAACCACTGTTACATGTATTCAGTCTGTACAATGTGATTATTCAGTGGTACCTAATCTGAGCGCAGTATCCAGAGCGATATGAGAGACTGCTGAGAGGCATGTGAATGTTCATATGTATTTGACTCACAGGGGTTAAGGTCTGTCAGACCCTCCTAGATATGGGAGATCACAAATGTATAAAGAAGCTGATTGAGCCTAAAGCCGGCAGTGTACTACAGAAGGAGGTGCTCTTGTAGGCAGTAGTGGTGGTGTGTATGTGACCAGAAAGAAACCCTGGTTGGTTAACAAGATCATGTGACTATTTGTAGTTTTCACATGTGGAGATATGGAGCATGTTTTCCATTCACCTGTTGTTTGACATGATTTCCACTTTGAGGAGATGGACTGATTGTGATGCCAGGGTGAATCACTTCCAGGCCACGTGGAAAGAAATCCATCCTCTGAGTCAGCCACTGGATGCACACAGATCCACTAAGGCTGTTGTTTTTGTCCACATTGTAGTTTCATTCACAATGCTTCAAAAATATTACAGTAACTCGGGTGGCACTTCAATTTCCTGCAGATTGTTATCTTTGTGAGCACTGTACTTTTGCACCTGACAATTATCATGCACATGTACTGTAATGTGTGTCTTGTTTTGGCTTTAGATAAACACAGTGACTCATTCAAGCTGAGGACATCTGCTATATTGATGTTCTCCAGGCAATCTGAACTTTTTGTACTGACTGACTGTGGACATAAAATTGTTCATATAGTCCCAACAGCCACACAGGTAGTTAACTGAGATTAGTCATAGTTTAACTTCCCTCAACCCAGTAAATATTGGCATTGTCTGTTTCTGCAAACCGTTACATAGGTTACATTTGCATGTTACAATGTAGCAGATAAGCTGAAACTTTTTTTACATTTCAAAAATGGTGTGGTTAATGTGTTGTGTTTAGAAACAAAAACCACATGACTATGATTTGGAAAAGTTTTTTTTTTTTCTTAAAATACCTGCTTTTGGTGGCACAATCCCAGTAGGAAGTACAGCAATGTCTTTTTGTGGTATGTTGCAAGCTGGAAACACAACAATATCTTGATAAAAATCAACTGCTTTGCAGCACTATCCCTGGTGGAAACATAGCCATGAGTCGCTAAAAACAACAGGTTTGGTTTTTTCTTGGTCTCAAACAGTGGTAAGCAGTGGTCTGCAGCATGGCAGGAGTCTCACCTACAGTAGGTGTCATGCCATCCACCATCTGCTCCATATCCCAATGAAAAAGTTAGCTCACACACTACGTCACTTGAGAAACCTTGATATGACACAGAAGAACAAAAGTAACATGTCCCTGATTTACAGAAACCTACAATGCTAACAATCAAATCTGACAACAGTTACTCCACACATTACTTGTGTGTTGTGATTCCTTTAATCATGTGGCAGTGTACAGAGTGCTGAGGTTACAGGACTGGCTGTTGCTAAGAGGTTTGAAAGTCTGGTCTTTTACCATCACCATATCTGGACCCCTGAAAGAAAGAAAGACAGTGAATGTTACCTAGAACCCCTCTCCCTTCTATAATACAGGACAAACACAGCACTGAGTATGTGGGTGCTGCCAAATGACTCAATAAAAATGTAACATCTTGGGGGAATCAGTCATTTAGCAATAGGCTAACAAGAACTTCCATTTTCCAAGTGAAAAACAAACCAACCTGGTCTCACTCCCAACTCACCAAATACCACCACTTGGTCAGTGGCCAGTAGGCATCAGACAGTGATGCACTGAGGCACCCTTTAGTGGCAGTTTGAGACACCACAGGCAGCAGCTTTTTTTGATGCTT
Source organism: Chaetodon striatus (assembly GCA_029783705.1). NCBI lineage: Eukaryota > Metazoa > Chordata > Actinopteri > Chaetodontiformes > Chaetodontidae > Chaetodon > Chaetodon striatus. The sequence goes on along the minus strand of JAPZEB010000003.1, from coordinate 11,869,539 downwards.
GAGGCAACTACTGCAGAATAATGATTAACAAAACCCCATGTAGGGCTTGTGGGAGATGAGGTGGATTGGTCAAATGGACACCAGACTTTCACCCTGAAGCCCACTATTCATGTCAAGTGTGAAACCAAAAGTCAATCCTGTTACTTTAATGATGTGGCGTGCTAGTGTGCTAATGTGTACTATACTAGTGATGTATGTCACATGATGTTATACGGTATTAGAAACAAATTTAATCTTTTTTTAAACCTAACCACATGCTTTTGTTGCCTAAACACAAGGAAGTAACCTTAAAACTAAAGTTGTTTTTTTTATCTTAAGTGTACACATTTGACAAGCAGAAACTGTACACTGCCTGTGAAAACATAAAAAAAAGACTGTTGAAAAGAGATGATGCATGTAACGAGCGTATCTAGCAGGCCACAGCGTCGATTTTGACAAGTTGGGAGAGACAATGTGTTGGACAAACATAACCCAATGTTGTAATAAATATCCCCAATAGCTCCTGTATAAAAAATATATAGTTTATATTTTCCATTTCTATAATTTCTTGTTATTTTCAGAAAGTGAGTATCAAAATTTCATTTCAACTTTAACATGTACAGCCTGAGCCTTCAATAGGGGGTCCGTGACCCCTAGGGGGTCCTCAGAGTCACTGCAGGGGGGCCACAAAATGACCTCTAAGTAATTTAATTATTTAATTTAAGTTTTAGTAAGAAAAATGTGCCTATTTAGTTAATCTATTTAGGTAACAGTACACAACATTAATTATAGGATGACTGTTACCCATGAATCCTTGTGCAATCATATGAGCTAGTTAACGCTACATCACTGTGCAGCACCAGTTTTTCTCTTTTTTTTGGTATATTATTTAATTACTAGCTGAGGTTACAGACATTCTTGTGAGCCTCAATGGATTGTTTTATAACTTTCTACTAGCCTCTGACACACCGTGCACCTTGGAAACCACCGTTGAAAGTGCAGAGGGGAGGCTAATGCACCAAGCCCTGCTACAACTGCTGCTGACTTAGCAGCTACAGGCAAACAAGGGAAGACCTGAAATTCTGAAATGTCCCAAGTGCAACTCAGTTGTATACAATATATGTAGTAGGGGGTCCCTGCTCTGTCTGTCTTTGAGTTAAGGGGTCCTTAGCCTGGAAAACGTTGAAAACCTCTGATGTATAGAGACCTGCATTTATCATACCTCTGAGCATAAATCACTGTGAAAATACACACACACACACACACACACACACACACACACACAGAAGAAAAATTGCATGTATGCAATGAAATAAATACCAATCATCAAACCAGCTGGCACACACTCCTGTCTCATCTGCTGTTAAATCTCCAGTGCGTGTTGTTGTTGAGTTCTGCTATATTATTAGCTGTATTTTTTAGCACATAGCCAGGGCTCATGTTGTCTTTGTTGATTTTTTTACCATTGGGAATTTTTTTTTCTGGCGTCATTTCTGCAACTTGCAAACTCCACCTTCTGGCATGGAAGCTCCAGTCACAGCAAGTATCCTTGCATTTGCTGGCAGCCTTTGAGAACATGCCAAATTTGATTTTGAATTTAGAATACAGGAGTCTAAAGGGCCTTTGGGAAATGGTGGCCTCTCACTCCACGGAAAGAGATAGATTAGAGGTAATCAGCTCCTCCCACTGTATTCAATCTCTCGCCTCTCTTTGCTCCTTGATACACTTTGTTGTTTACCAAGAGGAGTGATCCATCAAAGCCTTGGGAGGATGACATGTGGGAGAAAGCAATGCCAATACATTAAGTCTATGGGAAAGACTCCAGCCTACTGTCAAGTGAAATATAATAGAAAATGCTTTTGTTTGATGTTTGACAGAACACAAAAGAAAAATGAAACAATGACGAAATTGAACATGGTGTACCACTACGCATTATGAGTAACCTAGCTGTAAAAGTGTTATTTACATGTGGGCAATAGTGACACAGAAGCCTGAATTCTAAATAATCATACTGAAAAGTGTCTTTCACCTGCATGTCAATGTATCAAGAGTAATGCACTGCATGTTAAATCAGTTTGTACAGTTAATTCTGCAGAATCCTTCGAGAGCAGGTGTGAAAAAGGGCACATTTTGAAGTCAGTAAGCGATTAGGCCTACCTACAGTACAGACCTCTGCTTTAAGTGTATTGATTTAGGCAGAATAAACAGATATGTATTATACAATAAATTCCTTCTTTCATCACACCTTCCACACCGCACTCTCTCAGCAGAAGGAAGCTGAAGCTCATTAGCACAGATGATCTGTAATTGATGTCTGAAACGATACCAAAACATTAGTTAATATTCCAAATCCAGCACCCTGTAGCAGAACCAACAGATGCAAGAGCACAAACAAATATGTCTCCTCTGATGTTCTGGAGGTCTGGGGAGTACTGTTGAGCAACAAGCTGATATGAGATTGACAGGAAGTCTAAGAAAGGTGTTGTTTACAACTGCAGCGAGAGTCTGAAAATCACACTCGAGCAACTTCTGCTTTAAAGTTACTAATCAGTAGGAATAAATCATGCTGTGTGAACGAGAGTGTAATTTTATGGGGAGACAGGGAAACATGTCATCCCCAATAATTTCATATAAATTATTTGTCCGCCTTCATTAACTCTATCAAGCACCTGTCACTATCTCCCAGCAGAGCACGACAGAGAGGCTCTGCAGCCTGCTCACTATGTGAATCTACGTCACGTTCATTCACACTTTCTCTGATTTGCTAGTTGCATGAGCTAGCTAAGGTTGTCTGAACACATTTACTTACAGCTGAGGTCAGCCATTACTGATGCAGTGTAAAGTCTAAGATGGCAAAAAATTGCTAGTTTTAATCTGGCAGCTACATCAGTTTGGAAATGTGTGTGTATGTGTGACAGGCAGGTTCACTGAGGGGTTAGCAATCCAAAGTTTAGACAGCTGATGGTGAGTTTTTCATGCAGTGGGCAGGGAGACTGCAGATCCATAATTAACTACATTAGCAAATGATATCTTAAAGTCTATGAACAAATTCCTTCAGCTAAATAATTTTTACAAGTTACTATTGCTACTGTAGGCCCTGAATCCAAATCACAACATATAGGCTGTTCAAAGCACAACATACTCCTTTCTTCACCGCTCAGGTCAGAATGTCATATTAAAGAATACATGTGGCTCTTTTTACAACTTGCCTTTTATTTTTGTAATTTTGGTCATCAAAGAAGGTCCTCAAGGGCAAAACACACATGGTTGGATAATCATACAGGTTTTAAATAAACCCCAATATTAGCCAGTTACTCTGAAGAGCAAACTTTGAGAAACAGAATAACATTATTCCCCAAACTGTCTGTTGAAAACATCACTGTGCTGGGAATGTAACTTTTGAAATGTAGGCCCAATAGGTTACAGATTACCCTGTCAAGCAGTTATCCTGTTAAAAGTGTGATAAGTAATGCATCTATATCAATTCCTTTATCGAGGTAATGTAACCTATTATATTTGGGCTGCATATTTGTACTCAGTAACTTTATCTGATCACAATTACATTTGTTTTGTAATTTGATTACATGTAGTCACATGTAACTTCCCAGTTTTCAAGCCAACATCAGGGGACTGGTCACCAGGAAGTTCAGAAAGGCTGGTCAATATCAGACTGAACCGACCAGTGGTCACAGAGTTTTCATTTTTCAATGTCTGATGTCAGTAGTTACTGTATGATCATTGATGGGTTACTGTATGGGCCTACCAGACACAGGCCCAGGGGCCAAAAGTGTCAGGGGCCGCCTGGCATTCACCTGCCAAATGTTACTCAAATTAACATGTACCAACGAGGAGGAGACAAAAAAAAAGACCACAAAGAGATGTGAAGGAACAACAGAGACACAAATTAACTACAAAAGGGTCAAAACAACCATAAAGACACAAAATTACCTAAAGAAAACCACAAAATTACAAAGTGCCTTCAGGTGTCAGACAGTTAAATTTCATGTTTTTCCCCCCCAATTTTTTTTAATTTAATTTTAACCAAATTTAGGACAGATTTTTTGAACAAATTATGTTTTACTTATTGAAGCATTGCAGGAAAGCATTGCAGGCACGTAGTATATATGTGGATTTGTGCAGAGGCAAGCGCTATGTAGAATGCGTTTTTTAGAGTGAGTTAAGTCAATCTACATTTTGCCAACAGGCAAGTGCAAGTATGACAATATTATTATTTTTTAAAGATTTGTAATTTTAGAAATTTGGGCTTTTACATAGAAAGGCTTCACTCATTTTTACAAAAAGAAATTCAAAAAAGGATACACGAAATTAGATAAAATGTTTGTAGTAGCTGAGACCTCACAAATACCGTTTTAAGACTATTTAATGACTTTTCAGGCCTTATTATTGTAACACTGAATTTAAGACATTTTAAGACTCTTTAAGGACCTGTAGACACCCTGAATTACCTCAAAGATACACAAAATGACGACAAAGAGAGACAACATATCTATAAAGAGAAACATAACAACCACAAAGACACACAAAATGACTACAGGGCGACACAAAATGACCAAAAAGAGACATAAAAGTAACAACAGAGAGGGGCAAAACAACCAAAACTAGATACAATGACAACAACAAAAAAGAGACACAATCCCACCAAGTCCCTATGTGTGTTTCCGGTCATATGTAGGAGAGGTGGTGGGGCTCTCTACACATCTGTGCCCAGGGGCCCACGGTCTCACGAGCTGCCCATGTGTATCAGCTGTATAGGCTCCAGCCTGCTGCCTCCTCACAGCCACAGACAGCACAGAGCTGACGCTGCCTGTCAGACTGGGCCGAACCAATACTGTCAATATCGAGGGGGGATAGACCGACCCCTCCCAATTTGGACTGACCCACGTTTTGGTCGAAATCTGATTGGCTCAGTCATCATCATCATAAAGAGATTCACCTGTGTAAAGTTTTATGGTAAACTTAATTAGCAAAAATAAGGATGCAGCTGCGTCAAAAACCCAAAGAAGACGAAAAAAGAGAAGACAAAACAGAAGAAGAAGAATAGCAAGGACAGGAGCTGATAAAAAAATGAGTGTGGTAAAAAAGTTACGGGCTAAAAAGCGTAAAATATTGCAAGAAGCAGCTAAATACCTCGAGTTGACAGATGTTTTCCGTGGTGGATGTGCTGACGTTGCTGTGGACACTGTCGGCCAGGACACTAAGGACTGTTGGACTGCTGGTGATGTGAGGTAGGACAGTCTACATTTGCTTTGGCTTTTCTTGAGAAGGTATAGACCTGTATAGCATGGAGGTAGGTTTTGTCTGTGTCAAGTTATTTGCTTTGATTTTAATGATGAACTGCTTGTTTTTATTTCTTATTGTACACACTAACAGCCACACTTTTTACTCTTGCATTTTTTATGGGACTGAATTGTAGTTCTTGATAATATATTGGAAAACATTGAGTATCTGAGTGTGCATGGATGTGTAAGCAGTTGTAACTATTTTAGTACTCCGTTGACTGACCGTACATGTTGTGGCATTGACATTAGCAGTAGTTGGAAGTATACTGTGACTTAGGGTGTTTACACATAGTCCATAAAAAAAAAAAAAACTGAACCCAGTCCTCCTTAATGTGCACCAAAAAGTTGACCAACAGAAAAGGGACTCAGTTCTTGTTATGTTCACATTGTCAGTTCATTTTAAGAGAACTCTGCTCTCTTTCTGGTCAACTTCTGCTCTAATAGGACCTTAGTCATCTTTCTGTTCACACTATAGCCTACATAGTGTTTTTTTTTTACTTTGACGTGGCACTGCAGTGTGGTCATGAAGCCCCTTGCTGTCAGATGAACTTAAAATTGGAGGAAAACCTTAGTGTGTCTGTGTCTGCCGTAGACTGTTGCCATTTGATGTATTCTATATCCCACATCTTAAGATGTGCAGTATCTTCTGTGGACCAAACCACTCCTCCTGTGTCCTTGCAAGTGTTACAGGCCGACATGGTTTTGTCTGTTTTTTCAAGTGTCTCAGTGCAATAGCATGTGAACCTGGAGTGCTTTGTGTTCACAAGGCACACGTTTAGTGAACCGCACCATGGACTTGAAGCGAACCGTTCTGAGACCGAAAAGGACCAAATGTAAAAATACCCTTAGTGTCCCAGCTCACCTAGGCTTGCCTGGCCTGGTCTTGTTTTGAGTCAGTGCAGTGTTGGGGTGTAATACAACCTGAGGAGGCAGATGTCAACAAGATATCCTGAAGTGTCTTTAAGGTCTTCAGCATCATCAGATCTCTTTATTCCACAGAAACAGCATTAGTGTTAAAATTACTGCCAAAACATGGTCTGTCCGCGCCCTTCGGCAGCTTGCATAAAAGGCCTCTCCATGTTAGAGTCCTGAGCTGAGTTTCAGTCCCAGTCTGCCCCTGCTGACATCCCAGTTCAAATTTGATCTACCTCGCTAAACTTGCCCTAGTTTTGAGCGTACAAGGTTTGCAGACATTTTTAGTTTTGCCTCCAAATAAACAGCCTTTGATAATCTGGCTAAAATGCTGGCTTGTTTATAACCTGTATAGCTGTCAACCAGCTTGTGTTTGTACCTTGGTGAGTACAGTTATGTCATAACCAACAGAAATAATGGCCAAAACGTAATTTCTAACAAACCAGAATTATTCTTCAAGAGTCAAATGGTTATATACTGTACACTGTAGAGTAGAAAGTTTTGTGGTGCTCACATTATTATGGCAAGCATGATGTCTCTTCAAAAGGTGAAATGAAATTGCACATTTGCACGTGAGTCACAGACTATGAGTCAGACCAAAACTTTGCTTGATGAGGAATATTAGAAAGGGAATCAGTGAAAAATTAGAAATGCGTGTGATAGTTGCAGGAGTCTGACAGTGTAGGGGGGCATCAGAATAGAGCTAAGGGCATTGCCCGAGGCAGACTGGAGGTATCTCTGACCGACTCCTCTTTCCTCTTTCATCTCCTTCCCTCTTCACCATGGCCCATGCCACAGACACAGACATCTCTGTCCTCCCTTTGCTAGCTGGGCGAGGCTCTGATAAGAGCATGTCCGCACTGAGGTGCCGATGGAAATTTACGTAATAGCTTTATTAATGGCCTGAAAGGACTCTGTAATGAAGTAATATAAGCAAATTTAATGTTTTATATTGGCTTGTGCGTAAATTCAGACTCATTAGTGTAATTAATGATTTAATGAACACAAAGTGCAGAGAGATAATTTTCTCTTTTAATTATAAATACTTAATTTCACGATTCCTATCGAACAAAGCAAGACGACACTGCAAGGACTTTTTGCTGTGAGTTCATGCAGATTCAGTTCTGTAAACTTGAACAAACATCACCTTTCTTCTGCATAAAGTTCTGTCCTACTTTAATGACCAATATATCTTCGTATACAGCTCATATCAAGCTGCTGTAATTAAAAGTAACGGGTTGTCCCTGGAGGCTATGTTGAAGTGGATTAACTGCCAGTAAAGAGTCCTGTTTGTGTGAGCAAAAAAGAAACAGGAAGCTCCTTAACTAAGTAACAGGAGCATGGCTGCAGTCAGAGACTGTTCAGCTGGCAATTCAATTCTGTCAGGGAGAATCAGCCAATCTTGAACTGTAAATGGTTTACTCTGATGTCGCTGCCTCGCCATCGCTTCTCTCTGAGTTCTTGGAATTGGTCGAGCAAATGGAGATGCAGGGACAATTTATTCTCAGGGTTGATGTGCTTCTTCTGTATTCTCCCTTAGTTCCTATGTGTGGGACACTGGTCAAAATACAAACATCAATATCTTATAAATATTTTAATATTCATCAGGAATCAGGAATATATTAAGGATGTGGAGAATAATTTAATTTGTGATGTCAACAGATTTCAGTGCAATCAAGAGTAGTGCTCTTTATCAGTCTTTGCATTTTCAGAATACAATTTACAAATAGATGAAACTCTTGACTGTAAAATCCAGATAATGATTAAGATATTGGGCCTTGAACTCTCTCATATTTTCTCTTAATTTTTCAACCCCAGGAGCACCAAATGTTCTTAACCATCCAAATGTGTGCGTACCCAGGAGTCCTGAATAATGAATCCCACTTGATCATAAGTAACCTTTTAGCATTGGTACCGCTCTCTAAATACTACATAAAGACAGTTGGTGTGCCATCATGCAAAGAATCTAGCACATGACCAAGAATTTGAAAAAATGCCATTTTAAAAAAAGGCTGTATTAAGAGGGACTTCAGCAGGAGTAAAACTGACATACTGTTAAATTAACTTAAAGTACATGTGATTTTCCACAGTTTCAGTGCTGGTGTTACAGAAACCTAAAAAACCCAGCAATGTCAAACTATTTTCTGTGTCAGCAGTGGTGGTGGAGGAAGTATTCAAATGCTATACATAAGTAAAAGTACTAATACCACACTATTAAAAATGCTTTGTTATTAGTAAAAAAGAAAGCACTGAATTAAAAATGTTACTCAAGAAAAGTATGTAAGTACAACTATGGAAAGAAGTATGCAGAAAAGTTTAAATAAATTAAATATATAAAAAATTAGAATAAAATGCATCAAATCCTCATCCTCATTTTTTGCTTAAAAATTACTTCTAAGATTATCAAAATATTTACCAATTCATTTTTCGAATCAACTGACTAATCATTTCAGCTACGCTTGTATATCTTCAGATGGTTTGTGTGCAAAAATCTTTATTTGTGAAGTAACTAGTAACTAAGGTTATAAAAAAAAAAAATAGTCATGGAGTAAAATGTAGGCGACAATATTAAAAAGAGGCATGAGATTAAAATACTTACGTACAGTAAAAGTACCCTAAATTTTTACTTTAGTACAGTACTTGAGTAAACATACATAGTTACATTTCAGCACTCGTCATCAGAGGAATACACAGGAACTGAAATTACAGTAGTTGGGATCAACACCAACTATAGATGTATGTCTTTAGTCCTGAATTTAATAATCCAATTATTATACAATATTATACTCTAACTCATGATCTAAGTTTGATTATATGAAATTCATGCATTTTTAAATGTTACTTAAATTTAAAACTTCTTCTCCTGTGATAAGGCAACAATTTGTAGACTATGAAACCTGGAATCATTGCATGTGCACTCTTATACAGTAGTTTACCTTTACACAAACATCTTGATGTTCCTGAGTTGAAATAACAGTAACTACTTTCAGTGAAGCTGAAACAGACACAGTTTAATGTATAACAATGACTCATCCGGACTGATGACTCATTCGTCTCATTAAAACAGTGATGTGGTCTTTTTTTTTTTTTTTTAATTTGGCACCTCCAGCATATTGGATTACAATGAAACAATGACTGTGAGGTTAATGTTTCACCTCAGGTTGTTTGAGGGTGCTGACATCAAAATTGGATGACCATCACAGCAACTGCAGCCCTTTTTTATACATTTTATCCCAGTTTTAAGGCGATGCAGAAGGGCAGTAATCCTAAACATGCAGACAAGGTGACCAAGGAATTGTTAAAGGTCAAAAACAGAAATATTCCTGGTAGGCTGAGCTTGTGTTCAATTTGCTGAAGACCCAGCCCAGATCCCAAAATAAGAAGTTGCACATTTCTGCAAACCACAGACATGTTATATTTGGTACACCCCACTGGTAGAGCATCACCAGGAAAGAAACCAAGTGTCTGCTGATACAAGTCAGTGGCTGGATATGCAGCCAAATATCAAATGTGATGACTATTAAAGTCTTAATTTACCTTCTTTCTTTCCTAAACGACTTTCTGTCCCCTCAAAATGTGCAGCTATCTTTTTAAAGGTCTTTAAGCCTACACTGATAATCCAAGGTAGTTGTAAACACCCTGAAATTAAAGATGAATGTCCGATTTATCCTCATGATAATTTCATTTTTATATCGAATGTGCTGGAGGACAAAATAATAAGAATGCCTCACTGTCCTTACAGCATCTGACTGCACTGTTTATTGATCTGGAAGGCTGCAACTGAGCTTTTATTGTCTGCTTTTTTTTTTTTTGCAAAAATCCACAATGAGTGCCAGACCAGACAATGTGTGAATATCTTCTTTATTTAAAGCCTCTCTCCCATGTGCAGCAGCAGCAGACAGAGGATCGCTCGGTGAGCAAAGGGTTCTGTGTCTGTGGCATAAAAATGACAGATGCGTCTGGTTTTGTGTATGAAAGGTTACATGCTGACACTTTAATAGAAATGCATGTGTGAACCAAGCAGCAGTGCATTTCTTAATACCGTACCACTTTTAGCTGTCAGAGAGAATAAAGATATCACACACTGCTTATCAAAAAAAAAAAAAAAAAAAATCAATCGTATTTGCTTCAGTGCATGTCACAGCAACAGGAAGAATATTCTCTGATTTTTATCCTGTTATTTCTGTATGGCAATGCACCAGCTCAGCTGTTAAGATAGTGCAGACTAACATTTAGGACACTTAAGTCGTATCTATTCATTCACTGATTAATGATAAGCCCTTACATGTTTTATTGTGAGTGTGTCCCTTGTGTAACATGTAAAGCACAGCTTGTTCACGTGATTTTACCCTGCTGCTGTTCTTTCATGCTGTGAGATGAACAGACAGGCTGACCTTTCAGTCACTCTGCTGTTGGGAGCCAACAGAGCTCTGCCAGGGTGCATGGCAAACCTTTTGTGTAGACGAGACAGCTGAATAACAATGCAATAGCAATATTATTCTCCGCTGCAATCAGAATCAGCCAGTTTTCAAAGCATTCAAATCAAATCCATGTCATGTAAAGATAACACACTTTTCTTGCCATTTTCATTAGTAATTTTAAAGAGCATGAAAGAAATCACACCCCCATGAGTAAAGCAAGGCTTGTCTTACTTAAGCTAGTTAAATGTGTAATAGAAAATGAGTTCATTTGAATTTTCAAAGTGGATTGATAATGCTGTGAAACAGTCAAGGCCCTCCTGCTGAGGCAGCTCCTAACAATTACATTAAAGACACATAATGTGACTTCTTAGTGCTGTTAGTGAGAGCATCTGTAAAAAGCAGGTGACACATTTAATAATACATTAGGACGAACTGCTGTGCAGAAAACACTGGAGCCTGCGATATTCAGGTACACCTGCAATTAGGTAGTCTGATTTCTCACGTTATTCTCATTTTCCAAGGGGCATTTTAACAGCTGCAGTTTGACAACCAATCAGAACAACGAAACGTGGTATAGCACTTAACGACGAATAAATCTAAACACTACAGTGTGCAGAGATATGCTGTGATGGTGTGACATCAATACGTCAGTGAACGAGTGTTGCCTTTTTGCCCTCAGAATTTGAGAATAGTACTCAAACAGAAAGTTCCCCATCAGCTGCAGCCATCTTGGCTGTTTTTGAAAATGCCTTAGCAGCGCTCCTCTTTTTATTAAGCTACCTAAAACTTTTTCTCGCAGATTCGACTGGTTCCCAGACTAGCAATAAGAGTGACTTCAACCAAAAATATAAAATCTAATGTTTTCTGTCACCATCGTTCTGAATGTAGTTAATCACACAAATGTGCATTTACATTCATAGAAATATGTCGTACAGTGGACGGACATGAACATGACTCTTTTGTCTGTTGGCATGCTCTATCATGTTTACATGGTCTGCATGTACAGTCTGTGCCCATGTAAAATTTGGGCTGCAAGTGGATGGTCAGTGCCGGACATGATGAAGTGAAAAAAATTAAAGGAATAGTTTGACATCTTGAGAAATACTTTTATTTGCCTTCTGACTGAGAGTTAGATGAAAAGATCAATACCATTCACACACGTGTCCTTTAAACACAGCCAGCAGCTGGTTATCTTAGCTTAGTACAAAGACTGGAAATAGTGGGAAACAGCTAGCAGGGGTATATCTTGAAGTAACAAAATATGTCAACCAGCACCTCTAACTCTTCTAAAACGTTTTACCTGTTTCACCAATTAATAAAAAAAAAAAAAGTGTGAACAATTGCAGCTCACTGTTTTACGGTAGGTTACATGCTGGACTATGTCTTGGCTAGTTGCAGTTATTTCCTGAAGTCTCTGCTAATTGACTGGCAACAGCGAGCATAATTTGTGCTTTACTTTGGCAAAAAATATATATTTTTAAGTTTTCCTCTGTGTTTTGTATAAACCCTTTAAAAATAATCTGCTCATGTGTTTATGAGTGAGATCAATTTCCAAGTTACATACATCTTCAGTGTCATTCCTCGACTGTTGGCTCTTGAGGCTGTGAATGTGAATTTAAGCAGACAGTCATTTTGACACTGGAGCCAGGCCAAATGAGAGAGGGCTGAGCTAATAGCAGCCCTAGGTCTATTTCCATGTACAGTGCTCTCTCAAGGTCATGTAGAAAGGCTTTAGAGCAGCGATAGGCTGCTTATCTTCTCCTCCGGCAAGACTGGGTACCCCCATTAATCAACCAGTGTTAGTTACAGAGGCAAAGCTCCAAGTGAATGGCCAAGTCAAGGTTTCTGTTTGCATGTAAACACATGCACATACATTTTAGCCTCCCTATGATTTCAAGGTCTGAATGTGGCATTTAGTAAGTCTCAGAAGTGCTGGTGTGGGGATATGTTATAAACAGCAGGGACCTTTCCTTATAGCAATCGTCTATATGATACTGGACCTTTGGGTAAATGTTCACCTAGTCCAGTGTTTAACCAACCCTATTGAGAGAAAGTTGTTGGTATTGTACAGTTCTGCAAACCATTTGCATGTTACTCTGTAGCAGATCTGTTGAAACTTTATATTTCAACAATGCTGTGGTTAATGTGTGGTTAGGTTTAGGAACAAAAACACTTGGTTATGGTTAGGTAAAGATCATGTCTTGGCTTAAAATACTTGGTTTTGGGGGCAAAATCCCTGCTGGAAAAGCAGCGATGTCTTGGTAAAAAACAACAGCATTTCGTGGCAATATCCCAGCTGGAAATGCAGCAATGTCTTGGTAATACCAACAAGTTCTGTCATATTGTCCAGACAGATAGTGGGTTGCTAAAAAACACCCAAGATTATTGCCTAAAAGCTTCTGGAAACACAGCAATGATTCGCAAAATCACCACTGCTTTTGTTGTTTGTTGGTCTTGCACAGTAGTCTGCAGCTTAGCAGGAGTCTCATCTAGGTGTCGCACCATCTACCATTCCCTCTTCCACCTCCAGATGACAACATCAGCTCGTATACTATGTCACTAGAAATGTTGATATGATACATATGAAACGTGCAAATGGGACATATTCATGGTCTGCAGAAACGCACAATGCAAACATTTTCCTCTGGCGTCTGGGCTGGTTTTAATACAGAATTGGGTATGCAGGCCAAAAATGTGAGCCAAAATATGCTGTCTGCTGAGGTTAACATTTTAAATCTTGACATTACTGTAGACTACTTCATTTTCCACCATTGCCTGTTATCAAAAGGAGAAGTAAACCCCAGTATACTGCATGTGGATGCATCATTGGTTGCTGTTGCAGGCTGCTGGAGTAAAGTCTGTGTACTCCGCTTGGAACAAGATAAATGATGAAGTGAGGAAGTTGGGTACATCCATCGACAACACAATTGCCTAAGTCTACCCTATCTCTCGAGCTCTCTCTGTCACTGTCTTAAGGTGTAGTGTACTGTAAAATGGGGCTTGCTTCACTAAGCCCCCTTTATTAGTTTTCCTTTTTATAGGGTGCGATTTGCACAAATAATTTCCCGGTCTCCATATGTTCGATATGGGCCAGCGCTTAGGTTTTCCCGCTGAAATTAGCCTTTGTGCTGTAAGGCGGAGCTGTGTGTCTCATGTGTACAGTACACCTGCACATGAACTTCTTTTTAGGCACTACACAATCCAGGCTTGTCTAATTGATATTATACCATTCAGTCTTTTAGTACAACAGCTAATGTTGCTGCTACAAATGATAAAAGTGCAGCATTATACTTGTCCATTGTTTCTGTTAGAGGAACGTATAGGGTAAGCATTTTGTTAATATTGCCATGCATTGCATTATTTATACTCATCCTAACCTCTTTGCTCCTGCTCTGCCTGTCCTAGAAGACCAGCAGCCTGCTGGTAATTGTTGAGCGGCCATCTACTGTATTATGAATGAGTGGATTTGGCATTCCCCTGCTGTTCTGAGGTCTTTCACTGTAAAGTCACACTGAAGGTATGCTATTGGCCTGGTGCATCTGGGCCTGGTGCAAGGTGCTTTGATCACATCTTCATGATGACAGCCTTGTGTGATCCTACTTTAAGCTGACAGTGCAAAGCTTAGGCTTGTGTGTGGCTACAGGGAAAAGGCCATGAGAGAGGATGAGGTTTGAATGAGGGTGGATTAGTGCAATGGATAGTACAAGTGAGGGACAGTCAGATGGATGGTGGATGTGATCTTGAATTATGTATGGAAGATGGTTGCATGCATGGTAAGTGCTGCAGCTCCCCTGCACTGCTACTGATGAGATGCACAGTGACATCAACACAGAGTGCATACATGTTTTTTAATTGTTCAGCTTCATAAGAGCTGAACAGCTGAGATGTTTGTTTGTCAGCTTTCAGAATGCAAACACACATGCTATTTGGTGCAACCGACAGTTAAGCATTGTACAGAAAACATGCAGACTAGAGACCATCTTACAGTGGGATCACTGCAGCTACAATACAAGCCACATACATGAACATGGTTCAGGGATGTAAAGTGGGGTGGCCAGTGGCCAATGCCCCCACTTTTGCCGCCCTTAGTCAGACTACATCCATCTTTAAAGTTGGCCTTTATTTTGATTTCAACTACACACCTGTAAAGTTTTGTGACTGCATCTTGCACAGTTGAATCACGCAACAGCCTCTGGTGCAAAACACATTTTGGTCTCTAAAGATAATTTCCCCATTCATGACAACTGTACAGTGGGTGAATTTTTATATAACTCAGAAGTTTAAAGCTTAAAGTTCTGCATTTTAAAGGGCGGGGCTGCTTGATTGACGGCTGTCTGCTGCACTTTTTGAGTCAGATCCACCCCTCATTCATCCACAGCTTCACCCTGTCCAAATTTAATCATTTCTGTCTCCAAAAAAACCAAGATAGCAACAGCGGAAATGTCAAACTTTAGGCTTCAGAACGGCAGTCCACAAGCCAGTGGGTGAGTTTATGGTTGTGACATTATTGTCTTGACAGACAGGCAGACGTACAGACATATAAACACTTAAAAGTATTCAAAACCAATTTTGTGGTAGTTCCCAACAGAGAATAGTTCACAGTGGGTGTCTCCATAATGACCACACTTTGTCGTGATGACACACCAACATACACACACACACACACACACACACACACACACACACACAGAATCACAAGGTAAAAACAATTCCAGCCATCACGTCATTGTCTTGACTGACTGGTAATAACAATCATACAGAAGTATGTGGTTGTACAGGAGAGCAAGAGAAAAGAGGCTAAAGAGGCTAAAGGAGTAGAAGCAACTTGACTGTCCTTGGACGTCCTTCAGGGATGTCATGGTCATGCCTTAATGGAGTGGATATGTCCCTGTAAAAGCTTTCACTCCACAGAGGCAGAGTGGGCTTCATAAACAGCTCATGCAGAACTGTCAGTGCTCTGTCAGTGGTGCTGAAGAAAATGCTCACTTTCGCTTTGGAGGAAAACTTTTTACAGGAAGCCTTACAAATTCTTAAGATTTATTAGCTAACATCCCGGTCCTATCAGACTCTGTATGTGTCAAAACAGCACTGAGGGATGGATCCTCCTCTCTTGCTGAAATGTCAATGAAGTTGATAGAGAGCTTCATTCGAAAGGTTTGCCTGGGTAGTTTCCAATTTGCATGTTTCTACTTTAACACTGTGTTTCACTTTCACTTGTGAAAATGACCTTGTTCTCTTTAAGGCTTTTTGTCCTTGTCAAATGATGTGTTGCCTCTTAGCTCACTCTATGAGAACAAGAAGCTCTGCATCTGGGCCCATCTTCTGCTGAGAGGCAGGGACCGACTAATCTGGTCCAGCAGACACATGGAGCGCACAAGATGGGCTTAATGTCCTTTTGTTTACTAAGCTCATCCACCATCCGGAGGAAAGAGAGTATATAAAGTAGGTTTAAACCCTTTCATCTTGAATGAGACACTTCGGCAGTTAGGAATACTTATGGTATTGAGGATAACCCCAATCATCTGCAATTAATGCTCATAGTCAGGAGGCTTCACCCAGCCTTTTGTTTGTTTCAACAGAATCAAGATTCAAGTCCGTACGCCCAAAGCATCCATCCTAATAAAGCGGCAAACACGGGAAATCGCATAACTGTGGATTGTTTTGATCTCTCGCCTGCAATTGCGAGGCTTTGAGGGAACCGTGAGAGCCAGAAATGCGCCGCACCTAACAGCAACAAAGCAGTTGGCGCAATTGGACGGGGGAGCCTGTTGTCATGAGAACACAGTGCAGGGTGGGGAGGAAACGAGGAAGCTGCCTGCCTTCATTAGATTGAAATAGCAGGAGGGCTTTATGTGGATATAACCAAGATTAATTGGATTCTAGTGATCTGTTCAAAATGTGACACTGTCATGCAGAGTTATGAGCCCGGCCCAGCTGCCAAAACTACTACGACTCTATCTGAAAGCAATCATGCCACTCAGTTGACAATCTTATGCAACTTACAGGAATGTGTTGAAATAAAACCACAACTCAAGCACTGTCAATGACAAAGAATGACACAATTTTGACATATTTACCAGCACACCTCATAGCAACTTATTGATTTAGACACAGCATCATTACAGCATTGGAAACGTTTAAAAAACAGGATAAAGGTTTACTGTTGAGAATAACAAAAAACACAATCATGTTAAGTCTGTGTTATTGCGGCAGTACTAATGTTAAATTAACAACTCTGATTTCCTGGCACTGTTAACAAACACCTCACTTATTATGCAGGAGTTATGAATGTCTGAAAGCATTACCATCAGGATGTAGATCATCTTCCTCCATCTATACCGCTATAAACTTTTCTGGACACTTTGTAAAGGCAAGCAAAACCCACATGCTCAACAAACTGTCAACTGTCACTCTCATCACATCATTGCTCCAAGCCTCCGGGTCTACACCCAGTCTAAATTTCTATGCCAAAAAATGAAAGCATCACACTCTTTCCGTGTCACACTTGCCAATGCCTCTGGTGTCTCAGAGTATCACACTGCGCCTCTAATAGCATCCATCCCTTTATATTTGAAGATAGTGCAATATGCTCAGTCTGCAGATAGCCAGGCTCTTAAAGGTCTCGGCCGCCGAATTTTCAATCCCTCCTGATAACAATAATCTAAACAGACTACGGCCACTGGAGCAAATAAACAATTAACCTCCATAGTCAACCACAAGCCTGTGCACTCCCATCTGTTCTCAGACTGTTATCATACACTCATCATCTTCTCTCACTTCTTGGCATTTGGTCTGTTTTTTATGTCTTTTGGTTGAGTAAAATGAGCATGCAAAGGTGCAGCTGCAGAGATAAATGTGAAATGTCTCAAAAACTACAGGGTGGGTTGCCATAAAATTTGGCATGGATGTCAATAGTGTCCAGAGGAAGAGTCCTACTGACTATGGTGATAAATTAACTTCCTCAAGTCAGTCAAAAGGTCAGAATTACAATTTATCCAATACTTTGGTTAATGACAAATTATCTGCAAAACTAGCCCCGTCAGCCTCAGTTGTACTGCACGTTTAATGCTGTAACATTAAATCTAATGTGCTAATGCTACAGTAGGACATTAGCATAATTTTAAGCATGTTAGCATGCCGACATTAGCATGTAGCACAAAGCAACACAGTGCCAGCACAGACTCACTGAGCTGCTGGCATGGTTGTAGACTCACTGTTGGACTTAAACTGGTAAGGCAAGGATTAGGCCTACAGCCTTGTCTCAGTCCTTGTGCATCAAAATATGAAGCTTGGGCAGTGTCCCGTGTGTCACTGTAATAAAGCAGGGGACACCATTTAGTGTGTGTATGAGACACACTGGGCTTTCAGTAAACTCCAGTGTAAACCCATCTGCTTCATTATTAGATGATCAATGCAAAGAGTTTAGTTTTAAGGGCAAGAAAGGCGGCTCAGGGTAGCTGGGAGGTGGATGGGTCAAACAAGCATAGGGCTTTGACCTAGGAGACTGGTGTTCATGTGTGAAAGTAAAAGTCAATGTTGAGTTATTTCGTAACTGCTGTTGTTTGCCATGTGCCTTATGTCAACTACAATCTACTCTCAACCCCTTAGCAAATAGTCCGCCAACCCCTCATTAGTCACATGAGTCAACGCCTGTCTTTTGCCTTAAAATACAATACAAGAAGCTTCCCTAGGCGTCAAATTGCCGGGGGCCTCTGCCCTAGGCAGCAAAATATAACAAGTTGTGATGTGATCCTTTGACGATAAAGTCACTTTCATCTTACATGAAGCCATATGTCGATATAGGGTGATCATGTTAATGCAGAATCTATTCTGAGTAAGGGCAGTCAACATTGTGGTGTGATCTGATAGCTCTAAGAGCCAGAAAATAAGTGTAAGAAACATTTGTAAAAACAGGCAAAGAAAGTGCAGAAAAACTCAGAGTTTAGAGTCACTTTTCACCAAGTTCATTTTCCCATAATAAATTGTAGTATGTCCAGATAGGGAATAACTTCTATAATGACTTATATACTCTCCATTTGAATTTAGCTTACCAACTGACAAAGTTATTAATGTTGAAACTCACAGAGGGCAGAGCTGCTGCACAGTCTCTTTAGGGGGGCTGATGAAGAATCTCGAGGCAGCACTGTTTTGAAATATATGAACTCTAATTATGTCAACATTTGAATAAGTTATCTATCATGCTCAAATCAGCGCAATGCTTTTACCCTCACAGCATATCCCTACTGCTATTTACCACATCATGCATTAAATTAATGATACATTAAGAATCAATATATGTCGCATTTTCTCTTCAAAGACACATGGGTAATCCATATATACAGTATATTTATTTACTAATCTTTTAAAGTGGGGTAGTCTGGCTTTATGACAAACATGTAATTATTTAACAATTAATATTGCAATTATGTGATAAAAATACAATTTACATTTCTGTTTAGCCTAAAAAAAGGGAGCAATTTAAAAAAAAAAAGTTCTGTGGTCTTTGTTTGTGTTTTGAATAAACGACCTAATTTGAATGCTAAACCAAAATGATGCATTTTCACAGAGCAAGAGAAGTGTTTCTAAACAGTTGCCTGGAGCATGACTGATGCATATCCAAATGAGCTGCCTGATTATAAAGACCGTGAACCTTGCAGTTATAACTGCTGTGGCATTAGCTCCAGGGGTCTTCTGGTTTGAGGATGTGTTGCGGTTAGGAGGAAAATACATACAACTTTAAAATCCTTGGCCCATATTCTATCCTCAAAGACAGCAAAGTATTTGTATTGATATAAACTGAGCAATTTTAGGAGTACTTTGTGTAGGACCCTCTTCTTCTTCTTAGTTAAAGAAGTTTGAGAGAAGACAATGTGTAGTCACCATTAATATATTGTTACTGAGTATCACCATCGTGGTTAATTTCTCCGGTATATTCTGCGAGTGGCAGCACACCTGTTTGATCTGCACCACAAAATAAATAAATAAATAAATAAATAAATAAATGAATAAACAGATGCAATCACATTTAAGCTTTTATGGAAATGAAATGGCACTCTAAAAACATCTTCAACAGGTTGATGCAGAATTTCTCTGTTTGGTTTGATTTGCATTCATATCATCCTCTATAAGTAAGCTACAATCAGGAAAGGATAAAACCAGCACTGATACTGCGCAACTATCAGCGTATCATTTAGTTTGATCACACTATGTAGGTGGAGACAGCCGTGAATATTTTATTCATCTGCGTCTCACATGTAGATTTCTCGCTTGTCACAGTGTTCATCCAAATAATCCTGAAAGCAACTCCATTTCATGCAAAGAGTGGATAGTTAACAGGGATGTGGTTTATTTTGCAGTGTGTGGTACTGTGCCCGGCAGCAGGATATTCTCTGTTGACAAAGTATGAGGAGCTGCTGCAACAGTAGGGCAGGGAGGAAATTTCTTTGTACCAGCTGCCAGGGTAATTAGTTCCTCGCTGAATTATGCATCAGCAGAAGTGTCAAGCAGTGTTAGAATCAGGCAGGTACAGAGAGAGAGGATAGAGGAGAGCTGTCACACAAAGCTCATAAAACCTTGCAATACCAGCAGCCAATCCCACCATATTGGAAGGCCTAGCAAAAGACCATCAGTAGAGCAGCAGAGCAATAGAGAGATAAACAACCTCCATGAGAGGAAAGACAAAAATGTCAAGTGACATTCAGTGAAATATATTTTACACCAAACTGGGTTCTTGTGAAAATGTGTTTTCAAAAATATTATTAAAGTGAAAGTAGCCAAGTTATTATTAATGTTAATCGCACAATGTAATGGCCATGCCATTATGACACCATTGGCGTTTTGATTGGTTCCCTTTTAAGCTCGGGTTTCACAATGCAAAAAGTGACAGATCTTCCTATAGGCAAGCTAGGTGGTCACCTAGGGTACCAACCATAGGGGGGTGCCAGTCCCCACCCATAACACTTTTTTCCCCCCACTGTTTTTACTGGGGTTTTCAAAGAATTTTTACGGCTAAAATGTATCGTTGTATTTCAAACAATAAAAATGGGGGGGGTCTTGTGTCATTAAATACTAGGCTAGATAGAGGAAGGCCTTGGTACATCTGTCTTTAAGTGGTAGAATTTGTTTTCACACCCTCTTAATGAGAATTTAATCGTTTTCAAATGCAGGTGGTTCATCACATTCTTCACGAGGGCAGAATTGGCAGGAGCCCGCGTTTGCCTCCAATTTTATATTATCAGTCTACGTGCTAGTAGGGTTACAAATCTTGTTATGTTGGGAGCTAGTTAACACAAGATCAGAACCTTTTAATATCAAACAGTGCGGTCAGTGGATCAGGATCCACTGGTCTACCCATAACATCTGATAGCGACTGAAAAATATTTTCAATATGTTGTGATTTTTTTTTTTTTTTTTTGGGGCAGTGCCAGTACATATGGGCTAGTGAGGCTGGTGATTGTCCACAACAGTCAGAACAAGCTAGAGCATTGATTGGTATGGTAGAGTGAGGTGTGCATGCAGAGTTTTAGAGTAAGAGAAGATTGAAATGCAAAAGCCATCTGGGGTGCAGTTAACCAAATTATTTTATTGTTGTTATTTATTATTATTGTTTGTTAGCTGTTGTTTATTTGTGAGATTTTTCATTAGCTCTTGTCCTTGTTTGTAATAAGGAGCTTGCCTAGGGCACAGAATCTGCCTGCTCTCTCACTGTATGCAAATCTGACTGTGTTGTAGCTTTTGGGAGCTATGCCCAATTACCAAAGTGTATCAGTTAAAGTTCTTTGCAGTTACTGACCCAGCAGTGGGTACAGAGGGCGGTGATCATCTGATGTAACTATAGAAACTCTACCTATTTAAAAAAAAAAACAAAAAAAAAAAACAGAGGCCGGTTGCTAGAC
>JAPZEB010000003.1:11834523-11847932 GCA_029783705.1 Chaetodon striatus | reverse complement strand
AAAAAAAAAACAGAGGCCTGTTGCTAGACTCTGAGGAAAACCAAAAGTATTCAGTTTGTCTTTGTGACAGTGGCACCAATGATAATACCACTTCAAAACGCTGGTATGGGGGAAAAGTTGAAAAGTTGTTGGTTTCTACTTTTAAATCAAACTAAAATAAAATGATTAGTTTTATTTCTGGTGATGGCACACTCTACATTGGTTTTCTTCAGTGGGTGTCAGTTTTTGGTGTCTCCAAATGTTATCTGCCTCATAATTAAAAATCCCGGAGACGGGAAGGGAAAGAGAGACAGCTAGCACTAGTTTTGTAGTGAATGCAGCTCTGAGTGTGAGAGTGCTGCCCTTTTTTTGAGCAAAGAGTATGCACAGCGGCTGCCGTATTATTGTATGTATACAATACATATTTAACAAAGGTGAGAAGAATTCCAATTCAACTTTAAGATAGAATATAAAAATCCCATTAGTTTGACAAATTTATTTTTATTTATATTTTTGATTAACTTGGTTTATTTGAAGACTCAAAGTTCTGTTCTCTGTAAAAAAAAAACAAAACAAAAAAAAAAAAACACAACTTGCAAATTCCCTGGTGCAAGGCTGGCATTATATTCTCAGTGGGGTCATGTCCTGTCAAAACCTTTGTGCCTACTGTCAGAAACTAAGCTATGGCTCTCTGAGCATGCTGCACGGCCACTGTGTAAGTGTCAGTCACCTTGGGCTGGGATGCAAAGGAAATCACAGCAGTGTGAATAGGAGGAGTCTCCCTTTGGCACAGAGCACAGATGGCACAACGTTACAGCCTGCTTTCCACATAGCCGTCTCATTCTGCTTTTTCAGAATGACCGATGTGAACGTTTGACGCCTTTAAACACACATTTCTCTAATTAATAATCCTACTCAACAAGATTAATTCTGATGGTTTAACCAAACACAAACAGGAAGAACAAGTGCGAGATCTTTTTAGTAGTATCAGATGCTATTGCCATACCACAGTACCATGGTCTCTTTGCAGCCCAGTAATGTGTCTGCTGAAGTGGAGACGAGTGATTGAATGGGATAACCTCAAAACTCAAGGACTGGGATTGCTATTAGCTACTATATTCTCAGAGGAGAGGCGTTTCAGTCACTGTCTGCTGAGTCTTTTCCTCAGAGCCAATACACAGACACCGACATGCACACAGAAATATGTGAACCCATTCTGGAAGCACAGCACATACTCAGACGCTCACGCAGCAGCACTGCCACAACCAACATCACAAGCAATAGACAACAAGTAGTGAAGCGTGCATTCTGCACAAAAAGAAATGAATAAGTCTTATACAAACTGAATAAGTGTGAGCCAAAGCCCCCCTCCTTGTTCACTCCCAGTGGGTCATGCTTGTTGATCTAAGGCTAACCAGATTTGAGTTTAAGATAAGTGTATTCATGATTTCATTTCCATGCATGCTTCCAATTTGAACACATTAAATATTGAAAGTATCCACCCAGTAGCTGGAAATGTCGTGTGTCAGTAGTATTGAACATTTGAACTCTAGCCTGGGCTTGCTCAATACCGGAGCTGAAACACTTCCTTATTGTCATCGGATGTAGAAGTATATTCATTCAGACATTAGCTTGTAAATGTCCAGTGACAACTCAACATGGGTGAAAATGTTTCTGAAAGTAATTTGAATCTCATAAAAATTCCAACCTCAGTTAAGAAATTGTAGCCTTAGGGGCCGTATCCACTGAAGCATTTTGTCCTGAGGCCAGTGTATTTTTTTAATTCTTTGCAGTAGGAGCGCCACATATTTATGCTATGCTACAAATACCAGCAACATGACAAGGTGCTGAGCATCTATACTG
Organism: Chaetodon striatus; assembly: GCA_029783705.1. NCBI lineage: Eukaryota > Metazoa > Chordata > Actinopteri > Chaetodontiformes > Chaetodontidae > Chaetodon > Chaetodon striatus. The sequence goes on along the minus strand of JAPZEB010000003.1, from coordinate 11,846,090 downwards.
TGCTGAACCCTGCAGGTTTGCCTTATTTTTTCTAAGTGCTGAGAGTAGAAAGCTTTGGGTAAAACACTACACTCATGGCAGTTACTTTTTACCCAGCTGTCCAATTACAGTGGAAAAGGGGCAGGACAAATACCACAAAAACCAACCATCACATCTTACATGGCTGAACAAAAACACTGGAGAAAAAAATGTTAATATACTGTATATACAGTGTATATATATTAACCTACAATTTGTTTTTTCTCATGAACCCATCATCTCTTCCTAAGTACTTCAGCTTTCCCTTCATTCAGACCAAGTACTCAACCCTATACCTACAGGCAGACCGCCACAAATAAATCAATGTGTAGGAAACTCTAATGTGGTTATGTTTCTGTAACTCACTCATGTTCAAACTGCAGTCTTTTCCTAACCTTAATCAGGTTTTTTTTCAGAAGCCTTAACTTGACAGCACAAGGCACAAATTCTAGTATGTGGTGTCAAAGACCTGAGCTTTGTATGCCTCACCATCCACCACATTCACAGCATTCTCCCTGTCACTTCTTTTACCTTATAGGATGTCACACTCTTTCAACTGGAAACAATGCGTAATCCAGGCAGCGATTGCATTTCCTCGAAAATGTATTTGGCAAACCAAATTGATACTATACTCTGTAGGAGACAGGGCTTGGTTATTGTTTGATGTTAATGTTGGTTTGGGATTAACAGTTCTGTCCCCGGGATCTGTTCGAGTAACTGTATTCTGGGATGCCTACGTGAATGCATTGTGTGTGTAACATGGTTACTATAACATAATGTGATTTATCCCTCTGGGAGCAACGCACACTTAAACTTAAATGCTATCTCTTGCCACTTGAATTGGATCTTATTCCAGTCGTGAACCATGTGAGACAGTGCATATTTAACTTTAATGGTCGCAGGGTCCTGGTGAGTGCAGAGTTTGCAGAATGTGGAGTGCCTGCCAACAACCACTGCCATCAGTTACGGCTGCACCATTACTTAGGTAATGTGTTTCAGGTCAGCTCTTCAGCTGGGGTTGCTGTGCTATGAGTAGTGAGTTCAGAGAGGTGAGTGTAATGTAGTTGATACCGCTACAGTTCCGCGGTGTTAACTTACCCTGAGGTTGAGATATTGCCTGGCATTTGAAATGGATCATTTTCACGAGGCAGATCCAACACACACAACGCAACGTGTGTGTTCAGTTTTCTGTGGTCACATCAGAGTTGGAGAATGTATGACACCTTTAACATAATGTTACGTAGGTGAAATAATCTGTCTCTTCTGCTTCATCTTCTCTTTGTTACACTTCACTGAACTCTCCACTGTTACCCGTATTTCACACATTATATTCATCTTTACAGTAGCCTCTGTAGTGGTTCAAAATGTGTGTTTGTGACAACCCTTCGCTGGAAATAAGGCTTATGTCTACGCATAAATTATTTGGGATTTAGGGCAATATTCCATAGAGTATTTTGTGTGTTTGTATTTAACATAAGCCTTGACTTTTGACTTCCTCTTTTTGCAATACTAGACTCTAGTAATTTCTGCTATTTTTGCTCTACCAGATTAGAGTAGTGTAAAGCCTTTTTTTAAGAATAAAAATGTTAATTTGGTTATGTCCTCATTGGGAAATTGTCAGTGTGTGTGCATGGGTGGATGTAAATTACATGCATCAACATAGGCTATGGTTTGATTTTCCAAAAGCAACATTTAAAAAAGAGGAAAAAAACAGAAACATGTTGGTACATTGCATATGTCTAATCAACATAATAAAAAATGTCATCCCCATATTTTTATATTTGTATTCTGCCCTGTGCATTTGAGCTTAACTGATTCATTTTATCTCCACAGTTCCATATTATAACAGGGCGCAGCAGGGGTAACCTTTGGCAGTCATCAACCATGATGGAGCTCTTTGCCATTTAGCAGCCGTGTAAACCAGATTACCTGATCATTTAGTCTTCATTGGACAGGCGGTCTGGCTTCTACTGTGTGCTCCTGTAGAGATCTCATTCTGTAAGTGTTAGCGCTGGGACGAGGTCCCAGAAAGACCTGAACGCCAGTGTTAATCTCTGCCTGGGCCTACAGCCCATCACTGGGGCCTGTAATCTAGCTGGGGTGATGTTGTTATCTTTAGTGGAGAGTACTCAGCCGTGGCTCTTGGCTCCTGCCAGCCGAGCCACTATAGGCCTCCTTTGTCCATATGCAGCTTTCTCCTTCGTTTTCCTTTTTTTCTAGTCCCCCGTGCTTCTCTTTCACTTTTGTTCCATCATTTTCTACCTTTACTTTCCTGTCCTCGTTTATGGTCTTTACTCAGACTTTTTCATTGTGTCATCTTTTCTCCGTATAGCATCTTTTTATTACTTTTTGGAAAATATCTTTAGGTAAGCCAACGCAGCTCACTGTCAGGGTGACAGGAGCATAGGGAGCTGGGATGACCAACGATTCCGCAAAGAGATGTGTTTTCTCATATAAAACTGCCGTTATTTTCTCTCTACTGTCTCATGAAGCATTAGCAGAAATATTTAAACGCAAATCAGTACAGCCTCATATCTTTTAAAACTTCAGGGGGCCAGTCTCTGACAGTTCAGGGATTTGGGAGAGTGATGAGGCCAATTCACCTCACCCACCCATCTCTGTGACTGAATATAGACCCAAAGGTCAAAGTGATGTTACACTTTTAGTCTTTTTCACCTTTCTCATCAGACAAGGGATTCTCCATCATCAGCGGAGAGCCATTAAGGTGTCTCTTGCTTAATGGACTTGTCGGGAATCCATAGACAGACTGAAGATAAATGGTAAATACTAAAAATGAAGATGGTTAGGTGTGGGAAGATGGTGCAGGAGGGTAGGGGGTTGTCCTGAGTCCACACTGATTCACCTGTCAAATAGTGGAGTCTAATCTCTTCTCCAACAACAAATTACTTCCACATCATCACTTCCATCAAAACAATACTCAGAGCATATGAGAACGGCATATGCTGCAGACTTGTTAGTGACTATTTTAAAATATATAGGTGATATATACTGCCTGAGTGACATATAGTGGAAGACTCAAGGCCATTAAATTGATGCTTGAGCAGGTTTATGAATGAACATGAACACGGCATAATAGCGGTGATGCTAGTTGCTCAACATGGGCTGTTACTCTTCTCTATCACATTAGAATAGATAGACCACTCTGCAAATATGAGAATCTGTTTTTGCTCCCTCTGAAATGAGTTAATGATTTATTTGCAGTCTACCCTGCGGTGCTGTGAGAAATCTTTAACGCACTTTTTATAGGGATACAGAAAAACAACTACAAGGGTGTGTAGAAGGTGTCGAAGAAGGGCGGGTGTTGCCTCTCTAAACACCGATGGTCATCCTTGTAGTCAGCTCAAATGGAGAAATGAATGCAGCCGGCAGGCATTCTTGTTGCAGTAAGATTTAGGATTTGCCAAGTCTTTCCTCCGCTGCTCTTATTTGGGAACTCAGTGGCATTAGTATACATAGCTGCACAACTCTGGTCTGCCCTGTCTGCACACAGCATACTACTGTGCATTTCAACAGGCCTCTCAACCTCATCTCTGTTGAGACATGGCCACTCTGTATTCGTATTTGATCACCAAAAAATTCATTACACCCTTTTAGATCAAATATTTTAGATATAGGAGTGCAAGATACAAGCATATACTGTCAGACAACTAAACTAAAAGCAAGACGTCAAAGCTGCTTTGCTGCCACGCTGCACAACAAATATCAAACATTTAATCAACAATATTGGACACCACAGAAAAAGCACATCCTGTTGCCTCACTTGGCGAAGGTTCAAACCATTTACAGTGTTTACTTATGGGGTTTGACACATTTCTCTGAACTAAAGTTATGTAACCACTGAATTATTTCTTCCTCCAAAATGTATGTTGTCATGTTGTGTTTCCAGTAGCAGATTTGGAACCTGCTAGACAACACCTTTCTAGTATCATCTGAATAACCTGTCTTGTCGTACTTGTTTGGTTGTCTGTTTGTATATAAGCTAAGCCTCAGAGTAAGTATATTTTAATTTTTCTGTTATCTTTGCAACACAAGTTGGGTGTTTGCCAGATTCAGCCTGGTGAATTAATCAGGGTTCTTCCTCCTTTTCTCTCTTCTTCTTTTTTTTTTAAAGTTGTTAGTTAACCTTTTTGAAATACTGCCAACCACTGCCTTCTCTCTGTACTTGAGCCAGTGTCACAAGCGTACAGCAGCAATCAGGCATAAATGGACCCAGCAGAGACATAACGCTCAGAGCTGAGTGGCACTGTTCGGGTGGAAGACAGATTTAAGCATACAGAAGAGAGAATGGCTGAACTTACCACCATGGTTCAGCAGCTTTTTGCCACCCATCAGACACCTAGAAGAGCAGGTTGTCGCTCTTTCTTCCCTTATCCGGTGGCTTAATGCCAAAGGTCAAAGTCCAGCCACCTCATCTCCATCTTGTGCAGCTGCTAGTCCAGCCACTTCAGCCCCGCTTCCAACTCTTTAGGTACCATGTCGTGACTTTAATGCCAGTCTCCCAATTATTATGTCAAGTCCATCTTGTCTGGCATTCCAATGGGATGACCATCCTGTAACAATGTGAGAAGCTGACAGATGAGTTAATGCTCTATGACAGCATAGGGGAACTATAGCAGACTACACCACTGAATTCTCTCCACTAGCAGCAGAGGGCAATTGGAACTTGCAGACATTACTTTGTGTGTGTGTGTTTGTGTGTGTGTGTGTTTGTGTGTGTGTGTGTTTGTGTGTTTGTGTGTGTTTGTGTGTGTTTGTGTGTGTTTGTGTGTGTTTGTGTGTTTGTGTGTGTGTGTGTTACCAGGGTTTGAGTGAAGTCCGCAAGTAAACTTAGAGGAGCTCATAAAACTCACCATTGGGGGCAAGAACTGGCTCCAGGACTGGCTCAGAGAAACTGCTCTGGCAGTCTTCTCTTCATATCAGGCATCAGTTGTTAATTTCAAGCTTCCTTGTGTATGCTTCTTTGGCCAGCGCCTCTTCCTTGGACAGTGGAAAAATGCAAATTGGGGTTATGCATCTCTGCAGACAAGAGCACTTGAGAGAAATATGAGATGGTTGCTGTTTGTGCTGTGGGTACTTTTTTAGCTGACTTGCCCAAATGGCAAAAGGCCAAGACCAATCAATAAGTGCTTTTTCAGGGGGGCTACCATACGCCATGTGATAAACTCTATAGGCTGGACTCCTCTGCAGAGTATCTCACTGGAAATTTACATATTGTAAAGGATAAGGATGAATTTTGACCACCAATGCCATAGACTTCTATCAAAATGTATCAGTGCATACAGTATTTTTAAGTGCCTGAAGACACAACATGATTATTGTTCTGTTGAATAACAATGTTCCACTGAGTCTAACTCCACAAGGCAATCTCTTCAGCGATGCTCCAACAGATGAGCATAGGTCAGATGCTGACATCTTAACTTAGGTTTGGATCCTGCTGGACTCTGATAAGGCAGGATGGTTAGACTTTCAGGGACAAGCATTTGCCACAGATGCACGTACTCCCACTAGGCCACATTTCTGGCAGCCATACCTCTCAGATTGGCCATTCCAACAAGTACAATTAGCTTTGTTTGCAGGAGGAGAAGCCAATGAGTGTGGACATCCTTTCTGCAGTGGTAAGCGACAAGGCCTACTTTCTTACTTGTTTTGGAAGTAGACATGTCAGGTTGCAGGATTTGGGCAAGAAAGCATTAACCTACTGACCCAGGTCAGGGTGGTTAGCAGGGACGACAATCATATGAGTTTAGCATTCCAAATAAAAAAATACAGGAAATAATCCACATGGGCACAAAAACTGTCTTACTTCATATTTTTAGTCAAAGGCTGGGAACAGGCTCCAAGTCTACAGTGGGGACATAGCCCATCTAAGTCTCTCTGTAGATCTGGGCCTGATTGTGACAAATGAAACTCGACGATGTTGATGCAAATAGCACAGACAGATGCAGCATGCAATGTGCAACTTGTAAAATGGAATATCCTTGTAATTGAAAACATAAGTTATAGCTTCTCTTGGCCCCTCTGGATCCCAAGAAGCTGTTTCATCAAAGGAATCACGCTGCGGGAGAAGGGGACATGGCTTTCGAATGTTCTGACTGTTCCAATCTAACAGATTAATGAGTCACACAGGCCTATGCCAACTCTGCCCCAAGGAAAGGAGGACACACGATGCTCCATATCAATAAAAAAAGACCTTTCTCCGTCATCTGATTCCACAGATGCGGTGAGAGGGCCTGTGAATGGCTGTTTGGAAAAGGGCAAATTTATATAAGAGTTTAGCCGAAAATCTTTAGGCATAGCTTGTAGTGCTTTTCCCTATGTCACCAACTGATTCACAGCCTGCATTTAAACACCCAATTTGGGGTGTAACACAATAAATCTTGACAAAAGCTCTATGGGATATCACCGAAACTGAGAAATAACACTGTAATTAAAGAAAAGACCCAAACCTCGTTATATTGCTACTGTCACACTCTATGATTAAATAAGAGTAGTGAGGAATTAATACTGCCATTTAATAGTAATGACAATGTTTTGCTTAGAAGATCTCCTTAGGGAAATACGATGCCATTTTCTATTTAATGCCTTGTTATTTATCATATAATTTAATATGATAATATGATTTTCGATCATGTTTAACAGTAACTGGATGATAACAGCCATATTAAACAGAAAGCAACTCAAATGTCACTGTGTATCTGTAATGGGCAGAATGCTTTGTGACGGTACAGCTATATTCAAAATTAACCAAATAAACATTACCAGATAACCAGTTGTCAAAGGTAGACCTGTTCATTTTTAGAGAAAGTATTAGGCTAGATGTTACTTTAAATTTCTAGGTCACGGTGGGAAATTCAATATCCTGTGAAGAAAACAGCTCATGGAGCAGGGATGTGTGAGCATGAATCATTATTACAAAATGTACCCAGATTTGAAAAATGCGGTAAATCTGTCAGGAATGAATTTGGAAGTTTTAAAGCCAAACTCACATGGCAAATTCAAAACACCTAAAAAAACTGTTTTGGTCCCACAGTCATCTTTCCAAAATAATGCTGCAGTTTCCTGCCCTTAAGCTTAGAGCAAAGGCAGCACTTTTTAATGACCTTAGTTTGAGCTGGGGAGTTTGAGAACTTCTTTTTAACTGTCACAGACAGACCCGTAGGGACACAGAAAACCATTTCTCAGAAGAACTTCAGGTTACCATTTACTTTCTGTTCTATATGCCACCATGCAATGTGCAAAAGTGAAGCATTGACAGGAACATTTTGATCTCTTGGCTGCTGTCAAAACCCATATGCCATAGACTCCCAAGTGATATCATGGATTTTTGTATGAAAACAAAACGCACTTCGTGTCATAGTCAACAGTGACCATTGTGATCACGCCTACTGCCAGTTTTTAAAAACTAATTCAAGGATTTACAAGTGCTAATCCCCAACTCCAGTTCTTAGTTTACAGGAAGCGTTTGACATTTTCAGAAACGTTTATTGCCTCTTGCAGAGTTGGATAATAGCACCAATACCACTCTAATGTGGAGCTGGAGCAAGGACATAGTTAGCTTAGCATAAAGACTGTAAATGAGGGGACACAGCTAGCCTGGCTCTGTCTGAAGGTAACAAACCCTCTAAAGCTTATTAACATGTTCTGTCTTGTTTGTTTAATCCATAAGAGTACCCAAGTGTAAAAATTGCAGTTGTATATTGGGTAATGCGCTGGACATTTTTTTTGGCTGGGAGCAGTGACCTCCTGGAGTCTTCACTTGTTATCTGGCAACCTCTCAATTATGACAAGTCTTAAAGAAGTCACTGCCTGAGGTGCTAGAAGGTGGATTTTCTCACCTTGGCACAACACTATAGTCCAGCTGTTCCCACCTATTTATAGTCTTTTTGCAAAGCTAAGCTAACTGGCTGCTGGCTGTAGCTTCATATTTAACAAACACATTTTAGAGTGGTATTGATATGTCATCTAACTATCCTCAAGAATGCAAAAAAGCATATTTTCCAAAGTTTTGCTTTTTCTTTTAAATGCATCATGTTGCTGTAGCTTGTACCCTGCACTCCTCTATTGCCTATGATGTTTACTCCTACTTACAACAAGCTGTTGCTGTGCTGATTTTGCTAGTTAGGATGTCTTGTTTTGACCCAGATGAAAACTCTCCAGAGACAGCAATATACTGCTATCCAAATGTGCAATTGGAGCTCTCATCTGGCAATAAAAGTTCACTCATTTTCTACCTCTTCACAAAGGCTTCATCAATGGTAGCATCCTGTTTGCACTGTTCCCCATGCTGCTGCTGGCAATTGGGAGTCTCCTACTGTGAAGAGAGAGTTTAGATGCTGGTAACTCTGAGCCAACGGCCTTTTGTAATATCATGAAGCCTGCTTCTAGGACTGGAAACCACTCTCCAAATGGAAATATTGGGTGTCCAGCTGGTTTTCCAACTGAATTTTCATCTTAAATAGACACTTATTTTCAGTTTCAGTGGGTAATTGCAGGAAGGAAAAAAAAGAAATGCAATTCCATGGATGTCAAATTATTTAATGTAATCTTTATGTTTTTATCCTTGAGTTGCAAACAATAAATGGGCTCTGGAGTGCGTTTAATAGAAATTCTGAAACAACTGGCAGTGTCATCTTTTATCAACATGAACGGACTCATTTTACTGGGCAGGGAGAAAAGTAATTATGACTCTTAATTGAAACTGGCAGTGAATTAGAGTAAGGGGAGAGGGATGAAATGGTCTCCTCAGCATGATGGGGAGAAAATAACTGTGTTATCGAACTTAAATCAGAGCTCCAATAAACCTATACTGAAGTCACAGTGTGCATGCTAGTGCTGCCTTTGGAAAGAATTACACCAAGGGGACCTTTTGGTGGATGGAACTTCACACAACAAACAGCCACACATTTTCATTCAGCTCTGTCTTGCAATAATGAAGCGTACATGGAGATAATATTGTCCTTGTGGAAGGGGACACCGTTGGGTATTTCATGCTGAACAACCATCACAAAGCCTGTCGCCACCTTGATGTGTGCATTGAAAGTGTTTGGCATCCCAGCAGGGATACTTAAATACAAAAGCCCATGAATGTAACTGGTACTATATGTGGCGGGAGTAGGGTTGGGCGAGGTTTAGAAAGAATCTCTGTAAATGATAGCAGAAGTGAACAGCATCAATAATGGACAGAAGATTGAGAGGGTGTGTGCACCAGGCAAAGGCAGAATGAACAGACATTAATATCAGGGCAAGATAAAGGCAATGGAAAGCACACTGAGGAAAGACCATCAGTCCCAAGCTGTGAAAAGACGAGGATGCCATACATTCAGCATGTAACTGTAACAATAGTCTACTTATGTACTTAATATATTGATTGATTTAAAAAACATCAAAAGAAATGTTGAGTTTCAGAGACAAAGCAAAGGATGTCCTTTTAGTATCCATGTATTGAGAGAAAATAAGCAAATAAAAAAACAAGGAAAAGAAATGTTAAAGCATCAATATAAAGCATGCTGTTATAAAATTAATGACTACAATTGTGGTTTTATGGTGTAGTATAAGAGTAATTTTGAGGAGGAGCATCTTCTTATCAGTTGTCAGTGTGGGAACAGTGACATCTTCGATGTCTTACCAGTTCATGCTCTGGTGCGCCTCGTGAGTGACAGCTCTGATGTGCCCACTGACAGACAACACAGCTCAAGGGTATGAAAAGCAGGGACTCCCCTTTTCTGAAGTTGCTGGAGAAGTCTGAGCTCCGCTGGGAGCCGATCAGACTGCAAAGTCAACTGGCAAGGAAAAGATGACGGTCGTAATAAATAAACGCACTGACTCAAAGTCATGAATTTCAAGAATTTTAGACAAGCTGGTCAATACTTTGAGATTCAGGGACGTTAGGTTGAAAGGCCTCCATTTGGCAAAGAATAATGCTAATCCACCTTATATAATACAATAAAAGCAATTTTTATGTAGAATTTTGATTGGTATTATTTCAATAATTTAATAATTTGTGGTGTTTTTGTGTTTTGGTGACATATTTGGTTGTAAGTGGTCGCTGTTGTGGTGTTTTGCACAGCATTTTGCATCGATCACTTTACATCAGTGTTGTCACTACTTCTTGTTATTGGACTGACAGCAGCTTGCACATGCCAAAACAAATAAGCATGGGCTGTCATAAGGAACAACAGAAAGCCTCACATAGCACCTTGACTGTGTTTACAGAGAAATATTTTTTTTTTCGTAAAACCAAAAGAGTCTGTTGTTATGGTAATGTTTACCTGCAACCACTGACAAGCAGATATTTAGCTAGCTTTTAAATAACAAGAGAACACTCCATGCTTCTGGGTGTATTACTCACCTCTCTGCTGGTTGGAGGATTTTTTATTCTATTTTGACCAGCCACCAGAAGAAAATGTTGATATTGTACATTTCTACAAACCACATTTGTACATTAAATACGTATCATATCAATGTTGGTGGATGATGTGATACCTGGTTGAGATACAGTTGCAAAGCTGCAAGCCACTGTTCAAGACCAACAAACAATAAACATGTTGCTTTTTAGCATTTCTAATTGTGCCACCGAAACCTCATATTTAAAGTAGGGCTGGGACTTCAACGTGTTAATTTTGATTAATTAATTACAAGAAAAATAATGCATTAAAAAAATGCATTTAATCGCACCCTACTCAGTTCCCTAAAGAGTGCAGCTCGGGCCGCATTTCCTGACCCAACCCGAGTCCAAGACAGTTATAACCTGCCTGAACCCGAGTGCCTTTTATGTTTTTCAAGTCCAAACCTGACCCGAGCCTGACAGTTATTGTTACCATGGTTACAGCTTGTCTGTTTACCGTGATCACACATGGACAGTGTATGACCATGAAAAGGCTGCTGTTACGCACAGTCAAACACGCTGCACACACAGCAGCACTGCACACACACTCAATTGGAGCAGAGCCTGTGTTGCGTTCAGGCATTGTCACGTAAATAACAAATTCCAGCACTTGGATAGGCCATTGAGATATTATATTTACAAGAATGAGATGGTGCAAGGTCATAGTGACCTTGACCTTTGACCCTTGACCACCAAAATTCAATCACTCTACCCTAAAGTCCAGGTCAACGATTGTGTCAAATATGAAGTAATTGCCTCAAGGAGTTCTTGAGATAAGTCATTCATGATACTGAGACAGACAAGGCCACAGTGATCACCCAAAACCAATTAGTTCATTGTTGAGTCAAAGTGAACATTCTTGCAAAACTTGGGAAAATTCCCTCAAGCTGTTCTTGAGATAAAGCATTTACAAGAACGGGACAAACTTACATCTGTACCTCCCTAGGTACAGACACATGTACAACGGATACACAGCCTTAAGACATAATGCTTCCAGCCATGGCCGTCGCCAGTGCTGAGGCATAAAAACATCACAGCATGCATCGCAATTTGTTTTAGAGAAGCTGCTGTGAAATCAGACATTTCATGCTGGAACAATCCCAAAAACAGCCCACGAAATCCTGGGAGGGCCGAATGAAGTTTA
>JAPZEB010000003.1:11811745-11827887 GCA_029783705.1 Chaetodon striatus | reverse complement strand
GTGATCTCTGTAGATGAAGACCCGCTCCCTATGTAGATGTGAACAGTTCAATGTAATGAAAACACAACTGTTCTTATTTTCAGATGATTACACACTAAAAAACATACTAATTATATCATATTCCATTTATGCCAATATATTCTTCTAAATCCTACTCACTGGACCTTTAAATCAGGAAATCTCAGCAGGCCTGCAGTGACATCAACAGTGTCATTGTGTTCTTGTTTGTTTTTTAAGTCACTCTGATGTACAACTGAAAGCAGAGCCCAGTGATTGTAATGTACTGCTATGGTACTCCAGACACAATATCTGTCTCCAGGACTGTCTAGGACTGTGCGTAAATTGGCACTTTGAACACCAGGGTGCACCATGGCAAACTTCAATTGCAACCAGGCAAGCTGCACCTCCACAACAATAAAAATGTGTTTGTCAGGCTGCAAGCTGCTTCAGTGTTTATATAGTGTGTTCCTGGGAGAGGGTTTATCATCCTAATTAACTGACATTTAGATTTTCTCTTGTCATTCTGTTCAATTAAACCAACTTTGTTTGTCATCAGATTACATTTTCACAGTGATTTGTGGTGTGACACTGTGTACACTGAGAAACTTTAATGTCTACATGAAGAGTTTGTACAGAAACAAACCAAATATTTCACAGATTCATGAAATGAACCTTAAGCAACAAATGACATTTTGAACTTAATATAGTGGTAAAAACTGTAAACTTTATAAAGGGATATTTATAAATATGTGATCCACACACTCCCCTTTTAGGTTGTTACATTCTAGTTTATAAGAGTATGCATCAATTAATCATTTAATTATGGTGGCCTAGAAGAGCAAATGTGCTACAACAGGCCAGAACATTTCCATTAGGAGAAATGTGATGCAGCGAACGATGCCATTTCAAAAAGCTAACATCCCCCCAAATTTTCAATGGAAATACACAATATTATTTGAGAGCAACAGATTTCCGTAACTAGTGTGAACATGCTAGAGACTTTGATGCCAATGCTAGCTACATGAATATGTTGCTCTTCAAAGATATTCTAAAAAACTAAGGCCAAATGTAAAAATATAATTCTACCTTTTCATTTAATTTCTTTACTCCACTTTTCTTCCTTCTTCAAAAAACAAAACAAAAAAAAACAACCCCAAACAAACCTCAGACTCTTTTGTTTGGTCTCTCTCCAGTTGAAAATAGGTTGGAAATCAAGCTGTTCCATGTAGCGCTTTCAATGCACTTGGCAGAATAGATGTTGGCATTGTACAAACTACAAACAACAGATATGTCACATTTGTACTTTATTTTATTGTGGATAAGTTAAAACTTTATGCTTTTTTACCTTTCAACAATGTTGTGCTTAGCCTGTGGTTTTCTTTAGGCAAAAATCTACTTGGTTATGGTTAGAAAAAAAAACAACAAAAAAAAACCCCACTTAATTTTGGAATTTTGGTGCCACAGTTACAGTTGGAATTGCTGCCGATATCTCGCAGCAGTTGGTCCCAAATAGTGGTGTGCAGTTTTGCCTAGGAGTGACATTATCCATCATCCCCTCCTCCTTCCAATTATAGACATATAATAACAACTGTGTCACTTTTGAAATGTTTATTTACGAAAAGTACTAAGTGTAATGTATCCATTGTTGCAATAGCATATGGTGCCAACATTTTCTTATGGGGACCGGGCTGGAAATTCTGTTGTGTTGGCTGGATATGCAGCATTTTTCTGTTGCATGTGTTCTCGGGGATTGTGTGTTTTGGACTTTGCGTCATTTCTGTGTCTGCTGTGTGTTTACTGTTACTGTATTTGTTTTCTGCAGAACATTTTTCATATGCAGGACATGTCTGTTGTATTTGTTTTGGATTTTTGTCACCGTTTTTTTCATGTTGGCATTATTTCTGAAGCTGCAGCATGTTTCCCCTTATGGAAATATTTGGGGCGATTGTAGCATGTATGTCATTGTTGGCCTCCCTACTAAAGTTACCAATAAACACATAAATAACTATGTACTTATATATTTAAAAAAAAAAAGACTTGACTGATAGGAGGTAGCCACCTGTTAATAAACCCAGGGTATATTCAGGTGTGCAGACTTTTGATCCAAGTGTGAATTATAATGAATAAATCTGAGCTGTGGTTTCTTCACTGCCAAGGAGCTTAATCCAAAATAATTCAATGACAGCTGCAACAGAAAAGAGTAACTTGTATTGATTTGCAAAGTCCTAACAAAATGCCCAGTACTATTTAGACTCATGCAGCCATATAGTTATTTCACAGCTCAAAGTACTGTATGTTCCATGCTCTCTTATTTTGATGGATCTTTTCCTGTGGGACTAATTATTAAGAGTTTCTCGTTATACCCTGCGAGATGAGTTGTCTCCTTCCTAATCTTCAGCCATGTGACATTTGGTGTAATTAATTCCAGTTGAGCCTTCTATTTCTGGCCGCGCTGTCTCTGATGAGAGCAGGATGGTGCAGTTTTATCACCTCTAGCTAACACCTCCTGTGTTCCTTCCAGGCAGAGCATGTTGGAAGAGAACACCAAAATCTCAACAAGGTGATTCCTGTAAAATCAACCAGTCCAAGGCCACATATTTTTTAAAACTTTATGACTTATCTCATCTTTAATTTGAGTCTGAAAGATGACCTAAAGATATTCAAAATAACCTTGTTCTTAATTTCCTTGTCTGTTTTTCATGATGGTGCCCTGCTTGGCTCATCTCAGGTAGCTGTGGTCTGATGTTTATAAATTATTCAAGGATCCTACTGTATAAGTTATAGCAAACAAACTGTCATATAACTCATACTTCTGCATTTATTAGCTAGACATTGTCAAACAAAAACAGTCCAAATAATTTTAGGTGGGAGAGTGAAGCGTCTTATACTGTATTGATGCCTTTTGGCAGTTAAGCCAATGGGACTTCAGCCAGTTTTGTTTTTTATTAATACACATTGTTCAAACTTTGAGTTTCCACATCACTTGAAGATTTCTCACAAACACGACCTCGACAGTTGTTAGGTAACTATAATGAAACCATAAACCAGCATGGGTTTTTGCAAGTGCATTTATAGTATATGCTCAGCTGTTTCTAAGTGTTAGAAAAACAAACAAAAAACTGTGAAGAAACAGACTATCACGTTGTGCCCTATCAACGGAGGAAATAACACCCCAAACGGTATTTTAAAGGACTAGTTTGACATATTAGGAAATGTCAATTATTGCTTACTTATTTCTTCCTGGCAAGTTGGATGATACCATTTTTAAATTTATGCAGTAAAAATGAAGCTACAGGTAGCAGCCTGAAGGCTTAGCGTAAAGACTCAAAACATTGGGGAATGCTAACCTGGCAATATAATGTGTTAATCTGGGATCTTTACATGTGCTGGTAGGTACAGTAGATGTTGTTACTTTTAGACAGAGCAGGGTAGCTGTTTCCGTGTTTCCAGTTCCAGTTTTTGTGCTAAACTAACAGGCTGCTGGCTGTAGCTTTATGAGAGTGGTATCAATCTTCTCATCAACAAACTGCAGCCTGGTCTCATTCCTGGGTCATCAAATACCAACGTTTTGCCATGCCCCTTGGCATCTGATAAGGATGCACAGAGCTTCCTTTAGCGACTCTATGAGTTGCACTTGGTGGGTCATCAAGTACCAACATTTTCCAAGCCCCTTGGCGTCTGATAAGCATACACATGGCTCCCTTTAGTAACTTATGTTGTGTAGTAGGGCTGCAATTAATCAAAGAAAATCCTATTCTGTCCAATCGATTGGTTGCTTGGTTGGGAAAAAAAATCTGTACAGGTTATCTCTAGATTAACTAAATTGCCACAGTGCACTGAGTCTACTAAAGCATTTTTTTGCCTGTCACATTGCTTGGCATTAACACTTGCCCAGGGCAAGTCAACTCTCTGTTCAGGCAAGTGGAATGCCAAACATAAATGTGATATACGATATAATAATGTCCGATAATGAACTCTGCACATTTAACACTTTTCGACCTGACCTGCTTGCACGAGTCTGTCTCACCACTAAGTGTTGAACTGGACCGATTAGAAAAGTCTGACACAAAGGACACTATAGAAGTTCACTTTAGGGTTGATGATGTCATGTACAACATGAAGTTCCTATTTTTAATTATCTCTAAAACACAGCATGCGAGAAAATGACTTACTATTTTTAGCCCAGAAGCTAATGTTAGCCATCCTGCTGCTCTGGTGCGATCCTTTTCCTTTCAGAAGCTTAACAATCCAGCCTTTAACTGCAGTGTCTTTTTGGAGACTTAATGAAATAAACCCACAGTGATAAAATCTGACAGTGAATGTCTTCTGGGATTATTCATTCCGTTCTGATTTATTTTTCTGATTAAAAATGAGAGTCGAAAAATGTTTGACTTTGGCTAAAACTCTGCTCTTGTCCCTGTCACCAACCATCCAGTCACAGTGGAGAAGGGGTGGGACAACCACAGAAAGACCAACCATCATAGAGGACAAATACAAGTGCTAAACAACAACAGCTGTAATGTTTAGCTGGGTAAAGAAGGGCTTTCCTGGACACAAGGCCTTATTAAAGTAACACCAGTGATTATTAGACCAATGAGAAATTGATCAAACAAGAGCATAATGACCAAACAACCGACCAACTGACTAGAACTTTACTGCCCTCTGGTATAGAGAATAAGAGTCTGCTGATGGAGGTAGTTGCGTGGTTAGATGTGCCAATCAAACAGGAATTTCATGATGTTACGTAGTTACATCACATCATGTAGTTACCTCACATTATGTCTAATCCTAACCATGTAATAAACATTACAACCTAACAGACATACTTATTTTAACCCAAACCATGCTCTTTTTTTCTAAAACTAACCAAGTGGTTTTGTTACTTAAACCTAACAGCGACTATTTTACAACTTAACCACTTCTTACAAGTTGTTTCAGCTGTGCATTTCATACAGATGCTAAAGGGTGCCCTGTGCATTGGTTTTAGATGCCAAGGGCCGTCACAATGCATCAGTATTTGACGAACTGGGAATGAGAACGAGTTGTAAAGTGAGTAAGTGTATTTTTTTAAATGACAAACTATTCATTGAACACCGTAAGCTCTCTGCTGTAATAGCCTAAGGCAGGACCTTTTTTAACTGTACTTAAAGGTAAAAACTGAACTTCCATGCTGTTTTCTTGTTGTCTTGTCAAACTTTTTCTTCACTTTCTTAAGAAGTGTTGAAACAGTCAGGTTTGTTGGAGTAGGACTTCTCTTAGCCAGTGTTGTGTGATACGATTGGGCAATCATTTGGAAAGCCAGTAAGACTGTATCTGTTACACTGTCTGACCAAAGTGGCCTGTCACCACCCTCCACCAACATAGCCAATGAAAAAGACACTGCCACTGCTACACAAATGAAACACATTTGGTCTGCCCACTGACTTTGATACTTGTGCGCTCACCTTTCTAATTCACAGCTGTAAAACACAAACTAATGAAATGGATGTGAGGGCCTTTATTTTTCAGAGACTACCATTGCAGCACAATGTCCCAGTCCACATATAAATCTAGCTGTTCACAGTACAGGAGATCAAGAGAAACTTACTGGTTGTGCTAAAACTCTGTTTCTTTAAGCCCCCCTCTTGAGAAAGCCAAGTCTGCTCTGATTAGTCAACATTTCCAGGTCTTTTGTATGTGTGCTCAATATTAAAATTGTCTAAAATAAAATCTTCACAACTGGACATGTCCCAGCTGGAAGATGATCCAAATTCAGGGAGAGATCCATCCATCACAAGCTGATGTCACCTTGTCTCGTAGGTAGAAAAACATCTGAAACAGAGAACAGCCTGAAGCCTGAAGTTATCAGTTGAAAGTTTGGCCACATTTAATATGAACATCCAACACTGTAACATTATAAAGATTACGGAAAATAAAGAAAAGCATGATAGGTCCTCTTTAAGCAAATGAGACGACTGACTGACTCAAACAGAAGGCCAGAAAAAAACAAACAGTTCACATTTGAATGACAGTAGTGACTCTGGTGATGCACACCTATTGCTTAAATTTCTAGTGAGTTAGCGTCTTAATTGTGCGCACCATCTGCAGATGAAATCCAATAATAAAGAAAAGAGAGAAATGAAGGGCAAAGGAGAAAAGAGAGATGGAGGGCAGAGGAAGAACATCAAGCTATCTGGAACTGCTGAGCTGTAATTTACTTGAGAGACGACAGGAAAGATACAAGCAGAAGTCCCAGACTGATAGCTTCTGGTTATGAGGGGAGTGGAACATCAGTTATCTGGTGGCTAAGTGACAGAGCGTGTTGATTGTACACAACACAGCCACAACTCTTCGAAGAGGAACGCCGGGTCTTAAATCAAAGAAAATTCCTGTCGTTTTTCTCTTGCCCTCCTCGGCAATCTATTTCTCCTTAATATTTCTTCACACGCCCCAGCACTGTATGTTGGCTTGTTTCACACTTTACAAATGACCAGACAGAAATGTCGGCCAGCTTCACTCTGCTATACATTTTTAAACCCAACAGAAATTATGTATGATATGACTCTGTGTACAGCTCACGCCAGTATCAAGCTATTATCTGTAGACGTGCGCTCGCATGCATTTAGCATATGATCACATATGTTGTATACACTTTGTATACACTTTCCCTCCCTTGAATAAGGCGAACTTTGGAAGACTACTTCAAGTAAGCACTTGACACAAGCAACTGTGCCATGATATCAAACAAAAGCCAGTGTTACCCCAACAGCTACATAGCAGCAGGCAGCAGCTCCCATGGCTGAAAGCTTGAATTGGGCTGTCAGTGCAGGCTTGAAGTAGTAGCGCTGGGCCTCGAGCAGCAATTATCAGACTGGCAGCTGCTGATAACTGCCACCAGACAAAACAGGACCGTGAAATATTACCCCTCTCCGCTCCACTTTTTTTTTTTTTCCATTTTCACATCCACCACTCCAAACACCTTTGCTACCACTCCTGCAGCGGGACTGACTACATGCGCTCACCCAAACTTCACTTTGAAATTCTATCATTGGGTTATAACTCTCTGTTAACCCAAAATGTTTGTTTCTTTGAAAATGTGATCATACAGGCCCCTTTTGAAGGTTTTGGAATTTAAAGTGGTTGCCAACCTTTTTCCGTAGGGAACCCCTTTTCTATCATTGAGTCAACTGACAACCCCTGACTAGGAGTTATATTTTATGGATATTCCTTATTATATTTAATGCATTATAAATAACATAACAACTGATAAACTATACAATTTACCCAAATTCTTAACTGCAGGAAGTTAGTGTAAATGTAGCAATTATGATGAATTTCACTGTATCATAGATGAGTATTCCTGATATGTTTAGGAAGTTTTCACAGGATTCCTTGTAAAGTACTTTCCTTTTAATTTTTAACACTTATACATACTTGAAAAGCTCTGGTAACCCCTAGTGGGGGTCAGAGCCCCCAAGTTGGGAACCAGTGTTTTATAGGATATGAGTTTGGATTGTTTCACTTCCCATAAAAGTGAAATGATATTAAACCTGTCATACCACTTTTCTAACCTCTGCTATCCCAAAAGCAACAAAGGTTTTTATGTGTTATTGTAATGGAAATATGTCAGTCATACTTAGGAACTGGGACAAAACCTTATATTTTGGGGTTTTCATTTTTACTCTTCAAGCTGGGCAAATATTTTTTTAAAGATCAAAGTCTTGACAATTAAACCTTGCAATTGGCCAACCCCCCAGTTATTTATTTTTTTCTTAAATAGCATACATAATGGATGTTAAAAGTAAGATCTGACAGAGCTGATGTCTTATGGAGTTGACAAAGTTATATATTTATTAATTTCATAGCAGTCATAGTAAGTAACTATGTTATTTTTCAAAGTTGCTGAGAGTTCACTTAATGCTAATCAAAATACTCAATTACTTATTCCGTTTTGATTTAGAAAGGCTACAGAGTTGACATGTTATGGTTGAGACACACCTGATTGCAATTTTATTTAATTAATTTACCATAAAAAATAAAGTTCACCAATATTTGAGCAGCATTTCCATCTTTTTGGAAACCAGAAAGTGAGACTGGAAAGCTTAGGATGTAGCTTACTTCTTTAATGTCCGATTAAATGTTGTCTTTGTAGAAATCTGACGGATTGATAAAAATCTGGAACACATCTTGAAAGGGGTAACATTTTTGCAAAAAATATATTTTAGTAGAAAGATAATTCTAAAAGTACATTTTACACCAATGCTATCAATACATACCATTAGTTTTTAAAGGCTTTTAACACATTTTTTTTTAATTGTTTGAAGTTGTAAATTCTCATCTGGGACAAGGGTGTTTTCTGGTACATGGCAAGCTTGGAAGTTAAAAAATGAAAGCAGATCAAAATATTTTATAAATAATTTGTATTTCATGCATATACATCCTTTTAAAAATAATGTTTCACCCCAGAGAGGGAGTTATTGTATTGATAAGTTAGAATTGTAAGTTGTTTTTGACATGATTTGCACCAATTCTCAAGAATGAGTGACATATCAAGATAAATAAATTTAAGCAATAAATGTAAACATTTTGAGCATTGAAAACATGTAGTTTTGCATATAGTGTTTGTTCAGTTACTGTACTACCCACTCTGTTCTCTGGCCAGTTCACCTTAGATAAAGCAGATGATACTGTTGTTGATAAAGTTGTATTTTAAAGATAAAAAAGTTGTAAATTATTCAATTTAAATAACCACATCAGAAGTTTATAGGCGTAGTTAAAGAACAGCTATTTGTATCTCATTAGCAGTCGAGGTAGCTACCAGAGAAAACATGTAGAACTTAAACCTAAACCAAATTCAACAATGATGCTCTAACTTCATCATCCATTATCCATGGATTTGAAGTTAATTGAGCGAAACTTTTCCTTATCTTTAATTTAAAGTGAATTAAATTTGGGATAGATGAACTAAAGGATTAGACAAGCTCTGAAGGTGACCCTCTCCTCATTCCCTTGTCTAAAAGTATCCTTTCTTTCTGCACACTGTGGGACTTCTGAAGAATAATAGGAAAGAAAAAGACACTTCTAAGACTGCAGACTTCCAAAAAAATCGACAATTTGATATTGTTGGAATTGAGCAACATGTTCTCCATTTAATAAATGAAAACTATAGTGCAAGATTTTTACATATAAATGAACATCCGTCACATTCAAGCCCTTGTCAAATGAGTTCACACAATACTGATAGGGCCATCAGGGAAAGCTCTCTGTATTTCTCAGTATCAGGGCCGAACCAGCCATCGGGAAGACTTCTGAACAGCCGGTCCATTCCAGGCTGAACCGGCTGGTGGTCAAAGAGTTTTTATTTTTTAATTTCTGATGTCAGCAGTTACTGTGTGGTCCTTGGCTGTATACGAGCCAGCCTGCTGCCTGGCCCTCACAGCCGCAGACAGCACAGAGCTGAATGCTGCCTGTCAGACTGAGCCAATCTAATTCTTTCAATATTGAGGGGGGATACGTGTGTGTTGCCCCCCCCCCCAATGTGGTGGAAGGGCCAAGTTTGCTGTTGCCACTGGTAGCCAGGCCACTGATGATTGTTGGACTGCCCTGATGCTTTCATGGTGATGTCAAATAGAAAAGTCCATTTGTTTTGGGGTTTTGAGAAGGATAAGGTCACCTCTATTTTCTGTCTGATGTTGTTGTTTTATGAGACTTTGTTCTAATTTTTGATCATGTATTGACAAACACTGAGTATCTGAGTGTGCACATACTGTATATGTGAACATTTGTGACTATTTTAGCACTCTATTGCCTGACTGTATGTTGTGAAACAAAGGTAAGCAGTAGTTGGCAGTATACTGTAGTTTAGTGATGCCTGCCTGGCCTAGTCTTGTTTTGAGTGCAGTGGTGACATGCCAAGTCAAACTGAGGAGACAGGTGACAACAAGACATCCTTAAGTGTCATTGAGGTCTTCAGTATAATCAGATTGTCTATATTAAAAAACAGTATTAATGTTAAAATTACTGCCAAAAGAATTTCATGAAAGTGCTTGCTCCATCTCAGAGTCCCGGGCTAAATTTCACTCCTAGTGCGTTTGATCTCGGGCATCCGTGCCGACTTTCCCATGCCGGGGCATATTGAAAATGTCATCACAACATAATTTAGTACACAAACAGTTTAGTTTACAAATGCTTAGCATACAATTGTAATTTCTAGAAAATAGGGTTGGTGGACCACACTGGACACAATGCCCTGTCTAAAGGAGTAGTCCTTGACCACCTCTTGTGGCAACCCGGATTTACTTTCAACTCGCCAAGTGTCGATGCTTAGTCAGCAGCCCTTGGTGTCAGATAGCGATGCGCAGGGTGGCACATTTTTTGATGCCCCATTCAACTGCCAAAGTATAAACAGGAAGACAGTACGCATAGGGCAGGCAGGAGGGGAGGTGGATGGGTCAAACTCCTGACTTTAATCTAGGCGACTGCTGTTCATTTTCCATGTATAACTAAAAGTCAAGTTATTGTCATAACAAGGTAGTGTGCTAGTACGTGTAGCATACTTTATTGGTGACATAGAATAAACATACGTAGAAACAAATGTGCTTACTTTAAGCCAAACCATGATGTTGTTTTGCTAAACCTAACTAGTGCTTTTGTTGTCTAAACTTAAGAAAGTACTTACATTTTTCAGTAGTACATTTTTTTTTACCTGCATTCAAAGTTTAATTTGAAAAGACACCGTATGCATTTAACAAGCAGAAACTGTACATTTCCTGTGAAAACAGAAGTTTATTTTGAAAAAAAGATATACAGTATTTAACAAGTTTTAATTGTGCTGCAGTCCAAGCATTTGACGAGATGGGTTGGAAATGTGTTTCTTGTGGCTGACAGTTGAGCAGTGTTGCAGTGTGTGGTTGAGGTTGGTCTTTACTCCATTTTGTTTTTGCTGTTTTCTCTACTACTGCAGTAGTTGTGGTCCAGCATGATAGGTGAGCCTCAAAGCCCTCCTTTAGGAAGTTTTTCTTTTGATGGTATTTTTGTGTACAGAGAATGAAAGCTCAAGTTGCCTTGTATGGATGTTTTTGTTGTTGTTTTTTCTCTGTTTTGCATGGAAGCTTCTCATCCATTAAAGGTCCTCAAATGAAACAGTTCGGCTAGAGTAAGGGGTGGATGCTTTCCTCTTTAGAGGAATGGGGAGATGCTCACACCTTGTTGTTCTCTTGCCTCATACCCAGTGACACACATGACTGACATGTTATAGGACAGCGGTCCACATCTCTTTTATTCTGGTCCCTTCAGGTAGCATCTCTATACTGACAGTATTTTTTTATAAGCCTGATGCCCTTATATAATTCCTCTTTTGAGAGTTATAAGAGTTGACTTTGTGACCCAAATTCTGTTGACACTCTACAGTTTGGTTGCTACACTGTATAGTCACTTTTGACTTTGCAGTTAGTGGAGTAGTGTGACCATACTGATGAGTTTGAACTTGAAGTCTTTCTTTATACTGCCTTTTTAAAGTGGACCTTTTATGGTTTTCCTTATTTTCTGTCAGATAAAATGCTACAATGTTGGATGTGCATGTGGCCAAGTGAGATGTCTCTCACTCTTGCTACTTATAGAAAACCAGGGTTACATAAGTAACCAAAATTACTTTACTCCAGCACCATTGCTGTCAACTAAGATGCAGATTAAAATCTCACTGTTCACAAGTAGAGACAATCCTTCTGTAGTTACATATTTTGACTGTTATTAAGATGGAAATGTGGCCACAAAGGGCCGTGATTGTTTTGAAAAATAATCTAAAGTGGAATTATTAAAAGGCTATCCAGGGGAAACCATCAGATGATGGAGGGGGATAGACTACATGGAGGCACTTAAATAGTAATTACTATCACCAGTACTCCTCTGGTGATGCTGTTGAGGATTTGTAACTCCTTTTCTGATGAGGTCAGGTCCTCATTATAATTACTTGCTTCACTTAAGTATACACAGCTGCAAATTGGAGCGCAATAACAGGAATAGTAATTAGTGTACTAGAAATTATTAGAGGTGAACTGCAAAATGGGTAGGGAGGGAATCACTCTTTCGTTAAATCAATGAACAAGTCACATAAATAATGGAATTAAATAACAATAGGTTGTAAAAGAGGGAATCAGTTCCATATCCTAAAGTAAATCTGCTATTTTTATAAGTTGCTGATTATATGTCTCTCAGACTAAACAAAATAACAGTTAGGATGGGACTTTATGTTTTTGAGTTGCTTTTTTGTATTTTATAGAATTTAGAACCAAAGCCAGATCTATAATGTCATACCTCTGTTGTTGCACTGTTTGCAAAAGTGGAAACCTATTCCTGTAACAATCTACAGGTAAGTAATGTACAATCTTAGATAGCAAATGTCCTGCTTAACCATGTTTGTCAGTCCCTGCTTAAACTGGTCCCTAGCTACTTCTTTACAGTGTTATTTTATTGACCGTGTGCTTGGTCATAAAAATACTCTACTATTATTTATTTGTAAGGGTATAAATTAGCTGACTAAAGTTGGACTGGACAGTCTGTTTTAGTTTTCCTCAGGGTGATCACATACACTCTTTTCCACTAATAAAATCCGCCCTTAGGTTACAGACAGTCATATCTGAGGGCTGCCCAGTGCAGCTACAGTCTTTATTATAGGTCACTTAATTAAGGGGCTTAAAAGGCACCTTGACAGTTACTGTGGAGAGAAGACAGGGCTTTTCTCATTCACATTCCCTGCTCAGATTTTTCTAGCCAGTAGCTAAATATGCAATGATTAGGTCACATTTAATGTGTTGGGTATCAGTGTGATTTTTTTTCAACTAGAACAGGTCATTCTTGTAAGACTTAACGCAGTTTTAAAAAAAACCCCCAAAACATCTTTTGTGAGTATCAGACACCAGGCTCTACATTTTATGTGGCTTGAGTTTTCTTCTTCTTCTGTAGCATTGTTCAAAAGGTGTATATACTGTACGTCAAGTCTTGTCTAAAGTAGATGCATATTGATTAGCATAGTTGTGTATTCAGCTGTTTGGCTCTAGCATATTTTGGGTTAAACATTACTGAATATCCCTGCAGATATGCTCATGGCACATAAATTATTGTTAGGGTAAGGTCAACAAATGGGTTTATGTTGGAGAATGATATTGGTCATGGATGCTAAAAATGCCAACATTGACTATTATATGGGAAACAAACCCCGGCTGTGATTGTCAAAAGCAAGCGCTTGTACTGTACAAATGCACCCATTGACCACCTCGACCTTCACATCCTCTTCACTCTGCTGTATGAGCATCACGCTGCTTCTGGTTTTTGTGCTGAACATTGCCATTGAATATAAAGTGCCGATGTAGAATAGCTGCATATGAATATAATTAACAGGAGACAGTGAGTGTTGTCAGCCAGGTTGTATAATAAAAGATGAGTCACTGTGCAAAATGTAACAAGCAAAATTAGGAATTAAATAATACAGTAGATAAGTATGATCGGTTTATATTCACTGGGGCTTCGATAGTGGATGGATTACTAATCAGGCCAACTGCTCCCAGGCCTCGGGGCCCTCTTAGCCGTCACACACATGTACTCAAATTAACACGTACTGACCAGGAAGAGGCTCAAAAAGACAACAAAAGAGATGCAAAGAAATTACAAAGAGACACAAAATGACTACAAAGACACACAAAAAGGACTACGCAGAGACACAAAATGACCTTAAAGAGATGTGAAGGGACTGCAATGAGACACAAAATGACTACTAAGTGATACAGTGATGAAAAAAGACACATATACCTTAAATAGACACAAAATGTCCTCAAAGAAATGTGAGGGAGCTACAAAGAGACACAAAATGACTAAGAGACACAATGATGAAAAAAGACACATATATATATTTATACCTCAAAGAGAGACAAAAGGACTACAAAGACACAAAAACAACCACAAGGGCACACACAATTACCATAAAGAAAAACAAGCCACAAAGACATGCATAACAACTACAATAAGATGCAAAACAAAGACAAAAAAGAGGTAAAACCACCGCAAAGTCTGTGTGTCTTGGTAGAAGAGGTGGTGGGGCCTTCTGTGCACCTGTGCCCAGGGGCCCATTGTGTCATTATCTGCCCATGGGGTCGAGTGAAGTCCTTCTTTGAGGAGAGCATTGACAATGAGACTTGATTTGCATTCGCCTAGACAACCTTGTTTCACCCACCTCTACAAAAGCCCAGCTGAGGTTGAATCAAAAGCTATGTTAGATTATAAAACATTACCATAATTCACATACCGTTATTTATTAATGTGTGTTTTTTGACTGAATGGATGTGGACAGCCGCAGTTACTCTCCCACTCCCTACTGTATTCAGCTTTGGTCTGGCCTGTTTGTGTTTTCAACACCTGTGTTTTTATTGGAAAAGAAATAAGAAAATTTGCAAACTAAACACACATTCCTGAACAGCTACTAGGGGTGGGGCTCACCAGAGGACCCATGATACCATATTATCACGATACTTAGGTTACCATAAAATAACATTGCAGTATTAAATTTATTGCAATAAAATATATAGTGATTAATCACCTTTCCAACTGCATTTTTTCCGCAAAGGAAAACTTTGTCAACATCCATTTCACCACATAAGTTTTCAGTCTGTTCATCTGCAGTCGCCCTTTCTGTGTGAGATAATTTGCTGTTGTAGTCACATATGAATCCACTGACCTTGAAGTCCAGGCATCACAAGTTAATGCCACCCACCCTTGTACTCAAAGATTCCTCAGTTTTATGCTTCACTTCTCTGTAGAGCTTGGGTATGGCTGTGTTGGTGGAAAAATGTAAGGACGGAGTCACATACCGACGGAGTGTTTTTGGCATGTAACAAAAGTCTCAGTTTTCAACAATGCTGTATGGATGCATATCTTTGCACATAATGTAGGTGATGGACTGTGTTATTTTCTCCGCTCTGTCAGAGTTGGATGGTAGTTTTGTTAAGCTAAGTGTGTCCAGTGTTAGCTTGGCCGTTAGCAGCCAACACTATCTCTGGATGTTGGAGTGAGAGGTGAGCTCTCATGTTTGTAGTATTCCCAGAGTATTTTATTCTGGTATGACACTGCCTGCAAATTGCATGTGTCATATCCAAGTCCTCATTTTGTTCCATGTTAAAAAAAAAAAAATCCATAGTTAGTCCAGACTTTTGATTTAAACACTGACGGCGCATTTTGATTTCTGCCAAATACCGCTGACCTCTGCTGATCTCACTGGGGAAAAAAAACATGAGGACAATCTAGTGGACACAAAAAGCAATGGATTTCATTATTCTAATACCAAAAGTTTAATTAAAAGTTTGATAAAAATGTGTATTTGACAAATTAATGATGTATATAATTAATAACGTATATAATAAAAGATTGTTACTTATTGCCACGCAAATTATCACAATACTGTCCTGTGAATTTTTTCTCCTCCACCCTGAAAAGCTCCTCCCTGGTTATGACAAGAGTTTTATAAGCTGTGTGCAGAATGTTTTTGAATGCCTTTCCTTTCCTGGTGCTGGTTACCAAAACTGAGGTGTTGCAGTTTTGGCCCGCCCTTGATGATTCTGATTTGTTTATGAAATTCAAACAACCCAGGACATCTCTTCCTGCAGTGACACACTGCAGTGGATCTGGCTTAAATAAACCCTTACTAAACCAGCCTGTTATCTATTTTTTCTACCATTCTATATCTATATTTATCTTTGTATAATGTACCATCTCAATAGATAAATGTAAAAAATTAATGTAATGGCTCAGGCAGAGCTTCACTTCTGAAAACTGAGATATGAACGTCACAACCTCACACTGAGCATGTGTGAGTATGAATATGTAATTTGATCCCGTGAGTCAAAAAATGTATGTTTGAGTGTAAGTATACATTATTGAAAGAGAAACCACTTTGAATTCCACACTGCTTGAATGCTGGAAGGATGAATTATGTTCAAAGCCCTGTGGAAGTTAATTTGTGAGCACCGTTGTACATTTTCTGATAACACTGAATGTAGGGCTGGGCGATATGGCCTAATAAAAAAATCTCCGATTTTTTTCACAACAAATCTGATTCACGATTCAAATCGATTTTTTCCCCCCTACTTAAAATCAATTTGCAGATCACAAAGAAATTG
>JAPZEB010000003.1:11801372-11811645 GCA_029783705.1 Chaetodon striatus | reverse complement strand
TTTTTTAAACACAAGTTTTGCTATTCAGTATATTTCCCCTTTTGAGGTTGATAAAGTGCAAACATAACTTTCATTTACATGAAAACAAAATTAAATATCTGCATTCACTGCATAATCAACAGCATCAAGTAGTCATTGTAAACAACAGTGAAAATGTAACTTTTCCACTCTGAACTACAGGAGCCCAGCGGGGAGCGTCAGTGGCAGATGTTAACGAGAAACTCGATTTTTATTAAAACAAATCGACCTAAACTACAAATTTGAATTAATGGATAAAATTGATTTATCGCCCAGCCCTGACTGGATGCAACATACTGTTTTTGACTACACTATTACCAGTTGTTTGACAGTTTCTGGACCCTTACTGTGTGTCTGCAATGGATTTGTGTGATGCATCCATGAGTATTTTTTTCCTCCTTGTCTTGTAGCAGTGTCACTTCATGTCTCAACCAGGTATGGCATCGGCCAGATGGCTGGGTCTGTTAGAAAAATAAATAAATTAAGAAAAATCAACCGCCAGATAATTTATAATGTGGGAACGTAAAGGCTGGATTCACAGGTTCATGGTGTTGGGAGCGGAACATGCAGATACTGTATGTTATTTTCATGCATGACTTCATGCCCTCTAGCTTGTGATTGTGGTTGCTAATAGATTCTCCAGAGAGCTGCTCTAAACATAAAATAAAGTTTGTTATGATTTGATTCTTTCTGAGCAAACACTTCAGTCAAATTACCGCCTTAATGCAGTGTGTTGCAAACAGCCGTACAACATTTAAATAAATCATTTTTAATGGACGTGAGCAGTGTAAGTAACTGCTTGTTTTCAAGAATAATGGGTTTGAGTATTTCTACAGATTCCCAATGTATTCCCTCATGTTGTGTTAACATAGACAGTGTGAAATCCTTATTATTTTATTTAAATTAGAAGAATGGAAATCAAGTTTGATAAAACAACAAAACAAAAAAAAAAGTTGTTTAGCAGTTTGTACAAGCCAGATGGGAAAAGTAGACAGCTGAGGGTTGTTTGCAGTGGCGAGGCAAAATGTTCCCTTCTTTTTCTTACCCAAGTAATCAAATGTTCGATATGTGTTTGCAAAAGCTAGACAATTAAAACAGCATGAACACCTTTTTTTTTCAGGATTCAAACATAAAACACATTGGGTATAAGCTTTCTCAAGTTTGAGAAACATAAAGAGCGGTGAGAGACCGAGTGCAGTCCATTGAGTGGGACTCACTGATTAACTGATAGAGAAATACACTTCACCATTAATACACTGCTCAAAAATTTAAGGGAACACTTAATCGTCACAGTATAACACCAAGTCACCAAGATATCAATCTGTCCATTTAGGAAGAACTGTGACTGTGAATCAATTCCAACTGCTTTGGTGCAAATGAAGTGACAAAGGTGCAATGGAGAGGCAAAAGCAAGAAAACCTCCAAAAAGAGAATAGTTTTGCTTTTGGTGGCACAGACCGTTGCTCTCTCCTTATCCTTCCTGACTGATTCTTCTCTAGTTTTGCATTCTGCTAGTGTCCTTGTCACTACTGGTAGCATGAGGCGGTACCTCCATGTTCAGACAGACACAGCAAACCTTCATGTCGTCGCATAAAGGTTTGCTGTGTCTGCCAGCACAGTCTCAAGAGTATGAAGGAGACCAGGAGACCGGCTGTTACACAAGGAGAGCTGGACAGGGCCGTAGAAGGGCATCAACCCAGGAGCAGGACCGGTATCTGCTCCTTTGTTTGAGGAGGAACTGGAGGAGCACTACCAGAGCTCCAGTGGGCTACTGGTGTGGATGTTTCTGACCAGACTATCAGAAACAGACTGGTGGCATGAGGGCCAGACGTCCTCTAGTGGGACCTGTGCTCACAGCCCAGCACTGTGCAGCATAATTGGCATTCGCCAGAGAACACCAGAATTGGCAGGTCCACCATTGATGCCCCATTCTCTTCACAGATGAGAGCAGGTTCACACTTAGCACATGTGACAGGCATGAAAGAGTCTGGAGACGCTGTGGTGAATGTTATTCTGCCTGTAACATCATCCATCATGACCGATTTGGCGGTGGGTCAGTGATGGTCTGGGGAGGCATATCCTTACAGGGTCTCACAGACCTTCATGTCAAAGCCAATGGTACCCTGACTGCTGTTACCAGGATGACATCCTCAGAGCGATTGTCAGACCCTACGCTGGTGCAGTGGGCCTGCAAGGCCTCATGTGGTCAGAGTGTGTAGGCAGTTCCTGGATGATGAAGGCATTGATGCAATTGACCGGCCCTCCTGTTCTCCTGACCTGAATCAAATTGAGCACCTCTGGGACATTATGTTTGGTGCATCTGACACCACCAAGTACCACCACAGACTGCTAGCTATGATAGAGAGTGCACATCCATATGGCGACTATACATTTTTAAGGTGATTAATATGTGGCTGCAGACACTTAGATGCCAGTCACAATATGGTCTAATTACAATTCTCCGATGCAGCTGGATTTACTATGCTGCACCACAAGTACACACTGACTCCAACTTGCATACATGAGCTGAGCGGAGACCTCTGAGTTTTGTGTGGAAATGACCGTACGCCTTGTTTTCACAATGAGGGCCATTGTGAGAATTTGGTCCTAAATTTCAGACACTGTCGTAACTTTGCAACAGTT
This sequence comes from Chaetodon striatus, assembly GCA_029783705.1. Taxonomy (NCBI): domain Eukaryota; kingdom Metazoa; phylum Chordata; class Actinopteri; order Chaetodontiformes; family Chaetodontidae; genus Chaetodon; species Chaetodon striatus. The sequence goes on along the minus strand of JAPZEB010000003.1, from coordinate 11,808,984 downwards.
GTTGTATTTGTAGTTGTATTTCAGTCTCACTTTTGTCAGCCACAAAACACAGCCCTGAAATTGGCTGGCAAGCAAGACACAGACAGACCAAGAGTAAGAGAGACAGAGCGAAGAGAGACACTGCAAGCAAGCACATCAGCTTAATGTTAATGTTATTTGCTGACATCACACTTGGAGAGGAGAGAATGCACGTTTACCTGATTGCTGTTCTTACACTTCACTCTGTGTTTTTTTTTCTGCATTTGTAACCATAGGGATAGTTCAGTTTCTTTGTATGGGGCCGCCCAGCTCTTTGACGAAGGCCTTTGCTGTATAAATAGTAATTTATTTTCAGTCCTATGAGTGTGATACACTGTAGGAGTCTGTCAGTTGTCTCATAGGAACTGGTGTTCATCCCATCATCCAGATCTTCACCTAACTCTCCTCACTACCGCCACCTGTGTCTAATCCTGGTAATATTCCTGCTTTACTAACCATGGCATCACCACTCCCCCCAAATATACTACATAATGATGAAGTCTAATTGGCAAAGCCTCTTAACATTTCCTTCTTTGTTGTGCACCATTTAATAAATGTATTTGTTCACTCTAAATAAGTCCCTCCTGACTCAAGTACATCTAGCCTAATGTAGACTTTGGAGAACTCTGAAAAAGTCAATAACAAGGTTTCTCTGCACATATATTAAAATTTTATTTCATAATGAGAGCAGGAAACAAGCAGTTCTTCTCAAGTATTATTCAAATATCAGGGAATTAATCAATGACTTGATTTCACTTGCAGTATTCATCAGTCATTGATTTGTGCTTCAACAAGCATAAAGCCAGGTGAAATCAATTTAAAAATGCCATAATGATCGGTAATACCATTCAGGCATGATGATTCATGAGTGAGTGAAAAGCAGCTAATCCTCATTTTATTTTGCTGGAGGCTGAATGGAGCTCTACTCTAATTTTATTTTCACAATGACTGACTAATTTCTGCATGTGTCTTGCACTCTGCGTTTTATCTGTTTTTCTTGCAAATTATGTAGAGAGTTACTGTTTATCTCCATTACCTGATTTCAGCATTATAGCTCAGCCCATTGCATTTTCATTATTTTCTCATTTCTTGACATTCCATGGGCAGTGTAGCATATTGCAGGAGGAGGCTTCAGAGGTTGCCTCTTTGGACAGTGAACATATCACCGTCAGCACATGCTTTGGTTTCCAAATATATGAAAAAATATGTGTAATAGGGTTGCTTGAAGACATGCATCAAACACACTTGGCCTGGAGTTCATTCACTCAAATGTGTAATATTGGAGCTGAAATCACTCAGAATATGTATTAAATTAAAATTTGTTTGCACATAGTCACTTCCCAGTCTTAAACTAGCTTTTTACAAATGAAGAGGGTTAACCAGTCGATAGACTGAAACCTTTTTTCTTGCCACCACCAAATTGATGTCTTTCCTGTAAGCCAGTCCAGTAATTATTACTGTTGCCACCAATGACTGTACATAAAGACAGACAGCGTGTCTCCACTTCCTCTTGCTGTACAAAAGTTGAAACTAAACTTATTAGAAAAACAAAGACTTGAACAAACATCAGTGTGATAAGAACTGCCTGAAATGACAGAATCTTTTAGTCTGGCCCACGTCCCATCGGGTGGGATTTATGACCTATACTGCAGCCAGCCACCAGGGGGCGATTGAGATGTTTTGGCTCCACATTTGGGGAGCTGTTGTCAGCCATCCTATTATATAGTCTATGGTTGCTACCGATGTCCTATCCAAAATCCTGCTTCAGTCCTTTTACCTTCTAATTGTTAGCTAAAAACTACTTATCATGCTCTTGCAGTTCGTTACAGCAGGCCTATGATTTTCTAAATCTTTCTTGAAAGATTAAATTATATCAAAACACTTGGAGTGATAATACAGACTAAAAGTTTCTGGCATAGTGTCATAGTGTTTTTCACATCCCATAGCTCAACAAGGAGCAACTGATGACAAAGCTGAAATGAATAATAATAATTCAAAAAATGACAATGCAATTTATAACAGCTAGACCTGATAGGCACTCAGTGCTTTGCTTCGTCCTCTGCTGTGGGACAGTGTCACAAAACACAAGGCCATCCTGCTCCTAAAAAAAAAAGAATAAAAGAAACTCCAACATGACAAAAAAATGAGAAAACTATTCATTGGTGTCATTATTTATCTCTTAAATCCGACAGATATGGGCTGAATATTCACTAATCTTTTGCTGCTTTGCTAAATTTCTGGTATTCAGTGTAATTCTAGATTGGAACATTTCTGTATTTCACAGAGCCTTTAAGTGTCTCTGTGTTACATTACACAGACGACAAATCACTGTAATCCCATCATTCAAAGGGGACAGAAAAATATGTCCAAAACTTAACTCATTTAGTTTTGAGTGCTGCCTGTGATAAGTTGTAGTTATCCTCCTGTTTGTGGAGAAGCGTATGTTTTCTTCAGGCACATTCTCTCATCCTCATGTGGCATCATTAGCTCCATAGATGTCCCCTGTGTAATGCAGAGAGAGGAAGACTGAGTTGACCTTGTTGTCACTGTCCCATTGCTGCTTATGGGAGAAAGACTCAGGGCATTTTCATATTAGGTACGATTGATTCTTACCGTGTCCGAGGATGATTGCCCCCCTTCCTCCAGTCCGCCCACCACCCAGCTTTCACATCAGTAATGTTGTCCATACCCGAGTATACTCGCGTCATCATCTATGTGAAATTTGTTTGTTGGCTTTACGGTGCAGAGAAGTGTGGCGTTTGCAAAATCCTAAGTTATACAGTGGAGTTGAGCCTTGCATTATGTCTACTATTGTTTATTTTTTGAAGACAGTGTCAAGAACACATGCTTGCCTGCCTTGTGCTTTATTACCTAAGGCCATGAAGGTTCAGAAAATGAGATTGCCACACAGAGAGATGTAAGTGTGACTCTACTTGTGTTAAATAGCAGTTCACTTCCATATTTTGGTAAAGTTGGTTTTTTACATCTGATGTAAGCTGTACCCAGATCCACATGAGCTGTACTGCCTTTTAAGTGCACCCTGGCACTGACTGATGAACTGTGCACAGGTGTGGTACACAGTGTTGACACTAACCAAACAAACTGGACTTTTGGGTGAATTCAGATCCAGGCCCAGGTCCCTGACTACACTGTACAGTCTTTATTAAGGTGATTATTTGATGCAGTATTACATTATGAAACAACCAAGACACCACAGATCTCCTTTTTTTCCTATAGCTAGGCAGTTTGCCATCACAGACAATGAGTTTCATAAATACAGATAACCCCGACTTATGACTGTACCTTGGAAGAAAAAATAATAGAATTGAATAATGAGAGTGTTGGACTCAATAAAAAGAAGGAATTTTTTATTGTTTATAGAAAACTGTGAAAGTTACCTGATAACATTCAGAATAGTCAACTTGTTACACTTTGTTTCCATCATCAGTCTGAAATTGCATCTACTCTGATTTCTGTAGGGGAGGGAGATTCAATATTCCCTAACCAACCACAAGAGACTTGCGTTTCCACCTGAATCTAATGTCATTTTAAGTCCACACTGATGCGTTGCCATGCCAACATATTTGCACTTGCTGGGGTTTTAAAGAGTGAAGTGTGGCAGAGTAAAAACAAACTATGATGATGGGAGATATTGAGATTGCAGATCAATTCAGAATAGCTTCGATAGAAGCGTCTATCTTATCTATAACCCTCACCATTGTTGTCACTACGCCTCCTTGGTTCAGACGCACCACCTGACAACAGCTTTACAATGCTGTCAGTCCCATCTGTGATGCTGACTGGCTAATCAAATGTAAAGATCTCATTGGTTGTTTTTATTTTAACCAATAAACAACTGTTTCATGTCACAACGCTAAATAAATCCATAAATTCAGTGGGGTTAGCACGATTAAAGGTCTGGACTCAGGCAACCATGATTGGCTATCCATGTTGCTGTAACATGATATAAAAGAACACTAGGCTGAATTGTTGATGTCAATGGTGAGTCACATTTGAGTTTTTGGCTATAGACAAGCAGAGGCAGAACTGAAACACTATCGGATTTCCCTGAGATGGTGTGGGCAGGTCTTAGAAAGAAAACTTAATGTAGAACAGCTTTTGTTGTACTTTTTTTGTGTCACCTGTGTGTGATTTCCCAGCAACGTATCATGTAATTTCGATTCCATGTAACAGCCAATTGTGAAGACCCAGACCTGAACTGAAGGTGAAATTGCTGAAAGACAAAAATTATGTAATGATGGTAATCTTAGATTGCAGCAAACCCAAATGACTGTCTCTTTACCACATTTCTGCTTTTAAGTTTGTGGGCAAAGTTTGCTGCCAGTGTTGTTGGCATAGGTTACAAATCTCAACAGATCTATGGACATACTATTTTAATCTTTGAACCACTTTAATTTACATTTGCAAGCTTTTCTCTTTAACATCAATTTAACCGACATGTTTCTTAAGTTGTTGTTTATGGATTACATTTTATTTATGTTTTCTCGGCTTCCTAATTAAGCTTTTCATAATGACAGAGTCCAGCCTCCAAGCTGGCCCCAGATCTACAGTATATACAGGCATCCAGGGATTCTTCCCAGTGCAGCACTCTCTTTTTTATTCCAGCATTTGATATCCCATCCAAGCCTCAAAAGCCATCGTACCTCCTCGGTATTTGAAATTTCTGTTAATGAGCCTTGATCAGTTTTGTCCTCTGATACCCTTGGTGTATTTTAGTAAGCTGCTGGTATACTGTTTGTACTTAATTTTACCATAACTCTATATACATAATCTAACATAGCACCGACAGTTTCCCCTCTAAAGCTTTTTGGACTGACTTCATTTGCTTTCTTTTTGCTCACCAAACACATTATTGGCACTGAAGATCTTTTCATTCTCACTGGATATGCTGAATGAGTGATTGGTGTGATCAAGGCAAGTGGCGAGCATTAACAGGTTAAAGAGGCTTCTACATTCTTATTTTTATTGTTCTTTGTTATTTGTAAGATCTTTTTTTTTTTCTCTCTTCAGCTGTTTTTTTTTCCTTTTATGGAGAATCTGTTTGAACACTTGTTATCAAGTATAGTCTCTTAGTTTTGTGTCTTAGAAAACCTCTTTGTGTAACTAGATGTATAATGTGGTCCACATAAGAGAGTAGGAAATGCCAACAGGAGGTAAGTAAAATTTCATTTTCCGTCTTGCTACTGTACTGTTTTACAGTCAGGAACAAGAAATAAAAACATTTAATATATGAAACACACTTCAAGAGCTAGCTTAAAGTTTAGATAATCAAATTAAAATAAACTACCTCAAGTTCACAGTCCCACAAAAAATGAAGTAGTTTATGTTGATTTCTTTCGTTTATTTTATATATATGTAAAATAAAACTCACTAGCAGATACTGGTTGGCTACCTCAACTCTCTGTATAGTTTGTTGCCAATGTGGTGGCTGTCAGACCTGTCCTTTCAGACCTGGTGGGCACAATTTGCATAGAATAGATTTTTCCATTAGAATCTGTACTGACTTATTGAAAAAAAAATCCTTCAAATATCTATATGCACTGGCTTCAGCAGTAGTGATAGTAGTGTTGTTTGAATTACTAGTTGCACTAGCCAGCTGGTGTTGTGTTGAAGCTTCTTCCACCGTTGAATAGTGTGTCCATCCATTGAACACACAGTGCGTTCCATTGCTAGGCCACACAATGGTTGTTGAAGATCTCATCTGGAGAGTGAGTTGATAAGTTTGTTCTTGTACTTGCCTGTCTGAACAGCTTTGTGTGAGTCTCATGCCCCACAAAGTCTGCCCTCATCTGCTTCAAGTTCATCTTCTCTGCTCATTTATTCACAGTACATAATATACACAGTCCACTCAGCCTCTCTGTCCCACTGATCTCCTAATTTCACAATGTTTTAACTCAATGAGGCTCTACAGTCACACCAGGGATTATTCTCACAGTTTGCAGAAGGCCTTACACATCTCACTGAGGGTAAAAGTTCCTCAGTGAATGTAGAAGTCACCGCTGGAGGATCAATTAAGAGCATTTTAGCATATGGCCAGTTACCTGTTGGTGTGTTTGATTCGTGTCACTTAGTGTATGGTGTATTATGTCAATGATTAATTAAGGGAGTTGCAACCATTTTTAATTTCACAGTGATGCTAATCTTAACCCTACCCCACAAGTACATCATCCTTAATTAGACTGCATTGTTGCTCTTTTTTGTACTGTTTAGCACTGTTTTGCAGCCTTCCTACCTGACACTCTGCAGCTTCTTCACTGCTGGAGCTGCTGATTAACTCTTCTATTCATTTCTTTTTTTTCATTATCACACAGTTTATCAGGACTTTCGTGTGACTTTTGTTTTTACTCTGCAACAACGTGGCTTGACATGTAGCAAAGCACAGTACTTGAATTAAAAAACACTTAAATAAAGGTAAAATTACTGATTGTTGGGAATATTTTTTAAAAAAAGTATACAGCACGTTTTTTTGTTGCCTTTGTACTGTAAGACAGAAATGAAATGATCAGAAAATTCACACTTAATCATATGTTCTTATCCACAAGGAAATAGACTCCATTACACAGGGAATTCAAGGATGTGGGAGAGACAATTTTGTATTAGATATCTCCAGCAGAAAAACACAATATGAATTGACAAAAGGCTTGAATGACAACACAAAAATACACCTTTATACCAGATATAAAAGACAACACAGTACATGACTAGACATATACAAGCTGCTTTCCATTTCTTCTCTTTGCTTAGTCTAGAATGGCAGTACAACAATGGAGTTGACTGGCATATTGTAATGCTGGTTTAACTTTTAAGGCCAGAGTATAAACATTGCCTGAGAGGTGAAACAGTGCTGTGAGCCATGGGACTTTATGTGAAGATAACCATTTAGTTCACATTGCCCACACTTGCTATGACCATGCTACCCACTGCTGCTTAATTATTACATATGTTACAAGTTTTTGTTTATGAAGTACTCATCATCACTCACAGAACATGGACGCAGTCAATCTTTGATGCTGATTATCCAAACATGACATTCCTGTGTCTAAAAGTTTTGCCTGCAGGGCGTCTCTTTACACATTTCATGGCTGAGACGCCAGTAATAATTACTGTAACCAAATCAGCATCCCTGAATGCTAAGCAGAATTACGCTGAACGAATAAAGAAGCAGTGTGATTAAAGGGGTGTTTAATTTTCATTGTTGAATCCACAGCCACCATCGGTATTGGACCACACCTCGGTGCCTGTTATGTAAATGCACCACTTTTGTTACAGCTAATTTGGTAATAATTAGCTGCCACTGTAGTGTAATTGTGTTTTGATAAGTGAATTCTCAGCAGATTTAAATGTGTGATCTCCTTGAATGTGTTTTGTTTGCACCTTGTTTGTCAGTTGCACTGAGCTCTGCTGGCTTTATGGCCTTTGTGACACCCAAATTAAATGCCTGACTAAAATAATACAAAACAAGGTGGAAGGTGTGTCCTCTCAGGCTTCTTGCTAGGCAACAATGAGAGAGCTCCATTAGTGAGATAGCAAACATAAACTTAGGAAAAGAGCAGCAAACATCACTGTGTGTTAT
>JAPZEB010000003.1:11776019-11787802 GCA_029783705.1 Chaetodon striatus | reverse complement strand
AGTAGTAGTAGTAGTAGTAGTAGTAGTAGTAGTAGTAGTAGTATATTGATGTTCCAAGTGTCTTGTGGCATATACATCCCTTTTATTATGTGGGGGTAGTGTAGGCTTATGGGAATGATGTGGGTGTGGGTTGGTAAATGAGTGCTATGTATGCATGTTTTATGTTGTGGTGGTGTGCATTGTAATGATGTGTGTTGTATGCTTTGTGTCAGACCCCCTTGAAAACTAGATGGTTCATTTTTAGGGGCTATCCGTGAATAAACTTTTTTTAAATGCTAGTTGAAATAGTCAGCTAATGCCAGGCTTATACCTACAGTTTACATCCAGTGAGTGGGAAATTAATATGGGTTCATTAGAAGTTGTAGCTATATTTATTATTTATTAAAAACCTATTTACAGCCTCAGAATTAAGTTTCAGATCATTTTTGATTATAAAAGTAAAACACCTATTTAGCCACTCAAATGAGGATTTTCCGTCTTCATGTGGACAGATATTGACACATTCTACTTGGATGACAGTCATGCTTTTAAAAGGTCCATTATCTGTACTGGATACTAATTTTATCTGAGTATACGTTTATAATTTGTATCCAGTGTTTGTCTGTATAATGAAGAAATGTCACTTAATTTGGCAGGTTGCAAGACTCCACTTAGGTTGTTGGAGCAAACCCTTTTGTTTACATTTATATCACGTACTGTGAATTTAATATGGAAGGTGATTTTTATGCTGTGGACACCAAGCACAGAGCTTAATATCTGTTTTCTCCCGATGCACTCTCAGCCTGCTTTTAGTAGTTATCAATCATGTATGACATATTAGGTTGCCTCATTTCTGTCTCCACTTTGAATGAACTGGATCTAATGTGTATTATTAAAATTTTATTAAAACAAAATTTATGCTTTAGTACTTAGATTTGGAATAATATTACATAAGTGTAACCGTTATTTAAAGTGTTCCTATCCTGAATCAGCAGATTGGCATGCACACTGTCACAATCTCCTGTAATTACATTCTGCTACACAATGCTTGCAGGGCAGCTTTAGCGAACTGGAGTGACCCAGTCTCATTTTTTTCCTGCTTTTATCCCTTAAGGCACTGACTACTTCCTGTGTCTCCTCAGACAAGCTGCGTAAAGATATGGCGACGGGTGATTGATTGAATAATCCTCCGCAGCCCTTATCTCAGCCTACTTCATCACTCCATCCAACCTCCAAAGCAAATCTCCATATCTCCTCATACTAAAAGATGGGCTACAGGTGAAAACAGTGCTCCTAAGTCTATCTCTAAACCTCTCTCACTCATTTTCTTTCACTTGTCACTTCACTTTGTTTTGAGTTTTTCCTCACACAGTGAAGTGAATTCAGACAGTGCATGTCATTGCTGAGAGGGCAGGCATTAATTAATAGCAAGCCATTATATTGTCCGATAGTTTGTCTCTAATTTATTATCATCTCCTGTGAAATGTCACCCTACCCATTTAAACATGACATTAACATGACAACCTAAATGTTACAGTGTATAACCTAGTAGGTTTTCTATGGAAGAAATCAGGGCCAAATCATAGGATTGGATTATTTTTTCCAGCTGTTGGCTCTTTTTCTACAGCATGTGGCCTCGTCCAGAGGCCTGGTTTTTCATTCTCATTACAGACATTGAAGGCAGACAGTACAAATCAATGCTTGACTCCTCACTTTAACCTTGGAATGTCATTAGTGTCTGCACATTAAAGCCAAGCTTGACTTGAGCTAATTTGGCTAAATGAGGATCTCTCCCAGCTGAGATGGAAAGATGAAGGGGAACCTTGGCAGCATGATATTTCTACCTACAGAAATGACTATGGATTCATTGTATATCACTTTGGGCTACAGTATAAAACACATGTGGAATACCATTGCTTTCATTCTAGGTGAAAATAAAGCTTGACAAAATGTATTTTTCTTTTTCTTTCTGTGACAGTAACCTATAGATTTTATACTTTATGGTTCCATTCCTAAAGCAGACAAGTTTTACTTGTAATTCTCTGCATCGTTTATGAACATTTTGGAGTCTTACATAATAATGACTTACGATGTAGCATAGATTCTTTAAAATGCATGAAAATGCATTAAACATTATACACTTTACCTTCCACCAATGATAAAACCAGCCCAGCTGCAAGAAGAAAATGTTGGCATTGTATGTTTCTGCAAACCACAAATACATTCCATATTCATGTTTCATACATATCATCTCAATATTTCTAAAATGATGTAATATATAAGCTGACTTTGTTATCTGGGGTTGGAGGGGATCATTGATTGCATGAGACCTAGGCGAGCTGTCTGTCAAGCTGCAGACCACTGTTTGAGACCAACAAACAACAAAAGCAGTTGTGACTTTGTGCCCCCTTGGTGTTTTTCCAGTGGCTTTTGAGGCACCAAACATTGGTGTTTTGTAGCAATTTGTCACTGTGTTTTTAATTACTTTTTGTGCACAAAAAGCAAATGCTTTTTCTTTTACTTAGACATTGCTGCTTTTCCTGGTGAGAGTGTGCCCCATCAAATCAGGTATTGTAAGCTAAACTTTGATCTTTTCCTAACCATAACCAAGTGGATTTTGTGCTTACACCTAAACATACGTTACAGCATATTGAAATGTGAAGTTTCATAATCTGCTTCATAATAATGTCCAAATGTAACATATTTATGGTGTGCAGAAATGTACAATGCCAATGTTTTTCTGGCGATTGGGTCGATAAAACATTATGATAGCACGCATTATGATAGATGTATCGTATGAACTTCACTTTACTTAACACATACAAAAACTCATAATACTGCGTGGACTATAAGTCCTTACTATTATAAGCCCTGTCAGGCAACCTCTAGTTCATAACTAGTCAAGAACATCCATGAGACACTTGAAATGATAAGTCATTTTAAGTCACATTGACACTATGAATGCCCCAATAACTCACTATAGATGTGGCCTTCATAGAAAATATTACTGAAACATGAGATACATCAGGCTTTTGATACACATATTACTAAGTAAGATCATTTTATTGTTGGTTTTGGTCTTTCCATTGGATTTGTTGAAGAAAAATATAGAATGCCTTATCATCAGCCTTATCCTTTATTTTGCCTCAGTAATGTACTTCTTTCTACCTTTGTGTTTTAATGGCTGTGGCTGAATGTATTCAATAAAAACTGTCTCACAAAGAGACATTCACAATTCCACTATTGCGCTCATGCTCACTCAAACATCTTATCACCACACAAAGAGATGCCTTACCTCATTTATATGGTTTTGTATGTTTACTGCTTTCTTTGTCACCCATATCCGTCACTGATCAGTCTCCATTTGACTCTTGCATCTGGATAATCTTGAATCCAGCTGGGACGCCCATTGTTCTCGTTGCCATTCTACGTGGAGATATTCTTTATGCCACTATAATACCAGATCTGTTCATCACATTGGTGAGCTCCTCTAGCTTGCTGCTTGGCAGACGCTCATTACTGCCAGAGTAAGTCTTGATTAGAGTAATGGGAAATTAAATATTTTAAGAGGAAGGATACCCGCTCTTTAAAGTCTTAATCAATTTTATAGATATTGTCAGAGAATTAAATGAGTGAGATAAAATTAGCATTTCCCAACTCTATCACTGAAAGCCTCCATTTCCTACAGATACATTCTCAATACAGAATCACAAATAGAGGAGAAGTAATGAGTATTTCCAATGTAAATGTCTTCATTTAACTAATACGTTTAGCTCTGAAGCAGGAGGTTACTTCAGGTTTCAAGCCTGTGTATCCTGTGTATAGATAATGGAAGAGCGGAGGAAATCCTTCCTAGACCCTGGACTGAAAACATGCTGGTGGGGTAAGAAAGCATATCTACTACCCAGAAAATATGTCATGTACACATATCCCCAATTCCCTAGCTATTATTCTGACAATATTTTTCTCTGTTTAAAGCAGCTCGTGCCCTAGTAAATTGGCTCATCGCTAGGTATGCTGAAGTGTTGAGTTGATGTCTGCAGCAACTGCTCAGACAAACAATTTGATGGTTAAGGATTTACCTGTCATTTTCAACAATAGTATTAAGAGGGCCCATGTTCTCATATGCTTGAGAATGACCTGTCAGAGAATGACAGATTATATATAACCCCAGTCCTCTGAGGAAAAAATGATTAATAAGAAACAAACACTAGGCTTAAAGACACTGAAATGATTTGAGTGCAGAGCTGAAAGAGAATAAATGTGAGAATAAAAGTATGTACCTGGCATGATTTAAAGAGGAGCTATGGTATGTGTACCCTAAAGGACTTAAATGCGTACTTGTGCTAAGGGCGTAACTGTGGAGGGTTCATAAGTGCATGAATTGTTGCTTTGCTTTTATCGCACTCATTCCCCTCTTCGAAAGAATGGGACTAGCCACCATTACATGCATCGCAAAGAAGGGTTGTGCCATTATGTCCACACTGAGAGAAGAATTACCACTCATGCTGTGTGTTTACATCAAACATTAATGCTGTAAGATGGAATATATGGAGCAATGACGCTGAGGTTGCATGCACATTCATAGTCACATTCGTGTTTTCAAAGACTCAAACAGTGAGGCTCTTCAGAAATCATTAAAATCCCACCCGCTTCCCCCTCACCTCCCTCAGCAATGCCAGATAGGGCGGCAATAATTAGCAGCAAAAAGAGAGTGCCAGTGAATAACTGAAAATAAATTAATGAATAATCATTTAATTGAGGATGCTGTGGAGGATCGTTGAAATTACTGTGAATAATGACCATACAAATGAGACAGAGCACCCCATTGGCGTGGTGTACATGATACCGCTATTATTCAAGTACTCAACTCCAATCTTTGCACAAGTCTTGACAATAGGGAAAGAGGGAGCATTGGACAGGTATGCACAGTCTGCACGTGAGACTCAATGGGCCTAATGCAAGGACATCGTCATATTCTTATCTTAAACCTCTTACATTTCTCTGTGAAACTTGTCAGGTTCAGCCAATAGTCTAGCTTCAGAAACATATTGTGAACTGCTCTTTTCAACCTGACAAATGGCACCTGTTTATGAGGAGGTGCACGTCATCTGCTTGATCAATACCCCAGAGTGGATATGTTAGACCGTGTTCAGATCGATTTTCGAAAGCGTATCTACTACCTAGAAAATATATGTTATGTATACACTATGCCCTATTCCTCAGCCATCATTTTGACAGTATTTTCCTCTATTTAATGCAGCTCTTGCCATAGTAAGTTGGCTCATCGCTAGGTATGCTGAAACACTGAGATACTGTCTGTAGCAGCTGCTGAAAGTAGTGTTGTCAAGACCACGTAAACCAAGACCAAGTCATGACCAAGACCAGAGTGTATTGAGACCGAGACAAGACCACGACTTTGAGGGGTTGAGACTGAGTCAAAGACCAACATCAGACCAGTGCAACTCCCGCACTGCATGACACACTTATAATAAAATGTCGAACATGCAAACCAAAGGGACTCCTCAAATTGATTTTGAAGATCCACATTCCTATAAAATCGCCCACAGAAAAGAAATGATTTCTCTTCATTGATGTTTTTTATCACCATAGTGTGCATGTATATGTTTGAATGCACCGTGAGAAATGTCTTGAAAACAAAATCAAAAGCATTTACAGGGGTGAATTTTACGCATTGGAATTTGCCTTTGTTGTGTATGAGCAAACAACTACAAAAATTAAGAAACTTAAATCAATTTTACCATCTGCATTCAACACTCCTTTTTTTCACAGGCAATTTGGTGATATGCCTGCAGGTGGTCTTGACTGGTCTGGAAATAAAATCTAGAGTCCTCTTTGTCTGAGACCGAGACAAAACAAAGAAAAAATTATGTCGAGTGCGAGACGAGATGGAGAGCTTCGAAAGTGGTCTTGACAACACTGACCGGAACAAATGGTTTTATGATTAGGGTTTACCTGTTATTTTCGACAATAGGCCCACGTTCTCATTAACTTAAGTCAGGCATGAAAAAATGCAGCCCCCACATTCATTTGAGTGAGGCCAGTCCAAAGATGCAACAGAGTTGCCATCGCAGAGGTCTGTCTGGCAAAAAAAGGTGAACCTGGCATAACTTTTGCCACAAAACAATGCAGCGTCATCCTACGAGACGATATGTTGTACCATGAATGCCATATTTCTACTTTTAACGTATATAAGCATTTGATAAGCCCTCAAATTCATGAATCTGTTACTACTTCGTGAATTGTATTTCATGTCTTATCCGTACCTGATGTGACACGTCCGTATGCAGCCCCTTTTGTTGTTTTAACACACGGCTGTTTTGGTCCAAACACCCGCTTAAGGTTGCTTGTTCTGCTGAAGTTTTATTCAAAAAATGTTACTACAGAGAACAGAAAATAGCTTTTTACTGCAGAGCTTCAAGTCCTGCTGTCTGAAAATTTGCAGACAAAAGAAACAGAAGGAATGGTTTGACTTAAAAATATATGCTAAAAAATGCCTGTCTAAAGCAAAGTGTTGTGTGTGTGACTTCAATATGTTGGCTTTTGCTTTATTTGCTGCTTATTTACTTAATTTACATGTCATTGGATTTGGACCGTACAAGACCACTATGAATTTAATTTGTACGTAAGGGTGCGTTCAGACCTAGATTTTGCTTGCTTTGGTCCAAATCAGGGACTCATTTTGTTACAAAGTTGCATAATTTCCTAGAGTTGATTCATATTCTCACAACAGCATTTACAAGCAGACCAGATCAAATGCCTGCCTGAGAAAGCTGCTCTTGACTGGTTAGAATTTCCATGCGTGAAAAATCCAGGAAGTAGACAAAATGTTGAGGAAGAGTACACTGCAAGATAAATGCGACACTTTCTAATGTCACAATGGGGGGACAACTACACAGGTTGATTTTAGCGCTGGTCATCGTGGACTATATTGCTTGCATTGCCATTTTAGGACAAAGCACACAGTTTGAAAATGAGGTGTGGCTCCAACTAGAAAACAATGTTTTGATGCACTGGATGTGCCATATGCGTGTATTAAGGCAGTACAGGAGGAGAAGCACATTAATAATCCTCTGGAACTGTAACATGCTCATGCTTGTTTAACCCAAATAATGCAAAAGCAGTTGGTATGGCTCAAGGTTGGAACACGTTCTCACCACAAACGAACTGCGCCAGAATTTGTTTGTAAGCGGACCAAGACCACCTCTTCAAGAGGGTCCAAGTCTGGTTGTTTTGGTGCGCACCTGAGTGTGATTGCTGTGTTCACACCTGCTCAAATGAACCTCACTTAGGGAGTAAAAGAACTAAACTCTTTCGAGTCCGAACCAAACAGGGCAGGTATGAAAGCACCCTAGGAGAAAATTTAAAGCACAAGAATGATCACTCGTACTTGCCGCTTAAAGAGGATTCTGTTCGTTCCAGTGGTTCTTGCACAAGGCTCAATGTCCCCAGACGAACAACATATTTTAACCCTCAACTGCTATGCCTGGTTAATATGTGTGCAGTTGAAGGCTAAATATATTTTCTTACTCATCTACCTTTGCTTTAGCGTGTGACATGTGGAGGGGTGGTGATGGAACAACCTCAGTGGATAAACTGATAAATAATGGGCAGGGTTTCTCAGCTCATTTCCTTTGATTGACTCAAGCTCACACTTAAAAGGAAATGAACCTGGGCGGGAGTGACAAGCCTATTCAGCGTAATGCATTGTGGTCTTCCAAAGACTTCAGATTTGTGCTTGCTGTCTGGAAAAAGCCACCATCCTCTGCCATAGGAGTGGTTAATGAAGTGTGTTCCTGGGCCCTGGTTGGCAGTTTGACGAAACCACAGAATGAGGCGATCCTCTTCCCTTCTCCAAAGAAAGGACAGGGGAGTAAGATGGCTGTGAATCGGCTGATTTTTCTTCCTGTCAGGAGCAGACATGTGGAAGCAACCAGCCTTTACCTTGCAGCTGTTTAACACTTTTAATTGTAGCTCCTTCCTGTGCTTGGAGTACAAGTAAGCTCTGAATTATGAAATTACTTCTTGCTTTAATCTTTGAAGCAAATTATTATGCTATTTCAATTTCAGGACTATACTTTCTGCGTTTTAGCTGCTTGACTTTTCCCTTTCATGCATGGATTATGACAACCTCAGTCAGGATTTTTTTTTTTTTTTGCAAGGTGTTTTTATTCTTCTTTAGGCATTAAGAGGAATCTCCCTTTTGAAACGTGCATTTTTCAAGGAGTTTTTACTAATGTGTGTTTACATATTTTAGCATATTCTAATACTGTTCAATGCAATGCAGATATGTCGAACCTTGCTCCTAGTCAGTGCAGATGGAAGTGTTTTCAAGAACAACTAAGTAATAGTTGTTGAAATATAGCCAGCAGTGCATAATGTCCAATTAGGTAGGCAGCTAATTAAGCATACTTTTCTCCCAACATTAAATTAATACTTGCAAATTTTAACAGTTGTATTCCTCCTCTGTTGTTGCTTGATGTTGCCAAATTTTATTTACTAGCAAGGGTCTCCTAACAGAGCATGTAAGCGGAGTGGGGCACAAGCGAGGAGTGCAAGGGAATGGATTTTTGGATGGAGCGTAGAGTGGATTTTTTAAAAAGTTGGAGCGTCGCCTTATCCCCTCCATCCCACTCCAATTTTACTCTAGTACTTCTCACGCCATGAGACTGAAGCATGTCCGACCTACAAATGCATCTTTGTATTTCTTTGTATTTTTCTGTCAAAAATCAGCTACTGCGAGCTCAACAATGGAATTTACAAAATACTTTGAAAAGGGAACTGAACTAGTGGTGAATGATTTGAGTGGTGCGGGGTGAAATCTGAGTTGAGGGGCGAGGGATATTGAGCGGAGCAGCCTGTAGCAGCTTTGAGCAGGGGAAAGGAGGGAAGGAACAGCTCCATGAGCGAGGAGCAGAATTTCCCGCTCAGCTTATACGCTCTGTCTCCTACTATAGAGAGATTGATATTCCTGAGGTGCTCAGCTTTTCTAGCCATCCATCAGCCATCTTGGTTTTGAGATGCTTGTGTTGCATGCACAATGGCTGGCCACTGAACAGCAGTGTATGGGATGATGTTCTAGGTTCCACTTTGGTAGCTAATGTGCAACATTACCATTAAAACCCATGTATTCACAAGAATACGGCTTTTGAATAGTTGTTCACTGTAGTGGCCACTATGCGTGAGAGGGTTTTAAATATGTTTCTCAGACAACTTAAAAGAGGGGTCAGTGTTAGAATACATTAACAGGCTTTAGTTGAGCCCTGTAGGCAAAATCTTTTCCAAGATGTTGTTTAGACTATTTCCAAATGACTGCACTTTGAATGTCCTCTCTCCTGAGGTTTACTTATGGCGGTTTAAATAGTTCGAGGACGACGGTGATTTCTACATGCCTCATCATTAGTTGGTGTTTTATTGGCCTATCTTCAACCGACAAGAAAGTTAAGTCTTTCTGTTAATGCATTGGGTTATTGAGGCATGTAAAAGTAATTTCTGCTTTAATCCAAGAGAGAAAAGAATTTAGGCTGATAAGAAGCAATCCCACTGGCCCACGGGTGACTAAGTCTGTTTGCCTCACAATAGCAGTGACAAGACGGCTCAGCTGACCTCATGTTAACAATACTAGAACTTTTATCTATATTCTTTCTTATGCTAGAGGCTCTATATGAAGCGTTTAGGGTGTTGCCTGCCATAAGATACATTGAGATTTGTTGTCATTAGCGGAACATGGTCACCTTGGATTCGGCTGCAAAACATGCAAATAGCTCCTCTCAAGCACACACATATGCACCAAATAAAAGTGCATGTGTGGTACTAGTGACTTAAGGCATTTCACTACTTGTAGGATTACAGCTGAAATAAAAAGGATGATTAAACACTTGAGACACTATTCAGATTATTTTTTACACAAACCATTAAAATATGAAGAAACCCAAGTGGTCACTGCTGGCCTGTATAATATTTGTAACATACTGACATAGCAAGCTTGCCAAATGAGTTTGCATCACAGACTCTAACCCCTGTAACTATACGAGTCTGCTGTGGACGCACACACCATACTGAAGGGCACCAGAGCAGTGCACAGTGCTAAGTCATCAAGTGTATCCAAGGTCCAACTTTTTCTCTCAACTGACCATCTGGCTGATACACTCTGCATCTCTGGTCCCATGGTGAAGCTCAAATTGTTTATAATAAATTATCTTGAGTTAAGAGAATGAGCTCTCAGCAGTCACCACCATAGTAGACAGGGTGTGTTTTATGTAAGCAGTGCCTGCATGTGACAGAGCCTATGAAAAACTGTATAAACAAGCCACTGGTCTTCCTTGCAATTATTGCTCATTATGTAAATTTCCAGCTAAGGGGATACTTTGCAGATTTTCAGTTGGACTTGTATCATAACAATGTGGGTAGTATGTGTAAATAAACTGTGGTAAACTTCTCTTAATCATACCAGCACCTATATCTCCCTGCTTATGATATCTCATTGAGGGCTGTTGCTTGAACTACAGACTGTACTTTCACAGTTTTGTATGCCTGCCCCCACAGACACAAAGAGCATAGAAGCAGATCAAGATAGAGACCAGCCTTTCTTTCTCTGTCTCTCAAACTATAAGCCACAATTCTGTTACTGCATTGCCCATTTCTCACTTTAAATGTTTTCAGAAACATACTTTAGCTTACGGTTTAACTGTAATTCAAGAACCTTTCTTACAGCCCACTGCCATATTGTTTCCTGTGTCAAAATGGCCAAGGTTGCATTATGTCGCCCACCTGTGTGAGCATTCATTGGTTTGTTGTGGCGTAGTACATTCTGGTAGCTGTAGGTTTTCTACCTCTTGAGCAAAAGCAAATGCCACAGTCCTTTTCCTCGGTTTTCTCTGGTCATGTTGCAACAATTTCAAAAGTATTTGTCTCTTTCCACTGCAGAGACAGCCCAGTTTTGTGAAAAGACCATCTTTGCAGCAGTGAAATAACTTTTTTTAAAGAGAGAAAGAGAGTGGGGAACAAAATGTAACTGTTGCAACAAAACCTGGCCACTGAAGACAAAGTTTCTGAAAAGCTTCCAGTGGATAGTGGAAACAAGCCATGACCAGTGGACACTGCAGGTGAATGTGATGTAGTTTTACTTGGATAAGCACTTTTAGAGTCCACACTGTTCCAGGGCTGCCAGGTAGCCATTGACCTGCTTCCTGTGTCTGTCTGTGACAGCATCCTGAGCTGAGACAAACACTCTGCTGCCCTGTAGTGTCTACCCTTATCATACACACCCTTACTACCTTGGGTGATTACTGTTGGAAACAGTACTGCTGTAACCCCCTAATAAAATGAGGGCAGTTAGTTGCTTATATTGTGAACACCGTGCTGTTCAAGTTTGGAACAAACTCTGAAACATGGTTACATACTCCAAGTGAGTAGTCCATTTTTGAGCATCTTTCTTTCCACAAAACATTTAATGTTTGAAATTTTAATTGCAACATAGAAAGCAACTATTTTATGACCTAGCATAAACAGTTTATATCACTATTTTTGCTACTTAGCTACAGTAAATGCAATGACATGAGACTCCTAGGCAGGCCAGTAGTAGCAAAAGTAACTAATACTAGGTCAAGACAGACAAGTCCAAAGTCAAGTACCCTAGTCCTAATTTTTGTCATGATGCACTCTTCACCAATTGGAATTTCATTTTAACAACAGACTACTAATGTTAGCTAAGCATCAATTTGCTTGTTAATATTACCCGAGTTTTCTTTTTTTTTTTTGTTAACTTTTTTTTTCAGTTTTTA
>JAPZEB010000003.1:11755411-11768187 GCA_029783705.1 Chaetodon striatus | reverse complement strand
TGAATTACCCCACCATGATTGATTGACACGTGACCAGTCTGTGTCAGTGAATGTAAAAGAATATATTCATCAGTGTAGAGGAGAGCGAGGAACAAATTAATTAGTAATTTAATTACATCATCATCCATCATAGTTTCACCCTACTGCCACCTACTGACTAGAGGTCTAATCAACCAATGTAAATGAAAACACCTGTGTGGGTGTTTTATCTTATAATCATGCCTGGCACAACAGTCACCTCCGGTACAGACACCAAAATGCAAACAAAATCAGGACTCAAGACAGACCAACCAGATGGCACGGACCGATAGTACAAAGTACATTACTAAACTCAACTGTAAGTCTATGTTGGCCAGCTCTTCTTGTTTTTGTCAGGTGTATCTGTGTCTTTTATAAACAGCCTTACTGCAAAACCAAGAGAGCACATGGCTGCTAATCAGCCTGATAACATGCAGCTGTGCCGGCTGCCTGGCTCAGCCACCTTGGCTCTCCACCCACTGCAAATTCTGAAACCACATCCCTCTGCCACAACCTTAACTCAGTGAGAGAAAACAGAATCAAATTAATTTGTAATCCTTATTCAACCATGGGTTAAAGGGGAAAAATGCCATCATTACATTTACGGCAAAGCCCTTTTTACACAGAGATCCCACAATACTGCCGCAATGAGGACCATTGATTACGCTGGCTTTGCTTTTTTTATACAGTACAAAACAGCAGTGGCATCATACACACCCTAGTGTATGATTTTAGATAGCATGCTGTTGTTCCGAAAGCAAAAGAGGTGTGAAGTGTAACACAACAGTGTCGGCCTCTAGTGTCACATGTACACATCGGGCAGCGCTTTTTTAACAATAACAACAACATAACATAAGATAAGAAAACTTAATTGTCTATTACAGTACATGATAAGGCAATAACAATCATTTACCATTGCCGTTTTATGGTTGATGCCGTCCTCTGCTCAAAGTGTAAGGAGCTCCCGGTCGTCTTTGTTTCCTCAGCTTTCGCTTGTTGTTCTTTAGTTGCTAACTGCTGCTAGCTGCTTTCTAAATCTTGCAGTGGTGGGTCGCACAGATAACACATTGTCAAAATGTTATATCTGCCTTGCCGGCTTACACTTTTCACACAGACATCGATTTGGCTCTGTTACTACCTCTGCTGCTGGCGTAAAGGGGGAATGCCCCCCCCATTCTGTGTTTGTTATTTTATACAGAACAGTGAGGCAGAAAAGTGGTGCAACATTCCCGCCTTTAACAGATGAGAACTGAAGCCCAACCGCATAAAAATAAGTATCTCTAAAAGTAAAATACAGATCCTCTAACTGTTAAAATTAGCCAATCATATCTTTTTTATTACAGCAGAATACTCTCCACTACGGTGGTGTCTGACATGAAGGAGAGTAGTTTATCTGCCAGGAAACCTTCACCCAAGAGGAAAGTAATGTCCTTGTGCAGAAGGTTCAAAATTGCTATGAGTAAATACACAGTTTCTTAAATTAGTCTGGGAAAGATAAATTAGCTTGGGAGAATATTGCTTACAGTTCTATGTTCCTGTGGTCCTGTAGGAGATCCACGGCCCAGTCTAAGAAACAGTTCAATAACTCCAAGGTCCATTTACATCTGTTTGCGCTACATTTTCCTCAAGGTATATGTGTTTACAGTATCTTGGTTGCCAAATTAGCAACGCTCACTCAGAATCATGTTCTTCTACATTACTCTTAATTGATATGTTGAGACAATTATTTATGTGAAACTGACAACCAATTGTGTGGCTGACAGTCTTCATTCGAAAAACCCTTTTCTCTTGTAAAGTAAAAATGGAAACATTTGCTTCAAGCAATAAAGCATAAATTTGACCTCTGTCTTGCTTTTTCAAAATATATAAGCTAAGCAGCCGCTCAGTGTTATGTTGCATAAGATGTAAGATGCTGTTTTTTACATCCTGTCTTCTACATAGATCATCAGCTGGTGAGATTTTCTTTTTCATGGAACATATAGCTTTACTGTCAGTCTTCAAGCAAGGTAACATGAACTGTATGTAGCAAAGTGCATATTCAAAGGTCTGGTGTGCAGGATTTAGTGACATTTAGCAGTGAGGTTGCAAAACTGAAACTTCTCCAATGTGCCAAATGTGTAGGAGAACGATAGTGGCCGACATGAGAGACTGGAAAATGCAAATAGCCTTGTCTAGAGCCAGTGTTTGATTTGTCTGGGCTACGGTGAAACAACATGGTGGACTCTGTGAGAGAGGAACGAGACATGTATAGCTGCAAACACATTCCATTTTTACACATTACACACACGAGTGCAAGACAAGCCCACCAACGCGCCAGTTATCTGAACCCTGTTACAAGGGGACATTGTGACGAATGAGGCCAAACATTGCAAGAATCCACTTAATAATTCATTATACGTGAAGATGTGATTCACTTTGTAAGAAACAAGATGTAACCCTTGCTATTACCCTTACTCTAACCTTAACTGCCAGTCTTTTAAGCTAATACTTCATAGCTAGCTAAGCACCAAGTTAACAGTTTCTTCATGGCTTCCACTTCCAGATAAAGGAGCAAAGGTGGCTCATTGCGGACTGACTAATTGGTTGTGGTGGCCAAGTCATGTAGTTAGCGTTCGGGTCAAGTAGCTCCAGCTGCAGCAATACCTACTCACTGAAAAAATTGTTGACAGGACACCTCCAACTGCAAACGATGTCAATTATGACTCTTGCTATTATGAATTTCTAACTTAGGGAGGTTTAATATTTGTAAAACTTGAGCTACTTGAGCTAAGAAAAGCAATTTAAAAATCTGTGATATCACAAAATAAGGTCGATGAGCTTAGCAGGACCTACTGCACATACTCAGTGGCCGCATACCACATGAGTAAGCACAGAAGCTAGAAACGTTTTCTGGCATATGCACCAGGTAAGCAAATTCTTATCTGACTGAATATATACATATATGGAGAAGACTTGCTTCATATGTAGATATAAATGGCTCATTCTAACCCCTGATGTCCACTGAATCCATCAGTGGTAAGGTAAAGAAAACATAAGAATTCTGTCAGGTAATTAGAAACTAATGAAAACATAGGTATTAACATCAGATGCTATTTCTGCCAACAGGTGCCCCTAAATCCTACGCACAGACCTTTAGGATAAGTTTAACACGGTTGTCATTGAAACATGAAAAAGTCAGCCAGGAACAGTGTTTTATTCCAGGTCATGACGCTAATATTAGCTTAGTTAGCTAGCTAGCTGCAGCTGATAAAATCTATCAGTGACAGTTATTATTTGAGCTGAAAAAATCAATGTTAGCCAAATATCATTGGCTAAAAATGCGAAGCTGCTGTAAGTAGAATTGGTAACTCAATCAAGATTGCATTCAGACTGCATCTATCATAAATAATGATGAATGAGAGTTATGTTCTACCCCAATATGGTAAAATTGCCATATGTCAAAGAGTGTGCTCACTACTTAAGTTTTAATGAGGAGCTGAAAAAACACAAACACAACATACACGTGTTATCCCTCTTTTGACTTCTGAAGTGCTTGAAAATGATTGCGTGTTCCCACAGTTACTAAATGCAGACCTTTAGATAATCAGACAATGCTAAGATCCCCTTCCTGCCAGCTTCCATGCTCAAGTAGGCAACATTTTTTTTTTTGTTTTAGTTCTTTAAGTCATGCAAATGTCATTTACTTTACCACACATTCTTTTGATTGGCCCACAACGTGTTCTGGCCACAAAGAAGCCACAGCAGAGTCTGAGGGTCGTGTAGCTGTCAAGTGAGTAAGGCCTTATACTAGAGGAAACTACTTAATAAACTCGCAGCATTCAAAAGGGTTAGGCATCTGGTCTCATGAGAGCCCATCGCGTGTCTGCTGTGGTCCTCCTTTATCACTGTTTTTGTATTAAACAATAGTCCAACATTTTGGATAAATATATTTGATTTACGTGGAGTTAGATGAGAAGATCAATATAAATTCCATCTCTGTGCATTCAGTAGAGCAGCCAGGATGTGTTTAGCCTGCTCCGCAGAAAGTCTGGAAGAGGAGCCAATTGTTTTGCAAACCACAAAAGGTCAAAAAAGTCATACTTGATTTGGTCAAATATGTGCAGCATCCTAAAACTGTTTGGCCTGTAGTGGTTGAGCTAAAGTCATTTCCTCACTAAACGGATGACGATGAGACAATTGTATCTGAGGTCCAGAAGTACACAAAACATGAGTACATAGGAATAAAAAAGAAATGTATTTTTAGCAATATTTGGACAGATTAGAGGTTAGAGGCTATAACCTACAAAGGAGAGAGGCAGCAGCAGCAGTAGCAGAAGCAGAGGAAAGAAAAACAGCTAATTCAAAGTACAATTTGCTTTGCCTACATATTTTGTTGACTTAAGAAAATCGATTGCTTTGTGCTCTATGATTTTAAATTTGTGACTTGGGTTTCTTTAGAAAGTGAGAGATTACTAATGTATGAACAAAGAGCTGCCTTATCTTGTCCCGGTATGAACCCAGGAAGCTTAGACCTCTATTAATCTTGAATGCACTATCTCTCTGTTCTCCTCAATCTGTCATCACAGTGACACAAGCAACTCTGTAACCTCAAAAGTCGAGGAAATATGTTTTTTTTTAAACCCTTGCAGTTTCTAACCCTTCCAAAAGACAACCTCTATTTGTTTGCAGTTGTGACTTCTAGGTTTTTTTCTTTTATGGAACAATGACAGCTTGAAGGTTTACTCGAAAGATAATCCAATTTCTTTGCACAAAATTTGTTCAGTCAGTCAATTTTTTCTAGTCGTACACCTTATGTCTTACATGTTTTTTTTAATTTATTCCAATTTTTTTTAATGTTTTACTTCAGTCTAACCAGCATTTGCAGTGTCTTTACTTTCTTCTAGGCTATAAAAAGCAAGCCCAATTTTGTGATGTAAGCACACATTATAGTAGAAAATAACTTTTTCTACCTTTAAATAAGTTTTTGAAATGCATTTCAGGCCTGTAACTTAAACTTAAAAGTCAAGCTAATTAGAAATAATAATAATAATAATAATAATAATAATAATAATAATAATAGTAATAATAATAAATTAAGACATCACAAAAGCAGTTAACTACAAGCTAGCAGCTACCACCAACAAGCTAATGCTATATCAGAAGTTTTAATGATTAATGATACATGAGGATGATTAATGATTCATGATAATTCATACATGGCATGCATGATATGTATGAACTAACACGATTCACTGCATTTTTTGAGACAAATATAAAGTTGGTGCACTGTTGAGAATAGAATACATTACACAGTAGACAAATAGAGTCATACAGCTGAACCAGAAAAATCTCTTGACATTAAAAATCTCTTTTTTAACAATGTTCTTGCCAAGACAGGCAGCAACATATGTTACAGACAAGCTGGAACAAAAATACATAATAAAAAAAACATATACAGATCTAAAACAAGCAATAGAAAACACAAAATGAGATTACTACAAAGAACAGCCTAAAGTATGTTAATATATACTAGAAGTGAACCATAAAAACACAAAAAGGGCAAATACACAATTACAAAGACCAACTGAAATACACCCTGACATCGGCATACAGATGAACAGTGCAACTTTCCTTCTGCAGAAGATTCCACATACCATGAGGAGTTGCATACATAAATTCTCACTTGCCAAACTGTACGTACCCTTAGTACGGACAATAAAAACATGTTTTGTGAACAGAGAGCATAAATATGCTGGAAGCAGACCAAGAATAGCTTTGTAAACAAGAGAATGCAATGAATAAGTCTACAAAATTTTAAAGAGAACCAGCCAACCTGAGCATACAAGATACAGTGAAGAGTTTATCATATTATATCTGTTTAAGTCTCCAACACCTCTAAGCTCCATTAATATTCATATATCCACTATATCGAAATTAAATACTGGTGTCTTATCTTAGCTCTGTTAACATGTATGAAAATAGTGCTAACCTATTCTTAAATTATAGTTTTTATATTTTCAGATAAACTGAACCTGACAATAATGTCATCATCTCACTGTGCCTGCCTTTTTTTTCTTTTTTTTTTTTTAAATGTGTGAGGTTGCTGGTCACATGGAACACGCAGGGCAGCTTTTCACCACTGAATTGAAAGACTGATTGCACGGCAATTGCACCAGACATGGGTCTACAAATTCTGGTGCAGGGTCTGTCTTGTGTGCATGAAACATGCATCCGGCATGCTCAGCTGTATATGGATAAAACGTAGATATGTTTATGATATGCAAATAAAATTACTGTCAAATGGCTTAACAGACTGTAAACACATAAGTGTGCAAAAAAAAAATTAGCAGTTTCGAAATAACAAGGTCCAAGCGCAGCATTATACGAAGACTGTTTCTTTTACCTTTGTGTTTCCTGCCACTGAGCAGCTCCATGTATTTCATTCTTCAAGCTTTAAGTGCCTTGTACAAGGACATCTTGTTGATGCTCTGAATTAGTGCTCATTTACTCATTCATCCAAACGCCTAACTTTTACACACTGGCCCGAGAATTACCAAGGCAATATCCTATAGTCATCAACCCACATCCTGGACTTTTAGCCTTACCCTGTTAATTGTTCCATTCTCTAAGTAGTTACTGGAAGGAGGCAGGCTATTTATGTATGCAACTAGTAGTCCAGTATTTGCACTAATTATAGTGATTTGAACTCTTCTGCTAATAGTATTTATTGGATTAATACAGCAGTGTCATTGTGAAAACAAATCTGTATAGGCTGTTTTCATAAAATGAACTATAACAACAAAGGAAATGGAAAAGAAATACTTTTTTTCATCCTGATGAATGCTTAGTTAACACTTGCCATGCAGTATGTATGTAAATGATACAGGATGGGGTTTCTATTATAATTTACAGTATGAAATACAGTATGGACCTCCTTCGAGATGCTGGAGAATGTAATAAATATACAATGTGCTATACACATGCCATAAAAATAGAGTACTACTTGAAAAAAACAGGGCATTAAACAGCCCTTGGGTATTTAATCATTCAGCTGGATCTCATAATAACCCCTGAACTGAGAACTCTTGCTTGGCTGTTTTTTATTTTCTATCATTTGCTATGTGGGCTGCAATAATTCTAGAAAATTGATTTTTCAGAAAATATAAACATATTGCAATAGAAGCTGTTGTACTTTGCTGTAAAGACCCCCGTGCTCCAAGTGTACCCAGACCATCTCTGACTGCTTCCCATCGTTTGGTGTCTCCACTAGCGCGATCAATTAATCAATCCCAGCAGTTTTACAAGCCTTATCTCCAAAGTTGCCTATGCCATAAATGTCCGTGGATGGATGCTTATGGAGGCAGAGGCGCTGTCCAAGGTACTGCATTCAGCCCCTCCCCGGTAGACATCACTGAGAGACACGTGATACGCTCTGTCTGTGGCTCCTGACAGTCGCTGGATAAGCTCAACAGGGAAACCAGATTGCACCTTCTCTTCCACAAAGATAACTGGATTTTCGTCCCGCGCTCCCCATCTACTCCATCCGGCGCTTTCATTTTCTCTTTAGTTGTGTTTTTTTTTTTTGTTTCTTCTTTCACCTGGAAACAAACTTGTAGGACGGAATATTCAAGGTAATGTCTTATACCACTAAGCCTGTGAGGTTTTTAGTGGAGTTAAGAGTGAAAGTGGACCCGTCTCCTTCTCTCTTTCTCTCCCTCCCTCTGTGTGATGCTGTGATTCACTTGAAAGCGGATCTTGATGTGAAGGTTTCGCCAGAGTGGATTTTGAGGTACAGGCTCTCAAACAGACCGAAAATATACGGACAGTCGTGCTTTACAGGAGCTCAGCCCGCCGTGTTTTGCACGAAAACGCATCTCTTGTGCCAACTATTTAGGGTCCCGTAGAAGTAAAGGTGTACGCGTAAAGGTAAAAAAAACAATCATAACGCATCATCTTGGTTTTGCAAGGATTTTTATAGTTGTGATCGAGTGAAAGAATGCCGCAGATATGGGCATAAAAGAAGCCTCTAATTATAGTGCGCCCTTTACAGCTGTCATCCAGGGGAAGATGTTAAGGTATTATTGATGACATGATGTCCCGTTTTGGCAAAATACAGCATGTGAACCGCTAAATTCCGCTGAGGATTACCCCATATCTTATTAAGCATGGTGATCACTTACTGGTATTCATTTCATTTGCTGTTTCTGGAGATGTTTCAGTGTGTTTAAAGTGCGCTGCCGAAGTAAACCCGATCCACATTCTCTTCTTTGAAATGCAAACTAATTGCGGGGGTTTAAAATCAGGTTGTTGTTTTTTTTAATTTCAATATTTAACGCGTCTGGTGTTTTGAAGGAAAATCCGTCTCATGGTCCGAAAAATAGTGACGAGGCAAATATTAGGAAGAGCACATTTTAGGGGTCTGACTGAGACCCAGTGGCAGCCCCGACTGGTTCGTCTTACACAAACCAACCATTGTGAATCAAATGACGCACTTTTTCTCATGTCAGGTCTTCAGGAGAGGGCAGGCCAGTGAATAGCCTACTGTATATCGGAATGCTGCTGATAATGTTCATTCACGGCTGCAGAAGTTGTAACGAGTGTAAGCAAGAAGTGATTTTCCTAAAAGAAATAATGAGAGTTGGAAATCAGCGGGTTTCTTTTTTTATTCTTTTTTTTTTTTTTACTTTGGTGTGAGATTGTCTGCAGGAATTAGACATGCGATCATTTAAATGCGAGGCTTTATTATCTTTATTTACTGATGTATTTTTCTTATAATGCATGCATGTGTGCACGGTGTTTTTTCTTTTTAATCTGCGAAGAATTGCATGTGAGGGCAGTGTTTCCGACACACGAGATGAAGTCATGCGTGGATTCAGTGATACTGTCTGTCCACTGCTGCTGTATAGGCTTCCTGGAAAGCCCTAGTGATATTCATCTATTGATACGCTCATGTTTGTTGCAACAAAGGCCTTTCTGGATATAAGTGCCTGATTGGCTGCGCTTCTGCCTCAATCATAGTATTAACTCTGACTTTTGATTAAGGCTTTGGCCAAAGTGGATTTGGAAATGGATATGGTGAAAGCGCTGATACTGTATTAAATTTGCTTTTCTTTTGCAGAGAGCTTTTGGACTGAGGACTGCCTTGACAGACAGACTGCTTCTTTTGCTGAGCTTATCAGCCAACGTGTCTCCATATGGCATTTTTTCTCATTGCTACGGAGGATGCAGGGTGAAAAGCCCCGAGCAAGGCTTCCAGTTACCCGCCAAAGAATGCTGGCATGAACATGAAGATTAAAGCTGCCATTTCAACTCAAGTGAAACCGTGCACACACTAACTGGCACCAGAAGGGACTGTTCCATAATTACATAAATTAGACCGAGTGTGCCCAATGGATATTTGAATCCCTGTCACTTTGCTCTAAATAGCCATGGCAGAGAGGACCTTTAAACAGTTCAAATTATTTTGGCGCGAACAGTGAGAGGTTTGGCCAGTGGCCTGGACAGTGTGAGGTAATGGTATTTGCTTCAGGAAATAAGTGTTGGCCAAGCCTATTGCTATGCAAATATATAATAGCATTTAACCTTTTGTCTTACAATGCATCAGCTCACACTTGTTTATCCATGTAGACAGTCACTTATATGCCAGTCTACTCTCTCTCAGTCGACCCAATCTATTTCTTGCTTAAACAAAGGTTGTTATAAATAAATTCAGCCCGATAAGTCCCTGTCCACCTGCACAGATTTTGTGATCACACGATGGTTTTACAAAAGCCACATGGTGCCCATATCATATGGGTTGGGCTGCTCATTTGTTGCTTTGTAGAAATAGGCACTTGTCTAGAATTTACAGGTGCTGAGGGCCAGTGGGCTCGATTTCCAGTGTGGAACGCATGTTGCGAAAGTGAAATGAGCTTCAATATGAAAACAAAGAGTTCCCACGGGCTGCTAGTTTACTTCGACGATGAGGGGTTTTGTGACTTTCTAGAACTCCTCATACTGAATGGTAAACTCAGCCTTCGTTTCTCGATCTTCTGTGCCGAGCCAGCGACCGTCGTTTCTGACACGGCGGTCAACGACAGCCAATGGCACGCGGTCACGATAAGGAGAAACTTTAAGAACACAACTCTAAAGGTGGACAATGAGACAAAATGGGTCGAGGTGAAGTCAAAAAGACGGGATATGACTGTTTTCAGCCATTTGTTTGTTGGTGGAATACCACCGGAGTTACGATCTGTGGCATTACGACTCACATCAGCTGCAGTCAAGGATCAGCTACCTTTCACTGGATGGATAACGGACATAAAGGTCAACAACACGGAGTCTGTCATGGTCAACAGTGAAGGGGTCTTAAAGGACCTCTGCGGTTCAGCCAACATGTGCTTAAATGGAGGAGTCTGCAGTTTGATTAACAATGAACCAACATGTGACTGCTCTCGGACGGGGTTCCAAGGAAAGGACTGCAGTGAAGGTAAGACATCTGGATTCAGTTCAGACATACAGTCGGTGCAACATAGCCCCTGTACGCTTGCAGTCAGCCGCAATGTGGACTGAGTCAAACAAATTCAGGTACCCTATTGTAATTACCATCAGCCTTAAAATAATGCATTCCCCTCCACTATTCGGCTAAAGCCATACGTTTGTTTTAGTCTTACGATGTGTGTCATCGATCCGCAATACAGTTGTTTGCAATGAGTTAATCTCCTGCAAGGCCTCATTAGCAAAACATGCAGGTGTTCTCCATCCCCAAAGGTGTCTTCCATTCTTATCAAACAGGTCCATGGGGATTGGTTGACCTATGAAACACCATCTCCAATGGCTTACCTCAAATGCAAGAGCAGGAGTAATCATCTCCGAGTTAGATGGAGTAAACATGAATGATGTCATTGATTTAAAATGCACATAACTGACTCTTACAGTTGGCAACAAAAGAGAGCCAAAATATTACCTGATTGAGGTTTTTGTATCAGTGTTGTTATTAATTCATTGGTACTTTAAGCTCGCCACACTATGATATCATTATCATATCATTTTCAAACAGCAACAAACTGTAACTGTAGCATGACTGAGCCACTGCTTCCCCTTAAAACTGTGATCCTAATTGATTTAATAATTCTAACAGATTAAAAAAAAATCAGCTGTGTAATGCAGCGGAATTAAATAGCGAGAGACCCAGCTAATCAATACACAAAGAGAACATGCTGTTCTTTGAGGTATTGAGAATAGTGTCACTCTTTCCATTGCCAAATATTGTGCTCTGAATATCCGGATCTCTTTTTAGGTCTCATCCTTAGTGTTGTTTGTAATGACAGTGTATCAGCATTCAGGGTATTGAGTGCAGAGCTTCCCACAGGTTGGCAGTTTACTGCTGTGGTGGGGAGGAGCAGGTCTGTTGGTCAGGCCGAGTGTCGATGGGGGAGGGGTGTGAGTGTGTGTTGTTTTAAAAAAAAAAATTTTTTCAAGTTGATTCAAACACTGACGGACTCATTTTAACATATGGTCGAATATACAGAGAGCATAATTTACATCTTATTCCATATGCTCATGTATCTTTATTCAAGCACATACATCTTTTATTAACAATTAGCTCATTAGGCCGGCCTTGGATATCTTACGACTGCAGCATATGATATTCCCATCTGATTGTCATTAGTCATTGAGGCACATATGAAATACCACTAATTAAGATGCCCTCTACATACTGTGTAATCTATGTTTTATTTTCTGCTGTATTCATGTTTTGTGGATGGTGTTAATACAACGGCAGGCAGCACAGGGTCTTTTACCAACCTCATGCACTGACAGAATGAAAGATTGTTGCTGTAGTTCACTAACAGGCTTTCAGTGTTGGGCAGCATTGAGTATTTGTTTGTTTAAACCACTGCACATCAGTGAGAAATAGCAGGCGTTATTGCCATACTGCATCAAAGCACCCTGAATAAATCTAGATTCAGAATTAAGTGTTGCAGTAAATATATTTGAACTTGCCACCCAAATGGTGTCATTGTTCTCTTCCCTGCTCTTTGTGAGTACAATCTATAATCACAAGCCTTTAATTTTGTAATTATTATGTGTTGCACCAACATGCTATGTCCCATTTAGGATCTTACCGAAAATTACAGAAATAAATTCTTGCCAACCTGTCAGGTGGTTCGCAGTGAGAGATCAGTTTACAGTTTGCATTTGGCACTGGTACGTTTGTTGATTCACACTGGCTTTTTTTTTTTTTTTGGCCCACCAGATTTAAGAGTATATTATAATGTACAAGAGCCCACTTGCATTTTTCATTCGCACTAAGGTAGAGAAAGGATAGTGCTTGTTCTAGTACAGAGGAAATCCAAACAAGAAATATACCTCAGCCTCTTTAGAAAACCCTCACACTCTTTGTAAATCACAATGCATTCTCACTTAATTTATGGCAGCCATGTTTTTCCATTTTATGCGAAATGTAGGCTGATTAAAGGATCATCTTAGGAAAGCTGCCATACTCTTGTACTTAAGAAACTAATACACTGAATTGCTGATGACTTTTAACCCTGTTGTGCATGGTGTCCACTACCGTGGAAGCCATTTTGGACCCCTTCAGCTGCAGTACCATATCCCATCCACCAGGTTACAGACCCCCGATGTGTTGTCTACAGTTCAATTTAATTACTGTCTGTGTGTTGTTTTTAGATATTGCATCATACATTCAAAATGGTGGAGGGCAAAGGACATGCACCAAGTACCTAATAAATAACTGTTAATCATTTTATTCTCGGAAAGTCAGACATGTAAATAAT
>JAPZEB010000003.1:11726482-11746804 GCA_029783705.1 Chaetodon striatus | reverse complement strand
ACATTAAAGTTACCTTTTCAATGCAGCACTTTTACTTGTGAGAGTATTTTTACAATGTGTTAATAGTGCTTTACTTAAGTAAAGGGTCAGAATATTTCCCCCAACAGCTTGTAGATAATCTTAAAGGGGAACACTACTAAAATTAAGGATTCCCATATGTTATTCCGATGGCCTAGGAGCGTTCAATCAATATTTGTGAACATGAGCTACTCTCAGACTAAAGTAAACCTCAAACTTGTGATGCCGTCAAGTATAAAATCGAGAGCTGCTCCATTGACAGTGAATGGGAGCCTGATTTTGTGGAACCATGGTATGCTTGTTTTCTTTTTTATATCCAAATGAGCTTTATTCAACTGTAGTGTTCTCAGCTCTGAAACAGAAAATGTACCCATATACTCAGAACACTCCCCTGGGTGCTCTCAGTGTCATCTATAAAATCTTTCCCCATTTACTGTCAGTGGAGCATCTCCAGATTTTATACCCTGTGACATCACAAATTTGAGCTTTAGCGCTCCAGTGTTTGGGGGGTTTGGGAGAGAGTCATTCATGTTCACTAATATTTGGACTGTGTTAGACCATAGAAATAACCTGTATGAATTTTGAATTCCACCTTAAAATTCTGTCCCTGTGCAGCTTATGACACCAAATAAGGTTTGGTATTTGTAGAAGACACATTTTACAGTTTTGGAATTTGAATCAACTTTGAATATATAAGAACAGTGATTCCTGTGTGCAGACAGCTGCAAAGGTAAACACACAATAAGACAGAGCACATATGGAAACAGTTAATTTCTGTAAATGCAATAAGTAACTTGTGTTGTGTCAAAAGCAAAACTATTTTTTTTCAGATAATTTATAGGTATGGCTCCATGTGAATGACATATACAATTTCTGACCACCTGGTTTTAAGTATTCAGCAGCTTTCCTTATGTTCACATGTATGAATTGAACTAGGACATGCTGTATAGGAAGGCTAATTCTTAATTTGAAGGAGCGATCCCTCTCAAGCATGTCTGTCATTGTATGTAGCACAAACCATGTGGCCTCACTGTATCTCTGAAAGTGTCATTCTGTCTGGAAGCCTCCTGCAGCTTCACTCAGACAAAAGCAGATTAATAGTATACTGCTGTCTCTGAGTCCAAAGACAGATATTGGGATCAAAAGATTAGAGGGATTTTCCCGGAGGATTTTTGTCTTGTTTAAATACAACTGCTCCTGACTGTCAAAGGGTGTTTGTGAAATTCTTTGACACCAAACTCCTCCTTTAACGGGATTCGTCCAACTGCACAAATAAACTCATCCCAATAACCATGCCGCACTCACACACACTGGTATTTAATTGGGCTGTACAGTGTGTTTAAAGTGAAGCATGCTAGCTGGCATATGGAGTATATCATGAGATGCATAATTCATTGACGGAATCCTGTTATCTCTTAACCACTGCCACGAAGTGATGTCATGTATGCGTGACATCTGGCAGAATTTTGGCTGTCAGCTAATTTTTGGTCTTTGTTGGTTTATCATAGATAATGTTCTTATTCGTACCTATGTTTTATGAGGAAAAATATCTTACTTTGCATAAATGCTGGATGTTTTCTATGTAATCTGAACGATTTGATCTCCCCTACACAGGTACAGAATAAAAGCTGCATAGAGGTGAAAATTTGCCTCTTTAAATTCCAGGCTGTAGATGATATTTTCGCTTTGAACATCAGTTGCCTTTGATGCTGCTGGTTGGGTGTCATCCTTCATGAGAGTCGTCTGAAATACTAAAAACAAGTCGAAAGTGCACTGCCATAATTTGAAAGCTGTCATGCTAATGATAGAGGGTAGACAAATCACTTTTCAGGAACATTTTATGTGACTTTGAAACCCTTTGTGACTGTAACAGCACAAATAAACCTGATTTGACTGTAGTGCAGTGCAGGTTATGTGTCACAGTTAGGGACTTTCTACCTACAGTACAAGTAGGAGAGTCCTCCCTCTTTAATATCTATATCACTACACTTTATATTGATTCATTGATGAGATTTAGAAATCAGTGGTTGCATTTTATTTTGTTGTACAGCTCTGTCTCTTTTGTGAGTTATAATGGAAAGGGATGAGGCTCTCTGTTCACAGTACTTAGAGCTTAGCTTCATTTAATGCTCAGTGTGCTTTATTAATACTTTTTTTTTTTTTTTACTTTAGCTGAAGAGCTGCTCTTCAGATAGGGATTTGTCACACGTCAACAGTGAGAGCCACAACTACAGTTTCCTTAAGCAACTGCTGAGCGTATTTAGCTGTAAAAGGTGCTTGGCGAACATCTGCACACATTGCTTCAACACGAGGCTGAGATTTCGATTACAATAAGTTACAAATAAGCTGAACACTCACTTATAAAATTGCAGTTTACATTGATTCTTAGTAGACATCTTAGTTCCCCTGCCAGGCCTAATACTCAAGTGTTTAACAGCTACTGCATCACAAAAAAGATTTACTCCACATCTGTAATACTATCCTAGATATTGTCAATCCTGGGATTAAGGTTATTAGAACTACTGTATAAGCTGCTCTGATTATCCTGTTGGATCATTCCAACCCACAAGATGTAAAAGAATGGCGAGGTCTTCGGCACATCTGCTCGCACAATCCTCTCTGTTTGGGTTGTCTCTTTGGAAATATCTGAATTGATTTATATTGTCCGCAGCCCATCTGTCCACAGAAACTTGTAGTAGCTAAATAATAAGATTAATTAAATCACTAACACTAAGGCTGTTTGAGTGTTTAATTAGTAAAATGAAAGAAATTATTTTCATCAAGTGCATGTGTATGCACCACTCTGATTCTGACAAGAAATAAAGAGAATGTAGAAAAAATGTGGTTTCTATCACAATTTTATTGATTAGTTTCTTCAAACCTACAGTAATTTTTTAAAACAAATAACTTTTTCACATATTTTCTGAAACTGCCACCAGACAGTAGCACATTACATACAAAATTATATTCCTCTGGCTTCTTCTAGTGACACTAATGTGATATGCAAGAATCCATGGCGCCTAACTGTATCGTTTTCAATTTTGGATCCTTTCAGGACCTGTAGCTCCTTTAACATCAGAAAAACTCACGTTTACTATTGCTTTACCTTGGACATGGTTTAACTCTTTCTCTATAGCTTGCATTTCATCTCCCGTCATCTTCTGTTTACTTGTCTTTGCTGTTTACGCAGGGCAGCCTGTGCACAAGCAGTGACTGACATGCTTCAGAGACTCCTCCCGGTTCTGATTGGTTATTTTTATTTAGGCACAGTGAATTCTTGTGAATGCAATTAGGAGCACACTGAGAGGATTTTGATTTTATCTGTCTCATGTACTACTGTCAGGATATAGTGACTAATTCAGCAAATATGACATTTTTTTGTTGTTGTTTACCTACTGTAGCTTTAAGACACTAGTTTGACACTTAGGGAAAAGCTCATTCACTTTCTGGTGCAGAGTGAGATTAGACAATAGTTACCACTCTCATATACAGCCAGCAGTCAGTTAGCATAGCTCAGTTATTAAACAGGGGCAGCTGCTAGTCTGGTTCTATCCACAGGTAACAGAATTTGCCTACCACACACATTTTGTAAACTTTCAGACAGAGCCATGCCAGCTGTTTTCCCCTGTTTCCTGTTTTTATGCTAAGCTAAGCTAACTGTACATTGACTGCTGCGTTACATTTAATGGACAGATGCAAGAGTGGTATAATCTCTTCATCTAACTCCCCACCAGAAAAGAAATAAACAACCTTGCCCACATATCAAACTATTTCTTTCTTTTCTTTGAATATTTTATTCTCAAAGTTTTTAATTTAACAGAACGTACAGAACACACACACAAACATGGCTCCAAATCCCCTCCCTGCCCCTGCCCCCAAGAGGACCTAACTCAAAAGGGGTAGGTAGTAATCAAAAAATAAATTGATAATAAAAATAAATAAATGAATAATTATAAAATTAAAAATAAAATAAATAAATACAACATAAAGTAAGAGGCGATATAAATAATCCTGGCTTCATCAGAGGACTGTGGGTGTATCAATCTGGTTTCCTTTTTGTAATAAATCTGATAGAATTGTTGGTAAACTATCATTAAATGTCAAGTACGGCTGCCAAATCTTCAGAAAGGTGTTGCATTTGTTTCTTTGAGTATATGTGGTCTTTTCAAGTGGAATGCAGCTGTTCATTTCTATAAACCACTTGACTATGGGAAGATGGGAATCAGACTTTCATGTCACTGCAATGCACTTCCTGGTAATGCTCAAAACCATTTCTAAAAACCTCTTTTGGAAGTTTCGTAAAGAAGTGCTATTTCTTTTAGCCTGTCATCAGTATTCAGGTAGAGAAAGACCCCAAATACAAGTAACTGCTAAGTAGTAGATGTCATGACAAGTTCTTTGCCCACTAGTTGTCTTTCTGCTTTAGTGGACACTGTTCCTTTTGGGGGAATCCAGTGTCAGTGGGGTGACCTCACAAAAGGGTGATAAGACAAGTGTATTGTTCTGAAAACGTACATGTGGCACCATTGACCAACTCCACTGGTGAGGGTAGAAATTGTGTGTATAGCCAAAGCTGTGGGAGCTATCAATTTCCATCAGAGTGGCTGGTCACTCTGCCTGTTTCCTCTCTCTCCACTCTTACTGTTGCTTGAGGAGGATAATGAGGGAGATGGTGAGCTGTGTAATGCCACTAACACTCCTCTGTAAGATAGATGCATTAGGTTTAGTCTGTGGTACTAAGAGATGAGCCCTCACTTATACTCATTACTCTTGATTTGGTCCAAATTGTAATTTAACCACAAATCGATCCTCTGGTAGCGCTGACCTTTGCTGCAAGGCTTTTACATTTTCCCTTAAAGCGTCTCTGCGACAAGGGATTTTAGAGCAGTCTTCCTGCTACTATTTTTCAAATTTACAACTGTCTAATGGGCTGACGATGGATTCAATGCCTTCTGTTCCTCTTTGTTATTGCATGTATGGTGATGACATTAGTATCCTCTGATTAATAACACTGCAGAAAAAGGAAGGAAAAAAACCACAAGAGCTCTTATTTTATCAGATTTTATGGAGTTGCATGTGTATTTGTCAGGGAAGACCATGTAGAGAGTGCACATTTTGTTTGCACAAATTATTTTAAAGGGGCATTCCACTATTATTATGAAGGTCAGTTTACTTACCAGTACAAGTCAGTCTTTGAAAACACTTGTAAAATGTCCACTGCTCATGGGTGGGGGGAAAAAATGAATATTACATGCATCACAATGTGGACAATTCAGCATCAACAAATCTGAATGCTCATTAATAACATGATATTGAAGGAACTAAAAAAGATGGAGCTCAACTGCGAAGTCAGTGTAGCACGCGGATAGTCTACAGAGCTAGTCTGTGTTAACTCATAATTCATCATCACAAAAAGCAGGCAAGTCAGCACGCAAACTCGCTGAGCAAAACATGCTGCAGCATTAACCAACACAAAACACCTCTGTAATGAATAAAATCGCTCTTTGCTCAGTCTGTTTTACCTTGAAAACCCAACACCTGGTCCGCACAGCATCTTGGCTTTTCCTAGAGCTAACGAAAAGAGCGAGGCTAACGTAATTATCGACACACAGGAGCCACGGAGCACTCTGCCTCCCCCTCATGTTATTCTTACACACACAGGAGACTTTAAGGTGCTTTGAAATTAATTAATTAATTTATTAATGCACTTTAATTTTTACAATAAAAGGCTGTGGACCATTTATTATTTAACAGATTGTGAATTGCATGCTGAGAAATAATACA
Organism: Chaetodon striatus; assembly: GCA_029783705.1. Taxonomy (NCBI): domain Eukaryota; kingdom Metazoa; phylum Chordata; class Actinopteri; order Chaetodontiformes; family Chaetodontidae; genus Chaetodon; species Chaetodon striatus. The sequence goes on along the minus strand of JAPZEB010000003.1, from coordinate 11,741,002 downwards.
GTATGCAAACACTGGACTCTACACCAGCATGCATATACACTATATGCATTAGCATGAGCAACTGCAAATCCAGCCAGCAACCCCTGGTTTGAAAGCCAGGGTATGGAAGTAAGTTGAAGGGAAAAGGTACCTGGACAAGAGCCACAGTGTGTGCAAGTAAACTCAGTTTGTTTGTTTAATTATGGATCACTACAAGCACAATATGCTATATTTGAAAAGTATCAAGTTGTCGCACAGTGAGAAAAATAGCGATGTATCTCATAGTAATGTATGTGTTCTACGTAATTCATGTAACTCATGTATTTAAAAATTTTTGATCATCAGCATGCATTGATAATGGTTTTATCATCAAATCGTAGCCCTCTAAATCATAATCGACTTGAATCATTAGATGAGAGATTTGTACCCCTACTGCAGCCCTGGAGGAAAATGTGAAGAATTACTTGTCTGAAGACACTACTGTGTTTCACTATGTAATCGTAGAATCTTAGGTCTCTATAGTATCTGAGGAGTACTATCAAAATGCTGTCTGTCACTAATATAATAGATAGTGTGCATAATAATTTATCAGTCATAAATTACACATTGCTGCTTCAGACAGCAGTGTTTGCATCTTATAAGGAAACTGGACCCACCATGTTTGTGACAAACATGCTGTGTGCCGTTTACTGATATCATATTACATAGTTATCTGCAGCACCTTTAAAGGGATGTCCAAATATCCACACAGAGTTTTGGTTTTCTCACAATGAAACATAGCGGTAGCTGACCTACTTTTTCAAAGCAAGGCTGGCATGATAAACTGCTTCAGTTGGAGGCTATTTAAGATGGAATTGAACTGCTTTCATTAGGAAGTGTCAGTTGCTTAATAATTCATAATATTGAACATCATTTAACATATTACTTCTCTTTATTTAATTACATTGTTAATACATTTGATGTATTATACAACATGCCCTTATTTGAGTGACTCTCTCACCTCCTCACTGACCAGTCTACTAAATAAGCCTAATACTGTGAGAGAGCAAGTTAATGTTCCCTGAATAATGACTGTATGAGATGGTCCATTGTGGATGCAGAACATGAACACACAAACAGCTTTTGGTGTCACACTTCTTTTTAAAAGTTTAAGGTAAAGTCTGACTTTCAGATTTTTCTTTTTTTTTAAATACACAACTTTCTAGGAGAGAATGGGGCCATTTGTTTAAGAGCTGCTACATTACACACACAATTAAGCTCTCTTAGAAAAGGCTGCAGAAATGATGTTTTAACTATAAGGCAGCTATGATTGCACTCAGTCTTTGAGTACAGAGTTTAGGGGTAAAAAATAACAGACATATACATTTTCCTGGTGAGGCTCATGTTGACAAGCAGCAGCCTGAGTACAAGAAGGTGGAAGGTTTTTAACCTTATTTATGATGGCATGCAGTTGAGTCCCCACTCAGCCTTGACAGAATATACATCATTTGACAGCACAAAGCTTCATCATTATATCCGCGAAAACCATTTCAGGATCCCGACATCACTGCAGCAATGACTTCTTACTTTCTAACAAGAACATATACAAAAACAGAAAAGAAAATAGGTGGAAACCAACCACATCTTTCCTACATTTTCTCCTGTACATTTAGTTACAGAATCATGCCTGTAATTAAAAGGTTCAAGGGCAGTTAACATTTAATTTTGGTTGTGTTACCTTCAAAGGAGTGCTTGTTAAAGGTGCAGCATGCAGCTCCGTACAAAGACAGTTTCATTCCCAGGTTGTCCAATACTGATGCTTTGGATTGGTGGTTTAGTCTGACTACCAACCCAAAGCATCGGAATTTGACAACCTAGGAGTGGGACTCAACAAGGAACTATAGCCCCGTTTCTACCAAACAATTTCGGTATGGTACCTTTGGAACTTAAAGTACCCTTCAGACCTAGACCCTAGCGTTTTCACCGCAAATAGTACCCTTAAATGTGGATGGGGTTTTTGTCACTCACTGCTCTGTCCAGCACTCACTGTATTTCCTCATTACCAGTGACAAAGATGGAAGTCTGCACCTCATTTATCGTCCACAGAACGAGGTTGCACACTGATATTTTAGCCCGATGCTCCAAGTGAGGATTAGAATATGTACAGTTCACATAGTCCGGCCGAAATTAATAAATAAAACGCTTGAATATCCACTCATTACTAAAAGTGTATGTTATATAAAAACTAAAGTAATGGTCAGAGCTGTCATATGGAATATTTAAGGTGTGTTGATTGATTCACGTCTTCACCTCATGCATTGAGTAACATTCCACCTTAAAAGTTGCTGGCAGTCGGCCTAATGAATTAAGTTATTTTTACTCCAACTCCAGCTGCTGCAAGAAGCAGTAAAACATCCTTTCATTTTATAGTTATAGTCTACTAATAAAACTCCAGATCTGTGTGCTAGGTACCCCAACAGAGGGGAAACCAAATATGGGGGCGGTACAGAAAGGTTCCATTGGTACCATCCACAACTTTTCACAGTGGAAAAAGAAAAGAAAGCGTACCGAACTGAACTGTATCGTACCATACTGCTTGGTGGAGATGGGGCTTATCTTTCTTCAGATTTGCATACTGAACCTTTAAGAGTTTGAACTAAAAATACCTCTTGAATTCTGGATTTACACTGTAAAACAAGCTGAAATAAGGCCAAAGAAAAGGCGAAGAATTCCAGCACACCCAAAGCACTGCAGTGCTGATGACAATAAGAGTGGATGACAAAAGGTTGATTCAGGCAAACAGGATGTTCCAAAATTGTGAAATGGCAAAGAAAAAAATGAATGTTGTGTGAAGTGAATGTGACACGTGTTCCCTTATGTGAAATGTAGCGTCATCCAGAACGCTCCCTGCTCTTGCCATGTCTCTTCAGCCAACTGCATTCAGACGCACTGCAGGACAGGCACGAGTGTCCTAATGGCATTTTGTCGAGCTGGCTGACGGTATCTGGTGCGTTGTACTGTATAATAGTGAATTGAGTGCTGCTAGTTTGGCTCTCTACTGACTGTCACTTTGGCCTTAATCAGTTGTCACAGTTTTGAGCTCATAGTCAGAGCATTAAGGTTGTGTTGAGGTGTCAGAATCATGTCTGCAGGAGGCAAATAGAAAAGAAAATGGATTCTTAGATATATTTACCCTCTTTGATTTTTTTTCTTCTGCTGTAGCACAGATGGTTCATTTAGTTTGGCATCAACTTGAATAGTAATGTAATTATTTTCCATGAGCTAAACACCATGTGCATGATCAACAGCACAAGACCATCAGAGATGCAGATCGTCTGATAGACAGTTGAGTGCATTTTGGTGTAGTGTTACCAGCACAATAGCACTGGGATCACTTTGTCAGGGGGATTAAATGGATTTACGTCTCTGGATTAGGATGTAACCAGCTGGGTACATTTGTGAAAGAAAGTGTGTGTGTGTGTGAGACAGAGAGACAGGAGGAGGGGGTCTTGTTTTAATGGTCCCTGTCAGGTGATACTGCTGTTAGCGGAAAGCTTCTTTTCCTCAGAGCACAAATGAAACCTCATTTAGTGTGGCCACAGAAGATTGCTGGAGTTTGATTTGAAAGAATTACTCTTATCACTGTACACAATTTTTCAACAAATAAAATTTCCTAAGGCACCTATAGTCTGTTTTGTTATGTACAGTATCGTAATTAGAAATGTGCTGTTTGTATTAACGTATGATTCTCCCCTGTTGACATTTCAGCTGTGTTTAGACCTCTCTTAGTGTGGAGAAAATGTGCTCAGATCAGATTTAATGCAAGGTTGCTATTACTGCATGCCTCTCAAGCTGTACTTAATTAGGATAAATGAATCATTGTACTTCTAAATCTGATTTTAATTTGGTTTTGATCACCAATAATTAGAAGAAGGGAATCCCTATAACACAGTGTTAATTGCACAATAACCTCACACGCAATCTGAAACAAACTATCAAAACAATGCATTTAAACAGGCCGCTCTGTGAATTGAAACGCAGTGAGAGGACTTATTATATACTGTGGAAAAACTCAGTGTCAGTCTTTGGGGTCCTGACATCAGCAAACGGCCGTGATTCTTTTACTTTTCACTTCTCATGTGGTCACTTTGCAACTGCCGGCTTCATGCTTGCCTTGTCAGAATGCTTCTTCAGCAGTGTGCTTTTCATCATCAAGCTAACTTTTTGTGAACAAAGTGCACTTTTTTTAAAGTTTCTTTCACAATAGAATCTCATTTATCTGTGGTTAAGTGTTGAAATTAGGAAATGCAATCCTTATGGTGCAAAAAGCTGCACACAAATTAACTTATCTACATTTAGTTTACATGAGCTTGTGTGCAAAGTCAAGTTTTTTTTTCAAACAATTTCTTTTTGTTTGAAAAAAACAAAAACAAAAACATAGGTATCCCAAATATCCTCCATTCCCCAAGGGCCTGGATAAATGAGGCACTATTTTAATTGATAATAGTCCTTCACATTATGTAACAACTCTTACAAAATGTATAAAAAACCAATTTTACATAAAACTGAGCTGAATTGGTCTTGTCATGTAAAGTTAAACTGTTTTACTGCCTTGTAATTTGTTCACAAAATGATGATTTGGATTGGTTTTTTGTGCATGATGTCTGATTTGGAAGGGGAACCAGTGGTGATGGTAAGTTTTTGGTCAAAAAATCGCTTGAATCTGGGCGAGAAACCATTTTGAAGAGGTAGGAGTTTATTTTGTAGTGGAAAGTGGGCCTTTTGTGCCCAACTGGCCGCATGGTTACAGTGACTGGATTGATTACAGGATCATACTTTCTGTTGTACAAATATTGATTAGACATCGCATGCTACTGTCTTCATGATTTCAGTTCACGATTTGAGAAATCATAATAATGTATTCTCATCAAATTTTCATTTTATACCATTTTGTGTATTTCTGCTATTCTGATTTTAAATATTTAACCATTAAATATAGAATCAGTCTCCGTAAGCACTTCATGGTGAATCGAACTGTTGACTGACTATTTTTTGTTCTTTTTATAGGCAGTCGGGCCCTTACACATTCTCATCTCATTGGTTTTGCATGTTCTCTCAAACCCATTTATTTCCCCACAGGACGCATGATGTTCACCTCACCTGTTTGCTATTACTTTACACCAACATGTAATTCTCCTCTCGGTCTCCTTTATTAGAGTGACAGATTTTACATGGCAGTTTTCTCACCTCCTCACACCTCACTTTGATTGCCAAAATCAATGTTAGCGCAATTTCATTTGGGAGGCAATCTCCTTTTGCATTGCCAATATGTGCTCACTGGTCATTGCTTTCAGTACAGTGACCAAATCACCCGAATAGAGTTCCAGGCACGAGACCCCACTGAAACCTTAGAGGCATTGCTATACCACAGCCAACTCTATTTATCTTAGGTTATTTTCTCTTGCAGTGCATTTCATCACATGCGGAGTAGGGCACTTTTTCATTTAAGAAAAAAAACAAAACAAAACACTGCACACAGATTCCAGTGAGTCTGCTGAATTAAATAGTTGTTGATCCCAAAAGTTACAGTCCATCAGGATTTTTTTATGTTTAAAAAAAACTCAAATAAATAATAGATCTAATGAGCTTAACTCAACAGGATGAACCAGCCACAAGCCTAAAGATGTTTATCCCCTTATGCCTCATGATCAATACTGGTTCTTCAATCTTCTCACAGTGATGCCAGTTTTTATCCGCCGCCAACAAAGACTTGTTTTAAAGAATCTAACTCGTCAAGGTTACATCAAATATTCAGAGGGGCTCTGTCCTGTATTCCAGGTCAGCGTCCGAGCAAAGAGGGTGGACGACAAAATGAAGGCCTATGCATAAATCAGCCTTTCCTCTGCAGGGGTTACAATAGGTCACTTGCATGTGATGTTTAATGCCTTGCATGGTTACGACATGCAACGGCCAGTACTAGTCTGCATGCTGCTTAATGAATGTCTTCCTCTCTTTCTCTTTGCCTGTCCGTGCTTCCAGAAGACAACTATACTGAAGGTGGGTATTTTAATGGTTATTTTTCATTCTTGCTGAATGTTGTATGCCTACACATTGTCATGGCTAAGGCTCCTCAAATAAATGTAAGAAAATGATTTATACTGGTAATGGTGTTGCTATTACTGGAGTGGTAAGTCCCATTAATCAGTTTTTTGTTGTTCTTGTTGTTATGTTTTTATTTTACATCTCGTTGTGATAATTATGTTTATGATTAAACTGTTACCTAAATCAAGAATTAAATATAAGACTGTAATTAGGTTTTCTAACTCGACACTGCTTGGCAGTACTTTGAGTAGCCTTGGAGTACTGCTGGTTTTCTCAACTACTAACTGGTTAACTGGGAAAATTTCGTCAGTGCTCAGTTTGATTGTTTCAAGAAAAAAGACATCCTTAAGTAAACAGTATAGACTAATTCTGTAAATCGGTATAAATAAATGATTTAAAATGTCAGATTTATTTGTGGTGATTGCTATCATAAGCTGATGCTATGCAATAGGCTAGGTCTCCCAATTATTAATATGCAGTTTTTATTTGTTTAAGTATGAGAAATGTTTTGTTGGTAAGTGCATTGTCATAAAAAGAGACAGAGACCTATGCAAATTTTCACACAATGCTTATTTTTTCATTAGCAAAAGTGCACTTGCTTTCCTTGTGCTAGTCTTTAATGGGGACATAGGGAACTACTGTTAGCTTGTGGTTGAAATCACTTATATCTTCAAACCGCAGGCTGATGATGATTTACACTGTATAGCGGGAAGAAAAACTCGCAAAAGGAAAGCATTCGACTTACAACTTGGCAGCTAACATAAAGCCACTTCCTATAACAACATGCATCAGGCAGGTAGTTAGCAGGGCACTCAATAATAGCAAAGAAATGTCAGTGCTTTCAGCTTTCAGGTGTTTTTGAAAGTGTTTGAGTTACATAAAGACGTGTCACTTGAATGCCAGAAGAACTCTTGAGAGGAAAATGGATCCACCAGTCAAACAAAGGAGTTGGTACTCTGCCTAGACCCCATTGTTCATGGTTAATATATATATTGGTTAACTATGTAAATCAAATGATTATAATGCAATTAAACGGTTATTTTAAGCAATTTGTATTAATTGCTGCTCAAAATGGCACGGTGACCAGACCATGTCCAATCATCTTCCTTTTTTTTCTGCATGACACAAGTATGACTCAGTGTTGACAGATGTTGAAGGTCAAGGTAAACAGTCTCCTGCTGTATTTGTGCATAGGATTCGCTCTTTCATTGGAAGGTGGGATGTGTGCTTTTAAAAAAAAAAAAAAAAAAAAAAAGTCAACCTGAATTTATATTTCTGAATGATGACGAGTAAGTGGCTGATGATGCATTGCAACCTGCTTCGGTTGACTAAATGCTCATCGCACTAGCCCTGTCTGTGCACCCTCCTCTTTCTCTCCGTCCCACTCTTCCCCTATCCCAACACTCCTCAAGTAACACAGACATCTGCTCTGAAAGAGATGCCTGCGTGTCTGTGTCACACAGCTTCCCATGATCCCTTGTTCTCTGCTGACTGTGCTCTTGTTTTCCTTTAAGGTCTGGCACACCTGATGATGGGCGACCAAGGTATGAGCTCTGTTCCTTTTTCCTGTCATTCCTCCATTGTCCCCCCCTCTAACGCTTGTGCGATGCTCAGGCTTGAAGCTTTATATATGGGCTGTCATTTCACTTCTTTTAAATGACCCAGTTGATTTTCTTTCTCCCAGTGCCTTTTTTTTTGTATGACCCCTTTTCCAAGCTCATTTGGCTTTCTACTCCCCACTCTGCTGGGTAGCAGTGTCATTTCGCTCCATATTTTCGTTCCTTTTAATTATTCACCTCTACTGTACATTCTGATGTTTTACGATGATGTGGTTCAAGTAAAAGTACATTTGCATTAATATTATGATCTAATGCACGGTGGTGGAAAATAGCTTACTGAATTTTTAAGCTAATCATCATCTGTCATGCATGTTGCAAGTGTCTGCATGGACGATCTGTCCATTCCATCTTCATTCATCCATTTGTGTGGCTGCTGCATATCGTTATCATGCAGCAGAGCAGGGATGTGAAGTGTTGTTTGTCTCGTTCCACTTTCCTTTGTTAGTCCCCCTTTTTGCTGTCACACATTTCCTCTCCAGTATTTGCACATATATGTAGCCATCAAGCCTCTTTCTCCTGTCGTCTGTCCTTTTTCCGACTTGACCGCGACACTTATTGGTGTCTCCTCTCCTTTTGTTCTCCCTTTTTGTCTGGAATCTGCTTTCTTCATGGAACATTTCATCAAATCTCATAGGTAAAAGTAAAGGTACTACACTTTTAATTCTCTGAATTCATGAAACTATGACAGCAGTGTTTGTGGCATTATATACTCATGCAAAGTGAAGTATATAAAGTCATTGGCATTTTTATTTAAAATTGCTTTCTCAACTTTTAATGAAAGCTTTTCAAGGTAGGTGCCGCTTTCGCTTCGCATTCACACATTTACTAAGCTGTGTCACATGTTTCTTTTCTGCTTGATGCATGGGAATCATAAAATGGGCATATGAACACAATAGTTGCTGTCCTAGTTCCAGTACACCACCACCACCCAGGGGTAACTACACTCTTTTTGTTCCAATAATGAGTTTTTGGGTTGCTGGGTGAGGCTTGATCATAGTGTTGTGGGCCTCCCATCCTGGCTGTGATCCTCACCTCTTCTCCCTGTGGGGTAAGTGGACTTCTGATCTTTGCCATTTGACTCTCCTCCTCAGGGCAGAGAGGGGAAGTTTGGCTACTAAGGTCCCTACTGAGCATTCAAGGTAAAACTTTGATTTTTTTCAAGTTAGTTTCTGAAGTTAAACCAAATGTAGCAAGTCATCATTAGCTTACTGAAGTGTGGGAAACTTGAATGTCCAGTGTGTGTGGTTTACTAAATGAAGACTGATTTATTATACAAGTAAAACTTAAAACTTGAAAATCAACACTGCGACACTCAAGTGTTCCACTCGCACACTGACACAACATTTCTCTTGATTTTGCTTGCTCTTGTTGCTTTGGCATTTAATGTGGTATTAGTTTTAGTCTCGCATATTCTTATCAGCAGCTTTGGACCATTTCTATTTCTTTACACCAAATAGAAAATATTGTGTTATGTTAAAATGCTATCTCTTATCATATACTTGTGAAGCATCAGCTGAACAGGTAAGTCTTCAAACTGCCCTGTGGGTGTACGGTGTGAGGTTTCACTTTATGCTGTGTGAACAGGAATCATAGCTATTGTAATGTCAGATATTCTGCTGCTAGAAGTCGAAGCTGCGGTGATATGTATGTACATAAATAACACACACACACACACACACACACACACACACACACACACATACACATACACACACAGACACACAAATGAAACCATTCCCCATTATGAAATGTAGAGATTGATTTTTCCGTCGGCTAAGGTAAGTGTCATTTCCACAGCCATACTGGTTTCTTATAGTTTGGCAAGTGGATGCATACGAGCTGTCTTTTCATTACACACACACTGTACATACAACAAATGTAATTCAAATTTGAATGTCAGATTTGAATTACAAAATCATCCCTGTGGGTGGCTCCAAGCTACACATTTTAACAGCTGTTGAGTCATGCAAAATACTTGGACTAATAGACTGTACTTGTCATTGACCCAATTGACCTAAAATAAAAGATTATCTTGGCATTTGGTAATCTGTAAACACAAATGCCATTTTTTAGTACAATGGCATTTTGCTGTCTGCACCATACATGCCACATGTATATAAGAGTAAAACCACTAGTGATGCTGGCAAAGATTATATAATCTAGGGGTCCAGTCAGGCCCACTGGATGACTTTGCACGCCTAATACTGATGCACTGGTGCAGGCTACCAGGGGTCAGGTTTCATAAACAACTTAAACAGTAGCTGACTTTGTGTAAAATGCTGCTTCGGAGGCTTTTCACCCTGACCATAATACAGTTCTCTGAAAAGAATAATGACTACTTATTGTGGTCATAAAGATATTGAACATTGTGCAAAATATTGTCAATCAGCAGCTTCAGCAAAAGACTCTGCATCAGACTTCCATCTTAAAACAATATTGGTGGAAAGGTGCTGCCAAAGCTTTTGATTTGTAAATGGTTTGTAAGGCAGGGGATAACTTCACCTGCTTCCTCTGTAGCTTCCACTTTCGCATTACTACACAGGAGTGGAAATGTATATGAAATGTAAAGACAGTGAGTAGTAGACTGAATGTGGAAAGAGACAAATTGTTGAAATTGCACTTATTTTTCACACAGAATCTGAGATTGTTCATTATCTGTTTTGTTAATGGGTTGTTCATCAGTTGTGAATGTTTCCAGAATGTACTTGTACTAGCTAAAAGGAGTTTGACACCCCTGATATAATCTATGACTTGCAGTTACTGCCCTCAGTAATCTTACACCAGTTAAGTAGTCAGATAGTTGAATATTAAATCCCTTTTAAACCCCTAATGCACACTTGATGCTGACTGGTGTTTGTAGTGTACACTATAAGGCTTTATCTTAAACCTACAGGTTTTCATTACACTATACCAAACACTGGCTTTAGCTGTGGCAGAAGGGAAGCCACAGGGAGAGATTGAGAGAATGCTGATGAGGCACAAATCTGACATACGTAGCGCACTGCTTCTAATTTGGGCCATTGTTAGCTGTCCCCTGTGTCGTACAGTGTGAAACCTAGTCAGTCCGGTTATGTACTGTGCAGTCACAAACACATATCCCCACTTGAGTATTAAATCTAGGAGCAAGGACAGTGCCTGTATTCATTGTCTGCTTTGAGCTTGTGAGAATATTGTGTATTGTGGTAGCCCCCCCCGAGGTCCTCCTGTGTCACGTTAACCACTTGTATGGTTTATCCTCTGTTTCATGGCTGGTCCCTTGAGGATGGGCTAGTTTCTGTGTGCTGCTGCTTTCAGCTGGTGCACTGACACTGGATTCCTAAAACCTCGTTTCCATCCAGCTCTAGAAAGCAGGGCATACAGTAGGATAAGTCATAATACCGCTGGCACACGAATCACTGGGTATTTAATTGCTGTCATCACAATAAACTGCCATGTGCAGCTTAAGAGGAACTGCAGGCTGTGCAGACAGGCTTACAGGTACCACTGGGCTATTTCTAAATTAGTGTACTTTCTAATGTAATTGCTTTCACTTTCTAAAGATGGAAATTGTCCCTTTTCATTATACGGTGCACATTCCCGGGGATTTCTATGAGGTGGGCGATCCCTTTGCTAGTTTGTTTGCACACGATGTGCTATATTTTACGTGTCAAATTAAATGGATGTTTAAAATGCACTATTTCCCTTCTTTTTATTGTAGAGAATGCTGACATGCCACTGCCCTTTAAGAGGCTGTCACGCACTTAGCTGACAGATGCTTTCAAATAGTAACTTAAAGGGACAGTTCACCCCTAAATCAGAAATGTTCCTTTTACCTGTAGTGCTATTTATCAATCTAGATTTCTTTGGTGGGAGTTGCAGAGTGCCTGTCTGTCCTTTCTTGGATATAATGGCACTAGATGGCACTCAGCTTGTAAAATGTTTAAAATGGCAAAAATGTTTTTCCAAAATCCACAGACCTTGTTGTGGACATTTTCATATAGGAACTTTTTTTCTGTCAACCAAACTACACCCAGCCACCGTATCACCATGAAGAAGGTAAGAGTGCAGCTATGCTATACTAGATTAATAAAAAGCACTTCAGGTATGAAGGAAAATGTCTTTATGATTTTAAGATATCCAGCAATCTGTTTCACATTACAAAGCTTTTGCTGTTTAAATATACTCTCTGGCACATTTCTGTATCTTATAGTTTTCTCTCTGATTTGTGTGAGCTGACGTAGAGACCAGGCGTCAAATTATTAAACGTGACAGTTTCACAGCCATTGTAGGAGTTAACAGGATGTGCTCTCACACATACAAATCCACTGTGGTTTGTGGATTTCACCAGTAAAAAAATACATACAGCTGACATACACGGACCAGAGTTTTTGTATGTGTGTGTGAGTTTGTGAGAAATCCATGGATTTTCTTTATGTTTTCTAAACAAAACCCACGCCACATTACACAAAAACAATGCCAGCATCAGTATTTGCTCTACACATAGCTGTACTGTATTTTGGCATTACTACAGTGCATACAGTATGAATCATTAAATCACATGAGAGATGGATACAGAGCTGTATACAGTAGCTTTATACTAATGTTAGCATCCCATGTGGTCCAGGACATGTTGACTTAACCCTGAAGAAAAAAACATCTTGTAAGGAGATGTGCATATGTTTGAAGTCCTTATAGCACAGTACAGTAATGGATAGTACTTAAACTGGGATTCAGCGCAGCTCAGCATGTAAGTGCTGTAGGAGTGTGTTTAGGTCAGTGAAAGACATTGAAAAAGCCTCACTTGACATACAGTATGTGGGATTTTAAAGCACCACCCATTTACTTCAACACAAGCTCGGTAAGATGCTTTAGTGTTCAACATTATGCAAAGTTTGACTATCTGCATAACTGCAAAGGTCGTGATAGACCAAAATTTCAAGAGCTTCAACACTGGGTGCTTTAACTCACGCACTTGAAATAAAAAGCAACATCGATGAGCTACTTTTTTATTTATTTATTAACTTATTTGTTTTTTTATTTAAAAGGGACCATGTACAGTTTAAATCATAAATGTCACCATACCAGATTATAGTTAACAGCTGATATGCACCTGTACTCCCTTAGCTGGCCAAAACAAAGGAACAACACAATAACAATACACAACACAGAGTAAAAACATACTATAAAAAGAAGAACACACAGAGCTACACACAATAGCACATCACAAGTGTACAGTATGCTTGTTAAATAAAAGCGAGTCATGAGGACCATAAAATAGAACTCAAGGTCAGTGAGTGCAGAGCTGAGCAGTTTTTTAACAGACTATTTAAGTTGGTTTTTTGAAAGTGCTGATAGAGCTGCAGCTCCTCACATCATCAGGCTGTACATGTATTTTGAACATTTTGAATTGTATATAAAGTAATTTGCACCCTTTCATTCTGCTGTCCAGTTTGTTACTGTGAAATCTGTTGAGGCTCTGCTTCAGTGACTTTATTCTCTGTAACTTGTTTGTAAGGATTGGTTTGGCCTCAAGTCAGTTGTTCCCAAAGATCAGTTGTGCTGCAAATAGAATTAATGTCTAAGTCTCACATATTAGTGACTGTGATGTCATTTCACAGCCATCAAACAAAAACGTCACGGGTTTTAAAATGGTCAAAAAAACTGAAAGTATGAAATCCTTGTTTAGTAATTAATTCCAATGCAACATGGAGTGCTTTTCTCTCCTCTCTTTTTCCTGACAGCATAGTGGCCAGCTGTAGAAGACATTTTCATTTCCTGGTATGTTGTGGCTTTGGTATAAGCGTTGCGACCTCACAACGGTTATGTATCAGAGCAGAAAGCGAGTGTCAAAGCGGCAGCTGAAGAAAATGCTGCAGAGCAGTGCAAGTTGGTTCAACGTGGGCTCGTGTAGGTGTCGAGTTTCATACCCTTCTTTGATTTACAGTTAAGTTGCCAGGTTTGTGAGATGACAGGTAAAATGTGTCTAGGTACAGCGACATACTGTTACACGTGTGACTGTACAGGTCCATGTCAGTCAGAGATAACGACTGTTTTGACAAGCAGTGAAAATATTTGTCACAGCTTATAACAGATATTTGCAGATATTGTCATTTTTAGCTTAAAGAGGTGCATGTGTGTGTGTTTATGTGTGTATATTATAGTGGTGGTGGGGTAAAAAAAAAATCACTGAGGGAAATAGTTGCATGTAGTTTGAGAACCATGACTTTAAGGATATTTGAGAATCCCTCATTCCTTGTTCCTTCGTTATGCTCTGAAATCTTAAAGCTCTATTTCTTTTTGTTTTCTGTGAGAGTGTTCACATTTTAGTGTAGGGATGATCTTACTTGGAGTTGCCTTGTATTTTGGGATGGTAGCTGTAACCAAAGAGTAGTCCATCCGAAGCAAGCGGCGTCTCTGCAGTGAAAATGCAACAAGTCCTTTTAGATGATGTGCAATGGCATGTCAGAGTTCAACTTGTCAAGACTTTCTGCCTTCTTTATCTGACAGCTAACACAATGCCATGTGGTGTGCATTGAATCAACAACAGATGTTGCCTTTTAAGCTTCACATGAAACCTGGAGGACTGTCAGTGAAATACTTTCAGCTCCACTGACTCCTCCAGGACTGCAATTTCTCAACTTTAATCCTAGATATTAAGCATATCTGTGGTTGTGGATATTAACCGTGTGGTAGATGTATGGTGAGAATTAAAAAAAAAAAAAGAAAAAAAACCCAACAATATGACGTCTTTTAGTGAGGGTGCCATTGAGTCCTCATTTCTGACGGTCTTGATTCACACTTTTCCTGGAGGGCATACTCAGAGATAATAACACCTTACAGTGAGTGGTCATCTGGACTCTCA
>JAPZEB010000003.1:11709051-11724717 GCA_029783705.1 Chaetodon striatus | reverse complement strand
CCCGGAGTGGTACAACAAACACCCACTTTCACCCAGTAGAGTGGTGTTCCCGTCCCCTGAGATTATAAAGCCAATTATAAAGCCAAACCCTGTTCTGTGAGATTATGGAGCCAAACCCTGACTTTCACCTGGGACAGCAGTGTTAGCGTCCTGTGAGATTAGAAAGACAAACCCTGGTCTTTTTTCCTAAACCCAACCATGTGTGTTTGGTGTTGAAGGAAAACAGCGTAAATTTGTGGCTTTGTGCTGACAGTGCGTTTATTTTGAAAGAGACTGTACGCAAACTGTAAATTTCCTGTGAAAACTGATTTGATGTATTTTGAAAGAAGACAATGCATGTTACAGACAGAACTTGACATGGTGTCTCAGACCATGACCAAACGCTGATATGTGACGAGGTCGGAGTGAGATTGTGTTGTTTTAAAGCAACGTCTTCACATAACCCCTCATCACAGGTCTATCATGTCTTTGAGTAGTATGTTGTTACCCAAAGTGATTGTTTTTTACACTCAGAGTCTTTCATTTGAATAATCTGTGAAGGCCAAAGCCACCTGGCCTCTATACAAAAAGAGAAGCCAGTGTCTGTCGAAGCAGGGCTTTAACTTTCACTTAGATCTGAGCTGTCAGCATGAGAGTCACTGAGGATGGAAAGACATGTCAAGATTAGTTGAAAAACATGCTCTGGTGTGTGTTTCAGACACTGGCCAGCATAAAGTTAATTTTTTATATCTGGAAACTTTGCTGCTACAACTTGGAATCTAGTTTGGATCATTACTGAGTAAGGGTAAGTGGGCCAGCCCTAGCAGTTTGTGAAAAGCACAAAAACTGCACATGATGCAATAAAATGAAGAATGATGTCTTGTTTTCAAGAAAAGATAAGCATTATTGTATCTGGGCATGGTTTTAAAAAAGGTTATATCTACGTCAAATTACTGATTTAGTGCACCACCCAGCGAGCACGCTAATTGACCCAAATCGAACACACCCAGGATGCTGTCTGACCAACAGCTTCATGCTGCATCTATCTAATATACTCATTGTGGATCTTCTAGCAGTGACCTCGACATTTGCATAGGAGCTTTTACCTTCAGTGAGGTGTGGGTGGCTTTTATGCTGTGTGTGACAATAATATCAGTCGTAGCTGTGACTGCTGAGTCTTATTCAGTTTAAAACATTTTGAATTTGAGGAGAACAGTGGGACAGAGAAGCTGAGTGGACTTGTTATGCTCTGAGAATGAATGAGCTGATTATGGAGGACGTCATGGTGGACAAGACTCACAGAAAGTTGTTCAGGTGAGTACAACAGCAAACTTATTGATTATTGTAACTGTCTTTACAGAGGTTAGACTAACTAACCAGGTCATCTCATTATTTGATGCTTTGAGTGACGACCATAGTAAAAAGAGCCAGAAAGTTAAAAAAGCACAGGACCTCTACCCTTGAGACCGCTGTATGTGTTCAGTGGGGTTGGGCCAGTGTAAATAATTTCAAACTGGTTTGAAATTAAGCACCAGACCTGATTGGTATGCCGAATTTTACCAGGTGTCACTGCTCTTGAGTTGAACATGATGGCACCGTGTCCCAGAAACAAAGTGTCAGACGATCGCGTTGTATCACAAAACATCAGAGCTCTCTGTCCACACTCAATCCATTTAATATGCACTTCTATGAGGCCCAATTCAACAAACCATGGTGCTATGAGCTGTTTGTTCTATATCAGACTGGAGACATGACCACGAAAGATGAATGAGTCTTGCTATCTTCCTACTTTGTAACGTTACCTTTTGAAACAGAAAGCACACATTCTATATCGTGATATTGACTGGAAATGATGTACAGTCAACAGCAAGTAGGTTAGCTCATTATGAGCATGGTCATTTAGCTCACCAGATCAGATAGGTAATTCCACGTCCCAACATCAAGAATCATCAGTTTCTCGTCAATCAAAGCACTTTGACAAAAGGTTCAGCACACAACGGAGGCACTGCCTCACTCGCAGTTATTTAGGACACCTCTTATGCCAGCTTAAAATCCAAAATGTTGCCATATTGGTGCACTTTCAGTTTTCTTGCCATATCTCCTCTCCTCACCCCAAAATACATGAACTGTGTTGTAAACAAACACCGTATGCACCACTCTGCCCCTCCCATCTCTTGCAATGTGTGATCCTTCACAGCCGGTCAAACACTAGTGGCTTCATCAGTCCATTTTCAACATAAAATTATCTTAATCAAAATGTCATATTGCTTATTAATTCAGCGCTATGATGCTGTCAGCACAGGTTGCCAATGTAGACTACTTTTTGATTTGCCAGAGGGTGTTATAATGACAAATGCCAGTTCAGTTGGTTTGCAGCCTGACCAGACTGGCCATGTTGAGCCGAAGGTTAACATGAAATTATTTTAAAACCATAGCAACGTAAGTGTCTGTAATGCAACATGTTTTGTGACATACATCAAGTTTAGGGCATTAAGTTGCCAAAACCTAAGGAAGTAAACCTACATTTGAAGTTGACACACCATCCCTGAGCATCCAAAAGTGACGCTAGAGGGGTACCCAGAGTGTCACAGTTTGATGTGTAGGGCCGCTGAACAAGTGTTGCTAGTTGAGAGTGAGATATGGTCGCCAGGTTGTTGTCTTACTTGTCTGTTTATGTTGACATGTTAATGCACTTTATTTTGTGCTAAAGGTGCTGTTTAACCTAATAGCTGAATCACACAGAAGTATTCTCGCGCTCTCTCCATCCCTGCTACGACCAATTTCAAAAACTGTGCAGCCATCAGGATTTTCCAGTAAATCCATAATGACATTGTTTACAGCAGTCTTAATAAGGGACTGGCGTCCTTGTTTTCTCGGTGGGCTCAATGGCACAGGTCATCCAAACACACATTATTACATTAAAGATTTCATACACACTGAATTCTTCCCACTTCCAGTTTACTTAATACATACCAATTTAGCTCTTTCATGCCTTCACTGCCTAGCTTACCTGTTCCATATACCACCCCAGGGCCATCAGTGTTTGTTACAAACAAGGTAATTGTACTTGATGGGTCACAGAGGCAGTTTTCACAGAGATGGGGAAACAGACTCCTTTGCAGTGCAGAGAAAAAAGGCCTGTAATTGCCTGGAGTGAGATTTGTGTATCTTGACATGGCAGATTGGCAAGACTGCACTAAAGCTCCACAGATTAGTACATTACCACAGATTCTGCTGCTGAGGGGGAGTCAGGAAGACACACAGGAAGAGTGAAGGACTTAAAGCAGACAGAGAGAGGCGTTTAAAGAATGAGCGCAAGGAAATGGGCAGAGAAAGGGAGAGGGGGTACTATGTGGAAAGAATAAGTGTGATAAAGTGGGATTATAAAACAGAGCCATGTGATTATAACAGACACAGGGAAAATATAGTAATGAAGGAAAGATGAAAAACACTCTGGCTGTTGCCTGAAGTTGTATGAGAGTGTTTTCTTTTTGAAGAAAATTAGGTTTGTTTGTTTCGAGCAAACATTTATTTTCATACATCAGACCTGCCTGCCT
This sequence comes from Chaetodon striatus, assembly GCA_029783705.1. Taxonomy (NCBI): domain Eukaryota; kingdom Metazoa; phylum Chordata; class Actinopteri; order Chaetodontiformes; family Chaetodontidae; genus Chaetodon; species Chaetodon striatus. The sequence continues at coordinate 11,721,181 of JAPZEB010000003.1, read as the reverse complement.
GGCTTTCTGATAGACATGTTTTGCCTCTTTGTGCCAGTCTCAGCTTCATCGCCAGCATCCTGAATCAGATAAGCAGTAGCGTGCCTTCACTTCTCTGAACTGTCATAACAGACAGATTTTCTGAGGTTGGAGGCAGGTTTCAACAGCATCCCTGTCTTCTCGTGTACATCATCAATGATAACAAAATCCAACATCAGACTTCAGATTAGTTATCAATGCCTTTCCCAAAGAATATTTATTATAAAAGATGACAAGCATATATATTTTTCCCAACCTAAGGAAAGGGCGAAGGAGAATGTAGAATAAAAAGGTTGGATCAATATGAACAAGGCTCATCTGGCTCCCCAGGTAGAGTGGAAGGAGATCTGCTCCAGATCAATATTGCTGGTCGATGCCAGTGAGAGACTGCAGTGATGAAAAACTCTATTTCTTGGCCCGCAGAAGGGAGTGGATGAATCTCAGCAGAAAATAGATAAAAAGGAGATACCCATGCTTCAGCTGTAGACTGTGAAATGCATCCTTTGCATGTCGGTTTGTTTAGTTATAGTTCAGCTTTTACATCATGGATTATAGCCATTTTACCGGCCTCCACTGAAGGAATGCTGTCAGGTGTTGTTATGATGTGCCGTATGGGGTATGAAATCATATTTATCCCTTCAGTATATAATATGAATTGAGATAAAAATGTGCACAATGCATGTTTACAGAGCGACGTATGGTTCTGTAGTGCTGCTTTGTGTGGGTGATTTATGAGGGCGAGCCAGTGGCTTAGCTGCCTTCAAAGAGATTGTTATTCCCCCCATCTTTAATGGTCCATTCATCTTCTCCCATTACACTGTTAGTCTGCAGTGTGTTACTTTCCAGACATGTTGAAGAAAAGGGATACAGTGTGACTAATTTGTATGGAATCACTCACACGCCAATACATATTCATTTGTCCTTCCTCTGACTCCTTTCATGGTGGCATTATAGTGTGTGCTGGTAAATATAGAGAGGAATACGGTCAGTATAGCAGAGACAAATGTGGTGTAATGATACATTGTGGATGATGATTTTGAAATTTGTCATTGTGATTGCAAATGCCATTGTCTGTCCACAAATGAAAACTGTTCACACTGAATACATGTCACTATTTTTGAAATTATTCTTCTATCCGTCAGTGCATGTAGGTGCTAGTTAAAAACTTGGAGAATATAGATTTTCAGGTCAGATAAGCATTTTTCCCCCCTAATCACACAATTTTGGATCAGCATATAATCAGAGAAAACTTAAGTCAGTTTCAGTGTGCATAAATACAACATGTGTTTGTGGTTTTGAGGATGTGGGAAAAGTCTCCACACACAGTAAAACCATATTGTCACCTGTCACAAGAATAAAAATGGAAAAAAAAAGATAATTTACATGTATAAGAATTGTTTTAAAATGTAAATATTATGAGATTAATGAACAAAATGAAAATATTTGGAATACCCGACATTAGTTAAGGTCAATTTGTATTTATTTGTAAACAGTACGATGCTCTTATAATCACCATGAAGTACTCAAAAATTATTATATAGATTTGTTAAACCTTTTGGAATTGTATCATGAACCATGCATTTGTCACTGTTATTGACAGTTGTTTCTCCCCTTAGCTTTAAATACAAATAATCTAACAGAACAAATCAACCGTTACTAATCTCAGTGGTTGATTTTAAAAAACAGATACAATAAATTTAACTCTTATTAGGACCTGAGAGTTTTTGCACCTTTGCTACATCCTGTGAATATTTTTATCCGACCGACCAAACCCTTTTCAGTGATGCAGAGCGAGGAAATGGCAAGGCTCCCTGTGGGAAATTGAATAGTCCATTTCCAATCGAGTGTGCCCTGGAAAATCCATGGGGGTCAGTGGCAATTTGTCTCAGGGGGTCTGCACCGAGAGTCATTACGCTCAAGACCAACATGTCCCGAGGGACACAACTATTCTTTAACGGGAGACATATACCCCCTTTATATACATAGAATATTTCTCTTCTTCTTTATGCAAATAGGAGGGATTTTTTTCCCCTGTTCAAAGGAGTATATGAATTGCATGTTACATAACGGCATAATAACATACACAGTACAACACTTTTCTCTATCATAGTGAAGCAGCATCTCATTAACCTCTATTTTTGAGTAGCTCATCTTTGTTTAACAAATTGCTCATGTCCCTTGTTTAATTACAAGCAAAGTACCATATCTACTCCACTTGGAAGACAAATTTGGTTGTTGCTCTGATTGAAGGTGTCAGGAATTTTAATGGACAAAAAAATGTGCTGCTATCTGTCAGCACAGTTTACGCATGTTTTAGCAGGAAGACGGTGACTGTTTAGGAAATGTTTCATGATATATAAACCTGAGATCATTTTCTTAGTTGCTGCCATCTGACTTCACATGTTTCAGTTTCATTTTCCTCATCTTGTTGTTGATGATCAATTCACTAAAAAAGTGTCATGACTGCAAATGAAAATGAGCAATTCACGGATGAGAGATTCAAGATCTGTGCAGTGTCATAGTGAAATGGCAGCAGCGGAGCTTATTCTGAGAAGTAAGGTTCGCATTTAAAGCCGTCCTCCTTTATTAGTGTGCCTGCCTATTTCTGCTGCTCATCTTAAGTGATGTTTTTTTTTTTTTTTTTTACTTTGGCTGCAGTAGATTCATCTGCCTCTGTTATTCATTTGCCCTCCCCTCTCATTTCCTGCCTTGGCTTTTTCCTCTCTGCTCCTCGGATTCAAATCACCTGTGCGTTGCCCACACATCCTCAGAGAGAGAACGAGCCGATGAAAGACAGTGGGAGATCACATGACCCCACTTGATCCATAGCTGCAGTATCAATGAGTTTGTAGTCATCAGTGCACTCTCGTCTTTGGCTTGTGGATGAGATCCACCTCGGAGCTGCATCAAAATGGCTGCACTATTCCTGCTCTTGATTTCATTCTTGTGAGAGGATTTTTAGAAGTACACATTAAGCAGTTCCATTACTTATCATTATAATATCATGCCACGAACTTTTGCTATAAACACAGGGAGAAATGAAGACAAGACATGAGCTAATAATTTCTAAAATGATTCCTGTTATCATAGTCAAATGTGTGTTAGAGCACGACAATTTTCATGAAATATAACTGTGAATTTATCATCCTTATCTCTTCTCTCCTATGGTATTCACACCTCTCATTAATTATAGATGAAACTAATTGTTTCATTTGTGGGTATTCCCCATAGTGTTTAAGGTAATCTATCATTTATCTTCCTCATCTTTGTCACTGTAACAGGTGTGTTTTGCACAAGCCTCTCTCACTATAATTAAGCATCTTAAGGAATAATGATCTTAGGGAATGACTGCTGTATGTGTGACCATGTTACTGTTGTTTTAGTACATTGTGACAAAGGACAATATGATGCCAGGCATGATGGAGCTGAAACTTGATTTCAGTGTCTGACTTAGAATTGGTCCAGGTTTTTACCTGTGTTTAAAAGCAGCATTTTCCCTATTATAATGTTAAAACAATTTTAATATTTCAACAACAAAAATTTGACTTTCATTGGGATGTTTATGCAGGAGCTTTTTCCCCTGTTTAAAACTCAAAGCTGCTTTTAAAAAAACAGTATATTTCATACTTATTAGTGCTTGATAAACCCTGTGCTGCCTGTGGGGAATGACATAATGAACTGTAAATATATTGCTTTCAGATGGACCTGCTGAGGCCATAATTCCCTGTCCCTGAGCTCAGGTGAAGGTCACCGGGGAGCTGTCAAAATGTCCATGTTCCCATGAACGTGCTACTGCAGCACAAGCTCCCAAGAATTAAAGTGGCTGTCTGAGTCGAGCCAACCGGGATCATTAATTTTCATTTTTTTGTTCATAGTCAGCCGTTATTTATCCTTGGGCTTTATCATTCTGAGCTTGTGGGTTTGGGCCAGATTTTCCTATAAAGCAGTGAGTGCGTAATTTGGCAAAATTGCAGCAATACATTACATTTATCCTGACAAGTAAAACAGCGTTGGATGACACCTCTACTGATCAGTGAGGAACATGTAATGCTAATCATGAACTGGCATTATTCCAGTTAAATCCTTGATGTACTGATTTTATGTGACATACACTTCGTTTGATGTGAGTGCAGCAGATTGTACACTGATGTTTAACATATTTGTTCTATTATGGGAGAAATCATCTTCCCTTAGCTCTGCTGGAAAAGGCTTTTTGGCATTGTTAGGAAGTGTATAGTGCCAGCGCCTATTGGTTTCATTGAAGGACTCCAACAATGCTAGCGAGCACTTCTTTGATTAAAGCTACAGTAGGCAAGATTTAACATAAAAATGGATTTTTATCCGGCAGCATCACAAAGTGGGGATATGTCAAAAGGGCATCCTATCCACCGTAATTGAGATCACACACATTTTTCCTACTTGCTGAAATTAAATTCTGGCGTGGAGAATGGTCACTTCACCCACAGGATATTAAAAATCAAAGCTCAGTACAGAGTTGTCTCCTAAACAGCAGCGAGGGAGTGCTCTGTTCAGAAAATCTCTTTTTCATATCCTGGGTCTGTCTCTCTGTTATTTGGGTATTACAGATAAGATTTGTACCTCTGCCAGCTAGGCAGTGACATTCAAGTTGCACTCTCTATATTAAGGTTAAACAAACAGTAATTATGAAGACAGTTAAGCGTTGGACCAAACAAACAAGTTAAGATAGAGCTTTCTAATCTAGTAAAATTAATGTTATGATAAGGAAAGATACATGGAGGAACACATGGCAGTATAGCCGGCACATTGGTGTGGATATGCAGTGGATATACTATCAAACATTTGATCAATAAATTATACTGAAAAGTCAGAATCCAGCACAGAGGGAGGTGATGTTCTTTTAATTATGTATGAATACTGTATGCTGCCCTAGTTTGCTGCTGCTGGAGAATCGTGGCATTAAAAAATTCAAGGGCAATACACTTTTTGATTTGACTGCCAAACTTAATGACATTTTATGCAACAACCTACCAACCCATGACGCAGCAGTAAGAGATAAATACCGCTCTGTATGTGGTGTTTATGTGGTATTTTCTGATTCATTAAGTAAATAGGCTTCAAAATGAGATTATAATGAGGCCATGCAGTCGTTTCATGCAACTTAAATACATTAAATATAGAATTTGCATATGACTGGTTCAAAATTCAGTTTCCCAATCACAACTGGACATGTGATGTGTTGATTGAACATTTTTTAATTTAATTAATATTTTCATATTTATAATGTGATTAATTATTATATTGAGGGTATGTCATGTATGCACAATTTCAGTATGTTAACATAAAGCTGCATTTTAAAGGTCTAGTGCGAAGGATATAGTGGCATCTAGCTGTGAGGTTACAGAACTGAAACTTTTCTTGTGTTTCAAACATGTAGGAGGCAGACACAAAAACGCGAATGGCCCTATCTAGGGTGCGTTCTAAATCGCATACATTTTCTTTTTACTTTTAGCAGGTACCGCGGCTAACCTTAAAAAAAAGTATGCACACAATCAAGACATACTACTTTCTCATAACATTACACCCTGAACTTTGACCCTCTTGCTTTAATATCTGTTACCTCAGAGATAAACAAACGCCACTCACGGAGTTCACCAGAGAGGGAGATCAACCCTGAGAGCTCTGCTGTTGTTACTTTGCAATGTATGTAGTTTAACTTTAAAGTTAACTGACTGCACAGATTGTATATTCTAACATATTCTATGTGCGACAGTGAAATTACATCTGTAGTTGTTATTTCCATCGTTATGTTCTATTGTTGTTTATGATTTTTATGATTGTTTTGTTTACCTAAAAAAATAATATTCCTGTTATTACTACTCGACTGGTCATCGGTTGCTTGCATGTGCTGTCCTCCATCACTGGGACAGCTGTCCTCTGCAGCTCAGTCGATGTAACATATCGTCCGCTGCACTGTGGGTCAGAATAGCCAGAAAAGCTGGCTTGCATGCTGCAAAATCGAACTGGATGTAGTAGAACATCCAGGTATTTCTGGCATACTACATTTGACATACTATGTATGAGGACACACTAAATCTTCTTCTGGAATACTATGTAATTTGGTAGTATAGACATTGGAATGCACAACTAGAGCCAATGTTTGGTTTGTCTGTTCTGGGCTACTGCAGAACAACATGGCGGACTCCATGGAGGAGGACCTGCTCTGTATGTAGATATAAAGGCTCATTGTCTTATTTTCAGGTGAATAAAAAACTAATTAAAACACAGGAATGAATATTCATTTCCTCCAATAAATGCCCCGGAATCCTACACACTAGACCTTTAATACTTACAGTGAATCCTCTCAAGAAAAGTGTGAATATGATTTCACTTAACCTCTGCAGCAAGGTATTCTGAAATGTGAAATTAAATTGGCTCAAGTAATTATTTGTTTTGCCAGAGGTTGTGGAAACTGCCTGACACGCTGTGCATTTAATCTGCAAATCTCCAAGACTTACAATATGTGCAAAACTTAATGGAAAATTGAAAGAATTAGGTTAAACATAGTTAGAAAGTTGGAAAACTGGGGTCAAATCATTTATCATATTGAGATTTAGGTTATTAATGTGTGCATCTGTGTTTTCAAGGTGGCACAGTATAGAATGGTGGACTTTATTGTTTTTATTTGTATGAACTTGTCAGTATTGTGGTTCTAAGGAAACATTATATGAACCGTTTAACACTGCTGGGGCTGCATTTGCTGTGTAATTTAGAGGCAGTGTCAGTGACTAAAATAGGCCTGCAGATAAGAGCTGAGGATGCCTTGCACATCATTAAGTGTGAAATATAACAACACGCCCCTGAGCTGCCTACTGTTCCCCTGGAGAGACGACAGCTAGATAGGGCTCTGCACAATTATGGCTGAGAGAGCCACGGACCTACCTTCCTCACATTGCTTCATTTTAAAGCAGTACTGATGGAAAGTATTGCAGTGCACCACTACATGAAGCACACGATAACAAAGGTACAAAATCCTGTGAATGCTGTTTGTTCTCTGGTCCGGTGATAAAGCCGATGCAGTTCTGATTGGGTTCCTCTACCTCCTGAAGTTCTCCTTGTACATGTATTGCAATGCATGAGCCTAGAGTGCACCTAGAGGCAGATTATCAGTGGAATTATTTCACACCACTCTGAGCACTCCCTGGAAAGGGAGAAAGAAAACATTATATTATCTATGAAGATACTGCTCTGGAAAATTGAAAAGTGAAGTATACTTTCTCTAAAAGGCAGGATGTTGCGCTCCTCCGCCTCGTCTTCCCTTTTTATTCCATCGCTTGCATGAAAAGCCTGACTACTTTGTTCTGTGTAACTGCGTGCTTATTTTAGAGGTACAGTACGTTTGGCTGGGAGTGTTGGCAAGGCAGCGTCATTGTCATTCCGTCAGCTTTTAAATATAATCAAATACCACTTCAGTGAGTCATTTCATTACACGTTTGGAACAGCAGAGTAATTAGCAGCATTATAACACAACAGCAACTGCAACAGATCCAATCAAACACCAACTTTAATTTATTATACATTACGGGTAGCTTCGGCGCTCTCTCTCATAATACAAGTAATTCATCTGCACATACGATTTTACACCCAGAATCACCCACACTGTGCGCAGCTTCACAGTGAATAGGCAATGAATCATATACATTACAGAAAAAAAATTGAATGCTATATGTTGACATTGGTATTTTCCAATATTTCCAATATCCCTCCCACTGCAATACCCTGGGGATCCAGAGATGAGTAAAAAAAAAAAAAACCTCCCCTAACACTGTGTTTTTTTAGACTGCTGACAAGCTGTTCTCTGGCTATTAAATCCATTTCTCACTGTCAGTGGAGCTGGAGCAGCTTAGATTTGAATGAGGAGATGCTGGTGCTCCTGCTGCTGTGGGACCTATATATACACCGAGGGCGATATGGAGTCCATACTGTGCATGGTGTCACAACTGATGTACAGATTATTGAGGAGCTGGGGTCGCTTGGGGACTGTAGTAAGAAATATTTAGGCATTTTGTATTATTTACATTTTACTTGAGGCCATATGAAAGATTTTCTTAAATAGCAGTGTTAGACTCCATGCATATATAAAGAGAAAAGGATACAGCATTGGAGGCGGGCCCCTGTTCATTCCTATCAAAGTTGTTCAGTGGTGCATGAAGCAAAAAAAGAATGATTGGCACTGCTCCTGCACTGTGTAGCCCATACAACAGGTGCACTAGAACTTCCGCTCGCTGAGTAGCTAACTTCCAGTTTAGAGCTCCGCTTACTTAAATGGGTATAAAATCAACTGTATGGCTATGGGTCCTCTAGACTTTCCAAATTTTGCTGGACTGGATGAATCAAATGATGAGACATATCTTTCGCCATGTAAATATATGGACAATATTAATAAAATATAATAAAATAATGAAATATTTTTGGGCCACAGGGCATCACGTGACAGATGTAATTCTATTGTTTGGCCAATACGAAAATTGGCTTCAATGCCAGACTAACTTCCTAGAGACCTGGTAGACTCATACAAAAGTAATCCCTCTCATTCATCACTTACAGCCCACTAGAAGTGTGTGACGGTGTATGTATTTGCAGAGACTCTGCCCTCTGCATGTATTTTCTTATTTTCTTCTAAATTTGCTGTGTTTGGGACGTTTCTGGGCACAGCGTGTAGTTGACGTTGGCACTTTATGAAAAAAGTAGTGAAAGGAAAAGTCACTGTTTTGGAGATTAAGTAATCAGGCAACAAACAGATTTTTGATGAAGGCAGATTTTAATTCATGTAAATTAACAGAGCACAAGATACATCAGTGAATATACAACAGGACCAAAGGAATGGGCAAATACTATATTGAAAGAGGTTGGCGATGTGCACGTAGACATGAAAGCATCAGAGTGTGTATGCCTAAAGGTGGATGCTTGTATTTGGTACGCATGTGCGTGTCTGAGTTGTGTATGTTTGTTTGTAAGATTGTGTGTGTGTGTATGTGCGTGACATTGTGTGTATGTATGACAATGTTTATGTGCAATGCAGACATGGCAAAACCCTTATCCAAGAAAGCTTGTAAAACCCCATTAAGTTCTGTACCATATTATTTCAGACATTAGGACACTGACGGGTAACAAAACAGCTTCTTATATAGAAATCTGAAGACTGATAGAATCCAGATTTCCTAACATACTGTAAGCATAATCAGCCTGGAGGCTTCACCACAGAGGGAAATGGAGGTTCAAAATCAGTACACAGTTCAAATGCAGGACACATGGAAAAATAGAAGTTCATATGAAATGATTGTAAAATATAAAGAACAAGATAAAATGAGAATATAAAAAAGATTAATACAATATACTGTGAGTAATTCAATTTAGCATACAAACATCATCTATTAGGTAGTGACCAGGTGCTGGGCCACAAGCAGAGTGCATCCATGGGGATGCTTTATAAATTGCAAACACAGCGCTGAAAAAAAAAACCAACACAAACAGCCAAATTACAGTTGACTTAACTTTCACTTCTGCTAGTGATGCAGTTTAAAACAATTCTGCTCAAAAAATCCTTTAAATATTTGCAGTTGTAGCAAAAAAGCTATGTTATGTCCATTGTAGATGTCTTCATGGATTTACCTAAACCCTATGACCTGAGACCCGACCTGGGGCCCATAAGGTTTGGATCTACATTTAATCATGGTCAATCACGTGCATATCAGGTCCTATTCTATTACTGGGGGTTACAGGTACCACTATGTGTGATACCCAAGAGGATCTGACAAGCCCCTTGATCAGCGCGAATCATGAGAGAAACACATAAGTGCTGTGTGTGTAACTTGTGTGATGATAAGGCCAATTTAGGATCAGATTACAATAGCAAAAGGTGAAAATAAAGCATTGAGGAACAACAATTTGAATGCAGAGCAGAGAAAAGATGAATACCTGCTTCACTGAGGTTAGGAAGAAGTAAAAAAAAATTGAGTGCAATATATTTGTTATATTAACAGACGTTTCTGTTTCGTTTCTGTTCGTCTCTGTTACAGCTTTTGTATAGCTATCACACACATCTATCTATCTGTCTGTCTGTCTGTCTGTCTGTCTGTCTGTCTGTCTGTCTGTCTGTCTGTCTATCTATCTATCTATCTATCTATCTATCTATCTATCCTTCCTTCCTTTCTTTTCCCCCTCAGGTCGGACTTGAGGCGAGATTTTACCAATGGTTCCCAGAGAGTCTCGCAGTGTGATGAAGTCTGCCGTGCAGAGCTGGGTTTCCTCCAAAGCAAACTCTTCAAACCACAGTTGGATCACCTGCAACAGAAACATGCAGAGGTGTTTCATACGTCTTTTTTAAATCTGAGAAGTCTGGCTGCTGACAGCAGAGCCGAGAGGAGCTCAGTGTGAAATATAAGTGCGTGCATGTGCGAGTGTGAATACATGTACTCGAGGGTGTGCCTCTGTATGTATGTCTATGTGTGCTGAAAGAAAGCAGAGGGAAGATGGAGACGTAGAGAGACAAAAGCAGCCACTGCATCGGGCGGGCAGGGAGGCAGCCATGCAAACAGAGAAAGATCAAGGATTTTAGTTTGCTCCTGTGGGTGTGGGGAGGAGAGCTGAGGAGAATGAAGGAGACAAGGCAGCCATCTGTCCGTGACGCTGCCACTGCATTCATCCCAGCTGTCCTCCACTGCTTGGCCTCACATAAGACAGTTTCCCCAACAGTGACAAACTCCACTGATTAGACACACGGGCACAAACACTATAAAAGACCCTGTCTGTCTGAAATGGAGACATGAGTGAATTGTTTTGATCAGCATTGTCTTGTAAAGAAGATGAATGTGCTCGAGAGGAAAATTATTTTGGGCCATTACAGAAAAATCCCCTCCTTCTCCTTGAAAAATATTTACAGTAAATGTAGCTCATCAGTCATCTGCTGACTGATTGTACATTTTTGTCTAACATGAAGAGTCTAAGACAGTTTAAAGGGGACTGCTGCTCTACAGAGATGACTGATGGAGGCTTGTAAAAGCACTGATGTTGATCACCTTGTCGGCGTCCACGGTGATGTGCCAGGTGCAGCTCTTGCCATTGTCGTAACTATTGGGGTAGTTAAAGCTGGTGAAGGTGCCCGACTCTCCAGACAGCTCCTGAGGACCACCACACCCTGAATCCAGCCCTGGAAATGTGTGACAAAGGAGGAAGCTTCTTACTGAGTTATGTATTTTTTTTAAATACAGCAACATAAACCCTATTTTACAGTTAAACAGCTTCTACCCTGCATGAACTCTTCGAGAAAAGTGCTTAGGAAACTCAAAACTTTTCTGTTGCTGTAACTGCTGCTCACTCAGTTGCACCAGGTCAGGTTGAGGATTCTACAATTTCTTTTTAGGGTTTTTTTATTATTTCATTTTTATATAAAGGAGATTACTTTCTAGCAACCCAAGCTCTACAGCCATGCAAGCGGCTCTGTGAGGCTGTACAGGCAGGTTTAAAATATACCATGGTCACCATCTTAGTTTATTGTAGCCTAACAATTAATCTGCTTTCTTCAGAAGGCGGTAATCCGTTGATTGACGTACTTTTATAAGGACATAACCAACACATGCTCACTCTGACCTCGTCACAAACTGACGTGTGGTCAAGGACCTTCCACGTCCAGACAGGATGTGAAAGGTACCCTAGGTGTGTTGGTTGTGGACGTTCTGGGACACCGTGTCAAGTTCTGCCTGTTACATTTCTCCAACAACTAAGGCACGTAGTTGGTTTTAGGCAACAAAAACACATGGTTAGGTTTAGGAAAAAAGAACAGGGTTTGGCTTTATAATCTTACCAGACATGAGCACCCTTCTCCCAGGTGAAAGTTGTGTTTGTTGGACCTATCCACCACCCCTCCCACCTGCACTGCTCAGACTTTCGCCACTTTAACTATAGTTGTTAGCCTGCCTTAATTCCCCCTGAAGCTGCCGAACACCGTTAAATTATCACGGCGACTATGCTAAACCATAACAGGGAGAGCAATGCAGAAAACCTCCCAGGGTGTACAAGAGTGGGGCCGAGGCAAGACCTAAAATACCCTTTTAACCTTGAAGCCGTGTTAGGA